>JAIOJX010000027.1:54740720-54756066 GCA_022376925.1 Tragulus kanchil | reverse complement strand
GTTCTGTGCCATGCCTTCATGTGCCCTAAAACCAGGAGGGCCCCAGTGGGTGGTCAGAGTGGGAGGAGTGGGCCATTTGGGGGCAGACAGATTTGGCTGTGCATCCTAGGCCTGTAGCCTATGTGCTGTGTGACCCGGGGTAAGTCACTAAACCTCTCTGAGCCTCAGCATTTTGATCTGCAAACAGGATGGTACTACTACTTCTCAGAGTTACGACAGGGATTGATGCCATAATGGATGTGCCAGCTATTGTGTTCCTCTTGGGATTAACACCCGTTGGAAAGGGAAGAAATCCTGACTGGATGGAGGGAGGTGCTGGAGTCATGACAACGCTCAGCTTGCAAAGAGTTCCAGAGCTGAAATACCCTTCAAAGTTGTTCCAAGTTGGACTGAGGGATGAGTCATTGGATGCTGGCTGCCCTGGGACAGGTGAATAGCTGCCTCAGCTGAAGCAAGTCCCCAGCGAGAGGTGAGAGGCGAGAGCTCTCAGCCAACAGGCTTCCCAGAAGCTGGGGGGTCTGGTAGACAGGACAGCAGCCGCCACCACACAGTGGGGCTCCCATGGTGCCCAGCACCCCATGTGACTCCGCAGTGCAGCTGAGTGTTAATGTAGGCTCGTCCAGTTGCTTCCCCGTCTGATCCCATGTAAGAGGGGAGAGGATGGACTAGAAGAGCTGGAAGGTTCTCCCTTCTTTCAGAACCCACTGTCATCTACGCTATGGGAAGGATCTCTGATCCTCCCAAGATCCGCCCAAGTTTGTTTGTTTGTGGGGGGATCAGGGCAGATGAGTACAGTGCAAATGTAAATGTGTATAAAGGAAGGACGAGAGCACGGAGCGAGAGCCAGACCTGGGCTCCAGTCCCGTGTCTGCCTCTGGCTGGGTGACTGGGCGCGTCCCTCTGGGGGAGACGGACAGGCTCTGGGAACTCCGAGAGCCCTCCAGCTCGGACAGTCCATTCCTGTGCCTCAGCTTCTGCCCGCTCCGGGCTGGGGAACCCAGAGATTTTCGTAATTAGCTGTGGCCTATGCGCTACAACTGCTGGGCCGGTACCCTAGAGCCCAGAGCCTGTGCTCCGCAGCAAGAGAAGCAGCCACAGTGAGAAGTCCAAGCACCACAACTAAGCCCCCACTTGCCACAGAGAAACATGCAACAACAAAGGTCCAATGAAGCCATAAGTACATAAATTTGTTTTAAAATAATAATCAGTTGCGGTCTGTCCTTTAAACGGGTTCCTGATGCCAGCTGTTATCTAAACCTCCACCCAGCCCCTGGTGCCTGAAGAAGCGCCCCCTGGGGGTCGGGGGTGCCGGCCTCAGGCTCTGTTTGTTGAAGGTGCTGACCCTGCACTCAGGGGTCAGGTGACCACAGGGGCCGCGTCCTTAGGCAAACCTCTATTCAAACTCGGACTGGCTGGGAGATGGTTACTGGGACTCAGTTTGGGCCCTCATGAAACACTCAAGAAGTTCGCTGCAAGCGCTGAAGCTGAGGTCCAAAAAGACAGAAGCCCTGAGGATCCTTAAGTGAAAGAAACTAGGAATCAGGAGAAACCATGGGACTGAGCCAGCTTGGCTGGAGCCCAAATCCAAGCTGAGAATGTTTTTTATATTTTAAAGGTTTTTTTTTTTTTAATTGTGTTAGAGACCTACATGTTTCATAAAAGCCAAATGTACTCTCTGGCCCTTTACAGGAAACTTCTGCCAACCCCTGGAACTGAGAAAGGAAAGCAGAGTGAAGGCAGGGCCTCCACCCTCCCAAGACTCAGCTGGTGTTTTTTAAACAGGCAGCTTCCAGAGCCACAAGCCAGACCACTGAGTTCCAGAAATCTGAATAATTCCTGAGCTTGAGGATTACTGGAGCAAAGGAAGGCAGACGCCAGCTACCCATGAGGAGAGATCCACACGGGGAGGCACCATGGCCTCCCACCAAGAGCCAGCACCAGCATGCCAGCCACTGGAGCGCACCAGCACCCAGCCGAGCCTCTGCCAAATTGCTGTCCTATTGTGAGATGATCAATGATACTTCTTGTTTCAAGCTGCTTAATTTGGGGGTAATTTGTTACACAGCCAGCAGTGACTAACACAGGGCCCTCTGGTTCTTCCCCACCATGTCCTCAGCCTGCCTTTTGTCTGTGGAAAAACTTTAGCCAAACAATAAGTTTAATCAGAGAAGCATGAAGATGCTAAAACAAAGGAAAACAGTCAAATGAGAACAAATAATCTTAGCACACACACACCATCATTAAGCAAAGTCAAATGCCTTTAGTTTCTCCTCAAGGGCTGTAGATAATATTCTGAGTCATATTCTGAGAGCTACGAACTGTGGTGTTGGAGAAGACTCTTGTAAGTCCCTTGGACTGCAGAGATCAAACCAGTCAAAACTCAAGAAATTCAACCCTGAATATTCATTAGAAGGACTGATACTGAAGCTGAAACTCCAATACTTTTGGCTACCTGATGCGAAGAGATGACTCAGGGAAAAGACCCTGATCCTGGGAAAAATAGAAGGCAGAAGAAAAGAGGGGATGACAGAGGAGATGGTTGGATGGCATCACTGAGTCAACGGGCATGAGTTTGAGCAAGCTCTGGGAGATGGTGAAGGACAGGGAAGCCTGGTGTTCACGGGGTCGCAGAGAGTCGGACACGACTGAGAGACTGAACTCATCACTCATCTTACACATACTGAAACCCCCAGCAGATGGAGGAAGTCAATTACATGATGACCATCCTGTGGCCATGTCATACGCTGCCACAATTCTGAGAACTGGCCTCAAAGTAATGGGAACACACCAACCCTGGAACTGAAGACTAACTGTACCAGAAACAATCAAGAGGATGGTGATCAGAACACTGTGCAACCAATTTCAAGGTGACCGTCAGAGCTGACTGTGCTGTTCCTGGGTGTAACACCCTCTGTCCATTTCCAAAAGTTCTTGCCCACTGATTGTCATTGGGGTCTGAGGGGAGTCAGTTTTTGGACAGGAGCTCACCCTCCCCTCCCTGCCAGATTGCTGGACTCTGAATTAAAGCGAGCTTTCCTTCTCACCAGCCTTGCCTCTTTACTGGCTTTAGAGAGGCAAGCGGCCAGACCCCCTACTCTGGGTTGCAGGATCTTCCAGGAAACTCACGTGATGTGCTCCTCGCAGATCTTGCGGAAGTGGTCGCGCTCCAGGTCACAGCGGAGGTCGTCATAGAGCTTGTTGATAAGGATGGAGGCCAGCATGCAGGTGTTGTCAGTTAGGGGCAGACAGGACGGCAGGTCTGGAACCTGCCCCACCACCTTCAGGATCTTCCTCAGGCCTGCGGGATAGGTGGCAGCAGGTGTAAGACCCTGACTTCACAAAAACAACTCCTCGTCCTGCTCTCTGCAGCCCACCTTTAGGCAGCACATGGTTTATCCAGTGTAAAGGGCACTGGGGTGCGGCTGAGAGACCCAGGGTCTACACCTGCCTCTACCCCTACCTGGGCACTTCGCCTCCCACCGTGGGCCTCATTTGCACATTTACAACCTCCAGGCTTGTTGATCTCCAAGGACTCTGCTAGTGCTGACATTCTGTGGGCTGAGGCAGGCATGTGTGTGTGCTCGGTTGCTTCAGTCATGTCCAACGCTTTGCGACCCTATGGACTGTAGCCTGGCAGGCTCCTCTGTCCCTGGGATTCTTCAGGCAAGAATACCGGGGTGGGTTGCCACATCCTCCTCCAGGGGATCCGCCCCACCCAGTAATCGCACCCATTTCTCCTGCAGCTCCTGCACTGCGGGTAGATTCTTTACCCACTGAACCACCGGGAAGCCCGGGTTGGTGTATAATCTTCCTCAAATACTATTTTATATTCTCTTTCCCCCGACTTTAGTATCTTTGTTTTCTTTTTATTTATTTATTTAGGGGGGTGGGGTTTGTGGAGGGAGCGGGGCAGGTGGGCCACTTCTATTGGCCTTTCGTTGATCTATTTTCATCCATCTTTGTTCTTTGGCCCCTGTGGGCCTCCCATCGCAGTGGCCTCTGTTGCCACAGAGCACCAGCTCTGGGCGCAAGCGCTCCAGAGCCCCGGCTCTGTAATTGGACACATTGGTCCAGCCGCTCCGTGGCACGTGGGATCTTCCCAGGCCAGGGATCGAACCGGAGCCCCTTGCACTGCAAGGCGGTGTCCTTACCCACTGGACCACCAGGGAAGCCCCTTTGTTTTCTTTCTTTGGCAAAATGGGAACAATACAACTTACCTCATACAGTCTGAGGACTCACCAAGATAATTGGCCTAGTACCAATCCAGACACACGCTGTCACTCAATCAATATGCATTAATTATTTAGTAAATAGGAATAATTACCATTATTATTATCCCTTCTCTTCTGTTGGAAGAATCTTCAAAGGCTTCCTAGTACCCACTGGCCTAATTCGTCCATTACATATTTGTTGAATAAATGAATGAATGAGTGAACGAGATAGTGGCTACCAAAATAAAAGACAACCCTGATGTCTAAAAGCTCACAACACAACAGAGAAGACAGGGTACAAAGATGACAATAAGGTAATCTCCCGGTGTGCCACGAACTTTCTACACGGTATCTCACTTAATCCTAACATTGACTCTACCAGTGAGTAGAGATTATCATTGCCATCGTTCAGAGCAGAAAACCAAGACGTGCAAAAGTCAGGTGGCTTTCCCAAGGTGACAAGATTGGCAGGGGACAGAGCAGGGACCCTCTCTGTCTGATTTCAAAGCCCATGAGGCTAATTGTCAGACAGCACTGCCTCGGGAACAAGAACTTAGTTTCAGAGTCGGGTTATAAAGCTGGCTGGGTGCTGCTCAGACCCAGGTGAGACAGGTAAGTGGGAGGGCGGACATTCTAGGTCAGTGTTGGGAAGCATGAAAATCTGGATCAGGAGTTCAGGAAGGGGATTCAAAATGCCTGGCCGTCAGTTGTGTGCTGTGTATTCTAGCAGACACACAAAAGCACTGGCAGGACTGGGGGGCTTGATGAACCAACCCCACCCCCAGCCTGGCTCTCAGAAACCTTCATCATGTGCACCTGCTCCACTTCCCCAGCCCCATCTCCTTCCTTTTCCTTCACTGTGCCCTCACCTTGAGCATCTCATTTCTCTTCTCTAGAACATTCTAGACCTCCTCCTTGCCCATGTCTGCCCCTCCCTGAACCCAGAAACTCACTTCAGACTTGACATCCTGGTGACTCCCCTACCCCACCCCACCTCCAGCCCAGTTTTCACAACAAACAGCGTCCACATTGTAGCTTGTCACCAGATACCTAGATTTTTAAGTCTACGCTATTTTTACTGAGGTGGTATTCATTTTGGTGCCTGGAATAACAGATACTGCTCTTCCCCCGTTCTACCCCATAAACTGTGTGGTTGGGCCTAGATCCTAGTACAGAGAGAATCTATTGTCGATGCCCAGTCTTTGTGATGGTAGCTCAGCTGGTAAAGAATCCACCTGCAATGCAGGCGACTCTGGTCCGATTCCTCTCTTGAGAAGATCCCCTGGAGGAGGGATAGGCTACCCACTCCAGTGTTCCTGGGCTTCCCTGGTGGTTCTGCTACTAAAGAACCTGCATGCAATGCAGGAGACCTGGGTTCCATTCCTGGGTCGGGAAGATTCCTGGAGATAGGGCATGGCCACCCACTCCAGTATTCTTGCCTGGAGACTCCCATGGACAGAGGAGCCTGGTGGGCTACAGTCCATGACTCACAAGGAGTCGGATATGACTGAGTGACTAACACACGCATGTAGCTTTTGTGAGATCTGCAGAGGAGACGAGAGCCGGGGCGGGGAGGGTGAGGAGGGTTGAGTGGAGGAGGCTTAAGCTCTCGAGTACTTTGATCCAGTCTAAGCACTTGCACATGAACTTTGCTGAGATCTGTGAACACCAAACAAGAGATGTGCTGTATCAAAATAGAACAAAGGTCAAGCTGATCAACACTGACGTGACCCTTTTTAGAAAAGGCACAGTCTGTATGTCATTGTACCTGTGGGAGAATTTATCACGGGAGATCACAGAGCGATTCCCGAACAATTGAAGGAGGTGAATGAGGAGAGGGGTGACGCCCTGAAGCCGACCACTTTTGTGACTGTCTCATGGAACCCTGCTTCTGGGCTTTGTATAAAGCACACTGACATCATTTCTCCCTTCTGGAAGACCTGTATTTGGCCATCATGAAACTTCAGGAACGTCGACACCCACATTGGTGGAATCTTGTTGGTTTTTGTTTTTTTCTTCTTTGACACTCGCTTCACTTGTCAGAAGATTCTGCCCAGCTGCTTTTGACAGTGTTCTCGCCCTGAATTCCGAGCCTGGATCTAGGCCTTCACTAGCCCACTGGTAGATCCTAGCATGCTAAAGCCTTTCAGTTGGGAATGAAGACTTCTCCCAGACAAGAACCTCACGCCTTCCAGCTTCTGCTGGTTGCCTAGTGCCCTGGTGCCCACTGGAAAGGGTGGCGTGAGCCCTGGGCCCTCCCACCTCCTCACCATTATCCACCACGTAGATGGTGCGGGAGTTGTCGTGAATGGCAAGGTCCTTCCTGGGAACGTTCTTACTGAGCAGGTTCAGAGCTTGAACCCTGCCCTGGCCAGACACCTTCTTACTGACGAGCATGTCGAGCAGGTGGTTGGTGATCTGCTTCAGGTCCTTCTTAGAGTCTGAGGAAGGAGAGACGGGGGTGAATAGAGAGGACACGGGTGACTCAGGTATACAGGGCCAGGAATGGAAGGACTCGGGAAGGATTTATTTGCTTCCCAGATATTGGAATTTCCCAGGAGAGAATAGTACCTCATTCCGAAGAAGGGAGGGATACTTCTAGACAACACCTCTAAGGGTAATCAGAAAGGGGGTGGCAGAGGATGAGACAGTGAGACGGCATCACTGACTCAATGGACACGAGTCTCAGCAAACTCTGGGCGATGGTGACGGTCAGGGAAGCCCGGCGTGCCGTAGTCCACGGGGTTGCAAAGAGTTGGACACAACTTAATTTGTTCCAACAACATCCACAGCGGGGGACACAGGTTTGATCCAAACATTTTATGGGGAAGATCTGGAGAGATTCCACACGCCAAGGAGCTGCTAAACCCATGTGCCACAAGTACGGCGCCCCAGCTCTAGAGTCTGTGACGACTGAAGCCCATGCAGCTGGGGCGTGTGCCCCACAGGAAGCCACCTGCGCCACCATGAAGAGGAGCCCCCGCTCACCACCCCGAGAGAGAGCCCGCGCAGCAGGGGGGACCTGGCGCAATCAAAAATAAAATTAACCAGCTAAAAACAGAATTTTTTGTAAAGAAAAGGCTCAAAAGGTACACATGGCAGTGGTAACAGTGGTTATCTGGAGGGATGTTTACAGGTTGTTGGTTTTTTTTCATCTTTACATATTTCTAAAAATGTCCAAGTTTCTCCAATAAACCTGTTACCTTTTTATCATTTTATTTATTTTTGGCTGTGCTGAGTCTTTGTTGCTGTGTGAGCTTTTCTCTAGTTGTGGTGAGTAGGGGCTACTCTCTAGCTGCAGAGTGCAGGCTGTTCTTTGCAGTGGCTTCTCTTGTTTCGGAGCAGAGGCTCTAGCGTGTGCGGGCTCAGTAGTTGTGGCTACTGGGCTCTAGAGCACAGGCTCCATAGTGGTGTCACACAGACTTAGTTACTCTGAGGCATGTGGGATCTTCCTGGATCAGGGATCAAACCCATGTCTCCTGCACTGGCAGGTGGAATCTTTATCACTGAGCCACCTGTTACTTTTTAAAATTTTTCTTCATCTTGGAAAACAGAAACTCTATCCATTAAACAACTCATTTCCTCCTCCCCCAGTCCCAGGCTACCATCCTTTGACTCTCTGCTTCTGTGAGTTTGACTCTTTTAGAAAACATAGGGAATCCCTTGGTGGTCCAGTGGTCAGGACTCTTGTGCTCCCACTGCAGGGGGCACGGGCTCGATCCCTGGTCAGAAGACTAAGATCCACAGCCAAAAAGAACGGAAAAAAAACCTTATCTATGTGGCATCACACAGTATGTGTCTGTGGCTGGCTTATTCACTTAACATAATGTTCCTCATGGGTCAGCGTGTCCTGCCTTAAAAGGCTGAACACTATACCATGGTAGAAATAGACACCATGCTTTGTTTCTCCGCTCATCCGCTGATAGGCACTTGAATGGCTTCCACGTTTTAGCTGTTGTAAGTGTGACCACGCTGCTATTACTTTTATAATCAGAAAATAAAAGGAAACATGACCCTGGCCCACCTCCACCTGCATGGAACGCCTGGGCCCCCACCCTCTTGACCCAAAGTGGAAAACCGTCTCGTACCCAGAACCAGGGCCTCTTCCTTCCCTCGATGCTCCTGCCTGTCCTCCCCAGACAGGGCGTCGATGAGGGTCTGGAGCAGATTGCAGACGGACAGAGACATCTCCTCATTCTCCACGTCCATGAGGCTGCAGATTCGGTCTGTCCGGACTCCGTGGAGGATCACCGTGGCCTAGACGCCCCCAGTGAGAAGCACGCGGTCAGGGGGCTGCCCTTCCCTTCCAGCTGCCATGCAGGTTAGGGGGTGGGTGATGGCCGCCCTGTCCAGTTGGGATAGAAGCCCAGGCAGCCAGTGCCTCATGAGGTCTGTGGCCTGGGCAGGCCCTGGACTCAAGATCTGCCCATTTCCAGAGGCGTGTAGCTGTGCTTTCCAGCAAAGTAGCCACTTGTCGTAGGGGAGGCACTGAACGTGTGTAATGCAGCAAGTTCACATCGAGATGTGCTGAGGGTAAAACACACCCTGGGTTTTGAAGATTCACTATGAAAAACTATCAACTGTCAGAGCCTTTGCATTCAGTTCTTCCTCAGAAACCACTTTCAAGAAACTTATCTTTGAGTGTGAAAGTATTAGTCACTCAGTCGTGTCTGACTCTTCACAATCCCATGGACAGTAGCCTGCCAGGCTCCTCTGTCCATGGAATTCTCCAGGTAAGAATATCAGAGTGGGTAGCCATGCCCTCCTCCAGGGGATCTTCCCAACCCAGGGATCGAACTCGGTTCTCCTGCATTGAAGGTAGATTCTTTACCATCTGAGCCATCCTTTGTCCTGAAATGGTGGCCACTGTACATGCCTGACAGGGTCCGCAGCAGCGTGTCCTGCCTTAAAAGGCTGAACACTATACCATGGTAGAAATAGACACCATGCTTTGTTTCTCCGCTCATCCGCTGATAGGCACTTGAATGGCTTCCACGTTTTAGCTGTTGTAAGTGTGACCACGCTGCTATTACTTTTATAATCAGAAAATAAAAGGAAACATGACCCTGGCCCACCTCCACCTGCATGGAACGCCTGGGCCCCCACCCTCTTGACCCAAAGTGGAAAACCGTCTCGTACCCAGAACCAGGGCCTCTTCCTTCCCTCGATGCTCCTGCCTGTCCTCCCCAGACAGGGCGTCGATGAGGGTCTGGAGCAGATTGCAGACGGACAGAGACATCTCCTCATTCTCCACGTCCATGAGGCTGCAGATTCGGTCTGTCCGGACTCCGTGGAGGATCACCGTGGCCTAGACGCCCCCAGTGAGAAGCACGCGGTCAGGGGGCTGCCCTTCCCTTCCAGCTGCCATGCAGGTTAGGGGGTGGGTGATGGCCGCCCTGTCCAGTTGGGATAGAAGCCCAGGCAGCCAGTGCCTCATGAGGTCTGTGGCCTGGGCAGGCCCTGGACTCAAGATCTGCCCATTTCCAGAGGCGTGTAGCTGTGCTTTCCAGCAAAGTAGCCACTTGTCGTAGGGGAGGCACTGAACGTGTGTAATGCAGCAAGTTCACATCGAGATGTGCTGAGGGTAAAACACACCCTGGGTTTTGAAGATTCACTATGAAAAACTATCAACTGTCAGAGCCTTTGCATTCAGTTCTTCCTCAGAAACCACTTTCAAGAAACTTATCTTTGAGTGTGAAAGTATTAGTCACTCAGTCGTGTCTGACTCTTCACAATCCCATGGACAGTAGCCTGCCAGGCTCCTCTGTCCATGGAATTCTCCAGGTAAGAATATCAGAGTGGGTAGCCATGCCCTCCTCCAGGGGATCTTCCCAACCCAGGGATCGAACTCGGTTCTCCTGCATTGAAGGTAGATTCTTTACCATCTGAGCCATCCTTTGCTCCATGAACCCCACCCCTGCCCTCACCCTTGCTCAGTGGCCACTGTACATGCCTGACAGGGTCCGCACAGCAGCCAGCATCAGCTCAGGCCTCTTTGTGTCCAAAAGCTGCAGCAGCAGGGCCACACCATTGTTCTGGAAGATTCTCTTGGCCCCTGCTTCTTCACGGCCAAGGACGATGAGGTTATTGGCAGCCTGAAGGAGCAAGGAAACAACGAAGATCAGGAGGGAAGTCTGGCTACCGAGGCCCTTGGCTTTGAGCCAAGCGCAGGGCCTGGCGCATGGACCAGGTCTTTAAAACTCTTTATAGTCTTTTGCGTATAATCCTGCTCCTGGGAATATAGCCCAAGAACATAATTCAGAACAAGAAACAAAATAACTTGCCATAGAGACCTGCTGGATGAAATATATTACAGCCATTAAAGACATAAATGAAAAGACTAAGAGGCAACTTGGAAAAAACATTGGTAGGCACAAACAGCATCTCAAGTTCACTCAGAGGGCACTGATGGGAAAAGAAAATTATGCGTGTATGCTTAGGATAAGGACTTTAAAAAGGTAGGGAAGGGGGCTTCCCTGGTAGTCCAGTGGGTAAGGACACTGCCTAGCAGTGCAAGGGGCACCGGTTCTATCCCTGGCCTGGGAATATCTCCTGTGCCGTGGAGCGGCTGGACCGATGTGCCCAATTACCGAGCTGGAGCTCTGGAGCGCATGGATGAAAATGGATAAATGAAAGACGGATAGAAGTGGCCCACTGGCCCCCCTCCCTCCCCAACCTGTCCCACCAACCGGCACCGCCCCCAAAAAAAGGTAGGGAAGGGCCTTCCGTGGTGGTCCAGTGGTGACGGCTACACTTTCCCATATAGGAGTTCAATCCCTGGGAGGGGAACTAAGATCCCCCACTAACCTTAACCCTCACCCTGTTGGGGAGCTGAGATTGTACCGGCCAAGCAGACACTGAGTTAGTGCCCAACAACAGAAGATCGTGTACGCTGCAGTGAATTTCCTGCGTGTGGCAACCCAGGCCCACCACAGCCAAATAAATATTTTGGGATCGAACTCGGTTCTCCTGCATTGAAGGTAGATTCTTTACCATCTGAGCCATCCTTTGCTCCATGAACCCCACCCCTGCCCTCACCCTTGCTCAGTGGCCACTGTACATGCCTGACAGGGTCCGCACAGCAGCCAGCATCAGCTCAGGCCTCTTTGTGTCCAAAAGCTGCAGCAGCAGGGCCACACCATTGTTCTGGAAGATTCTCTTGGCCCCTGCTTCTTCACGGCCAAGGACGATGAGGTTATTGGCAGCCTGAAGGAGCAAGGAAACAACGAAGATCAGGAGGGAAGTCTGGCTACCGAGGCCCTTGGCTTTGAGCCAAGCGCAGGGCCTGGCGCATGGACCAGGTCTTTAAAACTCTTTATAGTCTTTTGTATAATCCTGCTCCTGGGAATATAGCCCAAGAACATAATTCAGAACAAGAAACAAAATAACTTGCCATAGAGACCTGCTGGATGAAATATATTACAGCCATTAAAGACATAAATGAAAAGACTAAGAGGCAACTTGGAAAAAACATTGGTAGGCACAAACAGCATCTCAAGTTCACTCAGAGGGCACTGATGGGAAAAGAAAATTATGCGTGTATGCTTAGGATAAGGACTTTAAAAAGGTAGGGAAGGGGGCTTCCCTGGTAGTCCAGTGGGTAAGGACACTGCCTAGCAGTGCAAGGGGCACCGGTTCTATCCCTGGCCTGGGAAGATCTCCTGTGCCGTGGAGCGGCTGGACCGATGTGCCCAATTACCGAGCTGGAGCTCTGGAGCGCATGGATGAAAATGGATAAATGAAAGACGGATAGAAGTGGCCCACTGGCCCCCCTCCCTCCCCAACCTGCCCCACCAACCGGCACCGCCCCCCCAAAAAAAAGGTAGGGAAGGGCCTTCCGTGGTGGTCCAGTGGTGACGGCTACACTTTCCCATATAGGAGTTCAATCCCTGGGAGGGGAACTAAGATCCCCCACTAACCTTAACCCTCACCCTGTTGGGGAGCTGAGATTGTACCGGCCAAGCAGACACTGAGTTAGTGCCCAACAACAGAAGATCGTGTACGCTGCAGTGAATTTCCTGCGTGTGGCAACCCAGGCCCACCACAGCCAAATAAATATTTTTAAAAAGATAGGCAAATATTAACTTAATTAAACAAGAAGGCCATTAGTCTGAGGAGGCTTCAAAGCCTAAGCCACAAAGGAAACCCAAAGTCACACTCTGCTGCAGTTAACACATCATTGTAAATCAATTGTGCTTCAATTTAAAAACAAAGCAACCACTATTAATACAACAAAAGAAACCTAACTCTGTACTGCCTCAAGGTTAGGAAACTTTTAAGGACTGCCTGTCAGAAACAGCTCACAGGCCTTTCCCAAATAATGGAACTGCTTAAGCTACATCCTGAGCTTCCCAGGTGGCGCTAGTGGTAAAGAATCTGCCTGCCAGTGCAGGAGACGTGGGTTTGATCCCTGGGTTGAGAAGATCCCCTGAAGAAAGAAATGGCAACGCACTCCAGTATTCTTGCCTGGGAAACCTCATGGAGAGAGGAGCCTATCAGGTTACAATCCTTAAGGTCGCAAGAGTCGGATTCGACTGAGTGACTAAACAGCACCAGGAGCCTGGAGAGGAGGCTGATTGAAGAATTCCAGGTGAGCGTGAGCAAGACCACTAAGACTCTATCAGTCAAGGGCTCTGTACTTTTAGACTGCTTTTATCCTCTCATGAGGTTATAAAAGATATTTAAAATTGCCAAAATTTAAAAAGATTTTTGGCTGCATGCACATGTGAGGCCTTAGTTCCCTGACTAGGAATCAACCCTCAAGCTGCCTGCATTGGGAAGTGGAGTCTCAACCACTAGACCACCAGGCAAGCCCTCATATTTACATATTATATGGACTTATTTACCATAAAACTAACACAATTTTCCCAGGCATCATCTGTTAAATTCTTATAAAAATTCAGATATTCATTTTTCTTCCTCCTTCAGAAGAAAAAAAGAAACATTTAAAAAGCAACAAGGTGGTCCAGCTGGTAAGGACACCACCTTGCAGTGCAAGGGGCGCCTGTTTGATCCCTGGCCTGGGAAGATACCATGTGCCTTGGAGCGACTGGACCAATGTGTCCAACTACTGAGCCGGAGCCATGGAGCGACAGAGGCCACTGCGATGGGAGGCCCACACAGGCCAAAGAACAAAGATCAATGAAAACAGATGAATGAAAAGTCAATAGAAGTAGCCCCAAAAAAAAAAAAAGAGCAACAAATTTGGTTAAGAAAATGGTTTTAGGGCTTCCCTGGTGGTCCAGTGGGTAAGGATACTGCCTTGCAGTGCAAGGGGCGCCGGTTCGATCCCTGGCCTGGGAAGACCCTACGTGCTGCAGAGCGGCTGGACCAATGTATCCAATTACCGAGCCGGAGCTCTGGAGCGTACACACCCAGAGCCAGTGCTCTGTGATAACAGAGGCCACTGTGATGGGATGCCCACAGGGACCAAAGAACAAAAGATGGATGAAAATGGATAAATGAAACACCAATAGAAGTGGCCTGCCCACCCCCCTCCCTCCCTAACCTGCCCCCCCAAAATAAAATGGTTTAGGAATAAATGTCTTCATAATTCAGAATGATGGTGCAAGGTTTTGAAATGGAATAGAGCATTATTTTTAACATGTTTTTGTTTCTCAGGGCCCAAACTAGGGTGAGATAAGGAAGACCCTCACTTTGGGTACAGATTGTACAGGGTACAAACAACTTCTGTAATCAAGATAAATGGCATTGAATGAAATGTTTTAAAATATCAGAATCAATACATTGCACAAAAGAATCCATGATGAGCAAAATACGAGAAATTTAAACACAGGCAAGACTGAGTGCTGCTTGGCTCTCCTCACTGTTCTCACCCTAATCCTGGTCCTTCTTACCCCAGGAGCCTCCTACCCCACCCCCGTCGTCTCCATCCTGTCACTTGTCGGGGGAGTGGAGTCTGCAGAGGAAGCAGTTACTTGGCCGCCCCGAGCGCGCCCTCTGCTAGCCGACTGGTCAGCACTCACCTTCTCCAGCTTATCAGCTTCGCTGTTTCTGTCCAGGAGAATCTCAAACATCGTCTGTACCCTCGAGTCTGTGGAGAACTGCACACGGAGCTGAGGAGAGAGGAGGGAGGGGGAAAGAAGGCAGGCAGGGATCCGCATCATTTCAGTCAGCTCCACATGAAGGTCCTCTCAGTTAACATTAGGGTACCTACTCTTTGTGCCTGCCTCCCTCATTCATTCATTCATCCAGCAGTTACTGAACAGCTGTTATGGGTCAGACACTGGCAGATGCTGGGGATAGACTGGAGAACAAAATTAAGTCCTTGCCCCACAAAGCTTGCAGTCTAGTTACATTCACAGTTTCCTTTAGTCTTCACAAGTCTTGGAAGGCAAAAAGATCAGCAACCCAATTTTGCAATCGAGTCAACAATTAACTACTAGACCTTTAAACATGGGCTAAAACAGAAATGTGTGTCCAGGATCAGAAGCATGAAGCAGCTATCAAGTACCTCTTGAAGCAAGTTTAAACCTTGTCTTGTTTTTTTCTCCTTTATTCCTTTTTAAAAACATTCATTCATTCATTCCTTCACTGGTGCCCAGGGCATAGGTGCAGCCCACATGATCTCTAGTTGTGGCATGTGGGATCTAGTTCCCTGACTTTGGATCGAGCCCAGGTCCCCTGCATTGGGACCAGGTAGTCTTAGCCACTGGATTCCTTTCAATGGTTTGTAATTCCCTATTTTCCTGTTATCTGTGGGTTCAAATCATGCCGGATTTGCCCAGCTGGAACCCATTCAAGCAGACTCCTGTGTCATTCTGACACGTCTCTATCACTTTTCAGTATTTCTTTACTTTCTGGCACTACAAGATATTCAAGGCTTATCTTATACTCACTTTTCTGTCCCAGCTCTGTAATCAACCATTTCTCTAAAGTGCCTCAGTTTCTTTTACTGCGAGCGTTAGAAATAAAGACCTGGGTTTAGGGCCCTACCCCACCCCGTCGTCTCCATCCTGTCACTTGTCGGGAGTGGAGTCTGCAGAGGAAGCAGTTACTTGGCCGCCCGAGCGCGCCTCTGCTAGCCGACTGGTCAGCACTCACCTTCTCCAGCTTATCAGCTTCGCTGTTTCTGTCCAGGAGAATCTCAAACATCGTCTGTACCCTCGAGTCTG
>JAIOJX010000027.1:54430856-54740220 GCA_022376925.1 Tragulus kanchil | reverse complement strand
TGTTACCACCTCATTGGAGTAGGTCTTCGTTGGAATTGACTTGGCCCGGGCCAGGCCGAAATCGGCCAGCTTGAGCTCTCCTCTCTCATTGATGAGCAGGTTCTGGGGCTTGAGGTCACGGTGTAGCTCTTTCTGCCGGTGGCAGTAGGCCAGGCCACGGAGCAACTGGAACAGGAACAGTTTCACGTTGTGCATGTTGATGATGTTCCCACAGTCATCCAGGTACTGCTTCAGGTCCTTGTCCAGGTACTCAAAGACAAGGGTGAGGGACTTCTCCGTGTGAATAATGTCGTGCAGTGTGACGAAGTTGGCATGTCTGAGGTCCTTGAGCAAGGACACTTCCCGGATGGCGGTGCAGGGTGCCCCTTCTTCGTGTTCTAGTCTGATCTCCTTGAGTGCCACAAGGTTGTCTGTGAGCTTCCTTTTGCCTTTGTAGACAGTGGCATAGGTACCCTCTCCTAGCTTGTCCAGCTTGATGTAGGTCTCCAGTTTCCCAAAACCGATCTCAGACAAGCTGACACGGCAGAGGCAGCGGCTGAGAGGCTTGTCAAAGATGTGGCTGTTGAGGGTCAGCTTCTCGAGGTAGCCCTCTGGCAGCCGGATGTCGGCAGGTAGTGATAGGCGCTTGTTGATGTCCTCAGTGGAGATCTTGCGTGGAGGATGGTTGTGCATGCACAGCCTCACTGGTGACTACAGTTCATCTGAGGATGTGGCTGAAGCCTGGTCACTCTCCCCGTCAGACCCCATCTTCAAGTCCTCATGTACAATCTCTGCTGCAGAGCTGAGTGGGCCTCGTACAGAGCGAGGTTCCCCAGGGGCCACATGTGTGGGAGCCTCTCCAAGGTCACTGCCTCCACTGCCGCCACTCTCATCCAGGCCTACCTGTTCGGGGGCACCATTGGTCTTATCTACACCTCGGCCTCCTCGGAGTGTCATTGACAGCTTCCGTTTGATCTTCTTTATCTGATCCATGGCGACCTGCGGGGGCGCGCGAGCAATTTCAGTGCCACGGGGCCTGCGCGGCGGCACCTGGGGCGGCGGCCAGGGCTGAGGCCACGCGACCTCCTTCTCCTCCAGTTCACTGCAGGCGCCCGTCCCAGTAGTCTTCAGACATGGCTGCTGGGCCCTGGCCGCCGCCGGCTGAGGAGGAGGCGGCGGCGGCGGCGGCGGCTGAGGTGGAGGCGGCGTCCCGCTCAGCCGGCCATGAACTTGGCCGCTGTGGCCGATGCCCCCGGGCTCGCTGGAGCCGGCTGGAATCTGAGAGCACATGGCGCCTCGCGGTTCAGAGCTGAGTGCTCGCGGAAACGCCGCAGATCCCACTCACTAATCTTGACTTTCAGCTGGAACCTGACCCTATTCCTGCCAACGACATCATGATCTAAAGACCTTCCCAACTCTACCACCTAATCCCATCACACTGGGATCAGGGTTTCAACATATGAATTTGCAGGGAGTGGAGCACAATCGGAGGAGACTAACATTTAAGTCAATAGGCTTGGAGTAAAGCAGAGGAGCCTAGACAGAGGAGTCTGGTGGCTTACAGTCCGTGGGGTTGCAAGGAATTGCACACGACTGAGCCCACAGAGCAGACTGCCTCCCATAACGTACATGGCCTTCAGCCAATTGGTTGAAGGCCTTAAAAGAAAGAACTAAGATCCCTCAGGAAGAAGGAATTCTGTTTCAGACACCCTTGAATTCAAAACTGCAACGTCAACTCTTGTGGGACCTTCTAGTCCACCTGCCTTTCCGCCAGAATTGGGACATACCAGCATCTCAATCTGTCTCCCTCTCTGTATACATCACTCTGGAGAAGGGGGGGCCCCCTCACTGGTGACTGCAGTTCATCTGAGGATGTGCTGAAGCCCCCTCCCCCTGTCGACCCCATCTTCAAGTCCTCGTGTACAATCTCTGCTGCAGAGCAGAGTGGGCCTCGTACAGAGCGAGGTTCCCCAGGGGCCACACGTGTGGGAGCCTCTCCAAGGTCACTGCCTCCACTGCCGCCACTCTCAACCAGGCCTACCTGTTCGGGGGCACCATTGGTCTTATCTACACCTCGGCCTCCTCGGAGTGTCATTGACAGCTGCCGTTTGATCTTCTTCATCCGAACCATGGCGACCTGCGGGGGCGTGCGAGCAATTTCAGTGCCACGGGGCCTGCGCAGCGGCGCCTGGGGCTGCGGCCAGGGCTGAGGCCGCGCGACCTCCTTCTCCTCCAGTTCACCAAAGACGCCCGTCCCAGTAGTCATCAGACATGGCTGCAGGGCCCGGGCCGCCGCCGGCTGAGGAGGAGGCGGCGGCGGCGGCGGCGGCGGCTGAGGTGGAGGCGGCGTCCCGCTCAGCCGGCCATGAGCTTGGCCGTTGTGGCCGATGACCCCGGGCTCGCTGGCGCCGGCTGGAATCTGAGAGCACATGGCACCTCGCGGTTCAGAGCTGAGTGCTCGCGGAAACGCCGCAGATCCCACTCACAAATCTTGACTTTCAGCTGGAACCTGACCCTATTCCTGCCAACGACATCATGATCTAAAGACCTTCCCAACTCTACCACCTAATCCCATCACACTGGGATCAGGGTTTCAACATATGAATTTGCAGGGAGTGGAGCACAATCGGAGGAGACTAACATTTAAGTCAATAGGCTTGGAGTAAAGCAGAGGAGCCTAGACAGAGGAGTCTGGTGGCTTACAGTCCGTGGGGTTGCAAGGAATTGCACACGACTGAGCCCACAGAGCAGACTGCCTCCCATAACGTACATGGCCTTCAGCCAATTGGTTGAAGGCCTTAAAAGAAAGAACTAAGATCCCTCAGGAAGAAGGAATTCTGTTTCCAGACACCCTTGAATTCAAAACTGCAACGTCAACTCTTGTGGGAACTTCTAGTCCACCTGCCTTTCCGCCAGAATTGGGACATACCCGAGCATCTCAATCTGTCTCCCTCTCTGTATACATCACTCTGGAGAACCCTAACACGGTGCCTGAGATGGAATGTGAGCCTGGTTTAGACTCCAAAGCCCTGGAGTTTAATCACGACCCCATTCTGTCTTGGAGCTGTTGATAGTACTTACTGGCTATCAACAGGAAATGTCATTCAGGACCTGACTGAGCAACTGGGAATATAAAGTCCAGAGATTCTCATGGCCTTGCCTGGTGAGGGGCACCCTGAGGACTATGCCCCATCTCTTACTGATTACACATCAGCGCTGGCTTTCCTTGATGGCAGAAATTAATGTCCCAGCCATTCAAGCTTGAACGACCTACCTAGGGCCCTTGACACCTCTGCTTTACTTTAGGTGCAGACCTGATTTTTCCCCCCCATTTTTTGGCTGTGCCCCACAGCTTGAAGGATCTTAGTTTCCCAGCAAGAGATCAAAACTGTGGCCTTGCAGCAGAAACTTGGGGTCTTAACCACTGGACTGCCAAGAGAATTCTCCCAGACCTTAAACGATTCGTTATTTTTGCATATAAAGTAGCCAGCTTACCAATTTGTTTCCTTTTCACTGAAATTTGAAAAATTGTGCACCACTTATGTGAGCAGTATAAACTGGAAAGATCAGGTGTCTCTATAGGAAACTATAGGATCTAAATGTGTCTGTGTGTCTGTGCGATGTGCACAATCAGAATATTTTGGTGTGGGTTTGGGTATAAGTTCCTTCATCTGCACAGTGTCGACGATGCTTTGAAGCATCTGCGAACCCATCCATTCATTTATTAATTCAGTGTACTCCCGAAGCCTGGGTTGGAGGGGAAGTGAGGAACGGTAGAGCTGAGACCCAAAAGCTCTTTACTGTCTTAGCCATTTGTCATTACATCCAAGGTACTATGAACCTAGTAACATTCTTCATTCGAGTCAAAGATATTGGCATTTTTTAATACAAACAGCTCACATCAGTATCAAAAAAACAATCAAAAAATGGACAGAAGATCTAAACATTTCTTTTAAAAAGACATACAGATGGCCAACGGGCACATGAAAAGATGTGCAATATTGCTAATTATTAGAGAAATGCACATCAAAACCACAAGGAGGTTATCACCTCACACCAGTCAGAATGTCCACCATCAAAAAGTCTACAACTAATAAATGCTAGAGAGGGTGTGGAAGAAAGGGAACCCTCCTACACTCCTGGTGGGAATGTAAATTGGTGCCGCCAGTATGGAAAACAGTATAAATATTCCTTAAAAGGCTAAAAAAGAGAGCTACCATATGATCCAGCATTTCCACTTCTGGGCATATATCCAGAAACGATGAAAATCTAATTTGAAAAGAGACATGCACCCCAATGTTTACAGAAGCACTATTTACAATAGCCAAGACTTGAAAACAACCCCGGTGTCCTTTGACAGATGACTGGTTTAAGAAGTTACATGGTATCTTTACATGATGGAATATTACTTGGACATTCAAAAGGATGAAATACTGTCATTTGAGCAACAGTGATGGACCTAAAGGTAGTCATACTAAGTGAAGTAAGTCAGAAAGCAAAAGACACACAGTATATGATATCACCCATATGTGGAATCTAACAAGTATTCAAATGAATACCAATGAATCTACATATAAAACAGAAACAGACACACGGACCGAAAACAAACTTATGGTTACCAAAGGGGAGTCAGGACGAGGGGGAGGAATAAATTAGGAGTTTGTGATTAACAGGTGCAAATTACTCTACATATAATCGATAAACAGCAAGGATTTTCTATATACTTCAGGGAACGGTATTCAATATCTTATAATAACCTATAATGGAAAACAATCTGAATATTTTGTGGGTTTGGGTATAATTCCTTCATCTGCACAGTGTCGACGATGCTTTGAAGCATCTGCGAACCATCCATTCATTTATTAATTCAGTGTCCTCCCGAAGCCTGGGTTGGAGGGGAAGTGAGGAACGGTAGAGCTGAGACCCAAAAGCTCTTTACTGTCTTAGCCATTTGTCATTACATCCAAGGTACTATGAACCTAGTAACATTCTTCATTCGAGTCAAAGATATTGGCATTTTTTAATACAAACAGCTCACATCAGTATCAAAAAAACAATCAAAAAATGGACAGAAGATCTAAACATTTCTTTTAAAAAGACATACAGATGGCCAACGGGCACATGAAAAGATGTGCAATATTGCTAATTATTAGAGAAATGCACATCAAAACCACAAGGAGGTTATCACCTCACACCAGTCAGAATGTCCACCATCAAAAAGTCTACAACTAATAAATGCTAGAGAGGGTGTGGAAGAAAGGGAACCCTCCTACACTCCTGGTGGGAATGTAAATTGGTGCCGCCAGTATGGAAAACAGTATAAATATTCCTTAAAAGGCTAAAAAGAGAGCTACCATATGATCCAGCATTTCCACTTCTGGGCATATATCCAGAAACGATGAAAATCTAATTTGAAAAGAGACATGCACCCCAATGTTTACAGAAGCACTATTTACAATAGCCAAGACTTGAAAACAACCCCGGTGTCCTTTGACAGATGACTGGTTTAAGAAGTTACATGGTATCTTTACATGATGGAATATTACTTGGACATTCAAAAGGATGAAATACTGTCATTTGAGCAACAGTGATGGACCTAAAGGTAGTCATACTAAGTGAAGTAAGTCAGAAAGCAAAAGACACACAGTATATGATATCACCCATATGTGGAATCTAACAAGTATTCAAATGAATACCAATGAATCTACATATAAAACAGAAACAGACACACGGACCGAAAACAAACTTATGGTTACCAAAGGGGAGTCAGGACGAGGGGGAGGAATAAATTAGGAGTTTGTGATTAACAGGTGCAAATTACTATACATATAATCGATAAACAGCAAGGATTTTCTATATACTTCAGGGAACGGTATTCAATATCTTATAATAACCTATAATGGAAAACAATCTGAATTAAAAAAAAATATATATATATAACTGAATCACGTTGCTGTATACTATACCTGAACATGATATTGTAAATCAGCTATTCTTTACTTTTAAAAGAAGATCCTGACATGTTTTTAGGGCAGACTAACTGAAAAAAATGTCTTTAACCATTAACTCAACAGACTCTTTATGATGACTCACTGTGGCACCTTCACCTTTCTGTTCTTGACGTGTGATTTTCATAGATGTATTGCCTATGAGTCCACATGTTGGCATCACCCAGATCTGGGTTTGGATCCTAGCCATACCACTCATGTGCTGTGTAACCTTTTTTTTTGGGGGGGAGGCTTGCAGGTTGGGGAGGGAGGGTGTTGGGCGGGTCACTTCTATTGGTCTTTCATTTATTCATTTTCATCCATCTTTGTTCTTTGGCCCGTGTGGGCCTCCCATCGCTGTGACCTCTGTTGTCGCAGAGCACCGGCTCTGGGCGCATGCACCCCAGAGCTCCCGCTCGGCAATTGGACACACCAGTCCAGCCACTCCGCTGTTCGTGGGATCTTCCCAGCCCAGGGATCGAACCGGCGGCCCTTACACTGCAAGGCGGTGTCCCTACCCACTGGACCACCGGGGAAGCCCATGCTGTGTAACCTTGACTCAACCTCTCTCAGCCTCCCTTTCCTCATCTGTAATACTAATCTGAGAAAGATAACAGTTCTGTACCTAGCTAGTGGGCCTGTTGGAAAATTGAGTGAGATGATATATACCTTGCAGAAATACTAAAGATGCTCATTGTGTTCAGTCATGTCTGACTCTTTGACATCCCATGGACTGTAACCCGCCAAGCTCCTCTGTCCAGGGGATTTCCCAGGCAAGAATACTAGAGTGGCTTGCCATTTCCTCCTCCAGAGGATCTTCCCAACCCAGGGACCAAATCTACATCTTCTGTGTCTCCTGTACTGGGGAGCAGATTCTTTACCACTAGCACCACTTGGGAAGCCCAAAAGACTAAGTATATATTTAATGATATTTTATTTCATATCTATTTAATAAATGCTCCATAGTACTATTTGCATCATTGTTACCTTTTCCCTATTCTCTGATTAGCCTCCATATCATTCAAGATAGGGCTTAAGGGCTTCCCTGGTGGTCCAGGGAAGTGGGTAAGGACTCACAGCATTGCAGTGCAAGGGGCTCCGGTTCAATCCGTGGCCTGGGAAGATCCCACATGCCGCGGAGCGGCTGGACCGATGTGTCTGACTACTGAGCCAGCACTCTGGAGCGCATGCACCCAGAGCTGGTGCTCTGTAGCGACAGAGGCCACTGCGATGGGAGGCCAACACAGGCCAAAGAACAAAGATAAATAAATGCAAGATCTATAGAAGTGGCCAGAAAAAGACTGTCTGCAAAATAGGGCTTAAGGAAAATTTCAGTAAGTGAGAAAAAAAGAGGAAAAAATGAAGATGTGAATATAAAACGAAGCCAGTCAAAAAACTAATACAGAAATGGACAGTCTCACTTTGGTGGGTCACAGGATTGACTCTGAGCTTCTTGGAAACCAATGAGAAAAGGAACATTAAAGCAATTACATAGTTCAGTGCTGTGTTCATGAAATTAAAATAGGTTAATGGCTCAGGAAAAACACACTCTAGGCGGGATTTTTTTTTTTTCCTTCTCAAAGTGCTTCGCCCTTGACTTACTTAAGGGAAGCCCATTTATGGAAGAGTGTTTCTGAATATGACATAGGTTCCAGCCCTTAGCAGAGACCCACCCCTTTCCGTCATCAGCTAATCCAACAGAGGAGACCTAGTTCCAGACCCAGAGAACTAATCTTGTAATAGGCCTATGTTTCTGAAACCAAAAGCGTCACATACTGATAATAAACAAGATATGTGCACACTGTGGTTAGGTTGTTTTGTAGCAACCCCTTGTTTCCGCTCTTTTGCAATGGCTGGTTCAATGAAACTCAGCATAAACATGAGTCGTGGAGATCCAGTTCTCAGGTTGATATAATTTATGTCTGGGCCCTAAGTTAATTTAAATTCATCCACAGATCCATCGGTGACACCACCGATGGGGCTTCTGCTCATCTCTGCGCCCGCCCCCGCCGCCGCCGCCGCCGCCGCCTCGTGACCCTCTCCCTGCAACCCACCTGCAATTCAGGAGGAGACTCCTGTTCTGTTCGATTCCCGGGTGGGTTGGGAAGATCCCCTAGCGGAGGGAGGGCATGGCAACCCACTTCAGGAGTCTTGCCCGGAGAATCACCATGAACAGAGGAGCCTTGGTGGACTACAGTCTGTGGGGTCGCAAAGACGAAGGCAGGACTGACTGAGCGACCGCACGCGGCGGCACGGGATCCTCTTAGGAGACTCGTCACTCCTTGGACAGTACCGCTTCCCCTGTAACTCAACGTACCGGATCCTACCAAGGAAATACTCCTCCTGGAGACGCCTTGGGAGCCCCCTTAAAAGCCCCAAGGATAGCTGGAGGTCCAAATAACTTTGGTTAAATTTTCCGCCCCGCCCGCCCGGCCATTTCTTTTCTTCTTCTTCTTCTTCTTCTTCTTCTTTTTTTTTTTTTTTTCCCTCCATTTTTTCTTTTTTCCATTTGGGAAGTCTGTCCAGAGTTTCAAAACACTCGGTCCAAAGAGAGTATTGGGGTCACCGCTTGAAGACGATACGCGTGGATTCTAAAGGTGGAGTCCACTATGGCACAAGGCAAGGCCTGCCTGGTACTCGACAGATCCTTGATACAGTGGATGACTAAAGAATACGTGCAGTGAGATTCGTGAGTACTGCCGTCACCTATGTCTGTCTCCACCAGGCATCTTGGAAAACAATGGAGCCCAGTGACCTCCGGGGAACTCCTTCCAGAACGTCGATGGTTCTCCCCTTAGTGTTTGAAGGTTTTGGAGGAGACGGGAAATACTGCTTGACCAAAGATGTCACTTCTGTCTCAGGTTGGAAGCATTCGTTCACTACAAGGATTTGTTCACGTGAATCTTTTCCCACGCTGTGCTGTCTGTCTAATCTGGTGAGTGGTGATAGGCCTCGGGTCTCGGGGACGGGCCGGATATCATATCGGGGGCTAAGGAGGATTTCAAACTCACTCTCTATCTTATCTATAAGGCTACCCAGCTGGTGGGTAAGAGCCAGTGCAGGTGAGGCAGGCAAGTAAGTGGCCCCAGGGCAGAATCATCGAGGCAGGTCGGTCGGGGACAAGCGGAGTCCTGCCTTTCCTCTCTCTCTCGCTCTCGCTCTCGCTCTCGCTCTTTCTTTCTTTCTTCTCCCCACCACCCCCGCCTCGTCTCCGAGTTCTTAACCCTGAGGAGTTCAGTTTTCACCACCCCCTCACGAGCTACAGGTACACAACCTATCCGCTAAAAAGCACGCACTGGTATGACCTCATCTTCTGATAGTCAGTCAGTTCCCTGAGGCCCCTGACCGACTTCTCAAAGGATCATCAATCAACTTCAGGCGACTTCCGTCCCTCAGTCGCCTCCGGCTCTTTGTGAGCTCTTGCGACTCCTTGTGGAAGGACCTCTGCTCTCGCTCTTTGCCTGCTCGTTCGTTCCTGGGGACGTTCGATGAGGCGGAGCATCTTCCAGACACAGGGGAAGAGGATAGGCACGGGCCCCCAGTCGGACTAGGTCTGTCTGTCTCTGTGCCTGAGAATCACCCCTATGCTCTCATCCTCTTGCCAGTCGTACAAGCGGCATGTCCCGATGGCCTCTCTTGTGCTCAAACCAATAGGAAAACCCAAACCCAAACCAAACCAACCAAACGAAAAACAACCCAACAGCAACAGAAACCAAGTCCACCTTTAGGTTCTGTCACTTCTCTGAGCATGTCTGGGTTTGCGGGAAGGGGTGCGTGTGTGCGTGCTTGTGCGGGCTTGTGGGGGGGGGGGGGCGGGGCGGTGGTGGTGGCGGATCTCCCTGGAGCCTCCCTTCCCTCGGTCGGTGCCCCAAGTCCCGCCGACGTCTCCGTGGAATTCCGCGCCCCGCCCCCTCCGCCCCGGCTCCCGCCCCCGCCCGGAATCGCGCGGGGGCGGGCGGCGCGTCTCCTTCGCGGCAGCCTGCAGTTTCTCTCTCTCTGTCTCTCTCTCTGTCTCTCTCTCTGTCTCTCTGTCTCTCTGTCTCTCTCTCTCTCTCTCTCTCTCTCTCTCTCTGTCTGTGTCTCTCCGGCCTCCCCCCGCCCCCCGCGCCCCCTCCCCCTCCCCCGGTCGCGTCACTCGGAGGAGGAGGCTCCGGGCCGAGCTCGGGCGTTTGGGCGGCCGGCGCTGCGGCGTCCTCGGCGGCCGGCCTGCTGGCGCCAGCGGTCGGTCCTCGGGATGTTCCAGCCGGTTGTCGCGCGCCCTCTGGCGGCCGCTTTTATATCGTCCCTCGGCGCTTCCGCGACCTGCGCGAGGGCTGTGACTCATCCGCCGCGGCCGAGGCAGAGCTCCGAGAGGCCGGCGGCGCTGGCGGAAACGGTGCCGGTGGCGCCGAGGCCTGCGCGCGTCCTGCTGTCGCCGGAGATTGCCTCGCCAGGTCTATGTGGGAGGTGACGTTTGGTCGCGGCGCTCCGGAGGCGGGCTCGGGAGCCGCCCGGCCGAGTCGACCAGCGTTTCCCCCGTGCCCCTCCGGCCGCGGCGACCGACCGACCGACTGCCCGGACCCGACCCGACCCGGTCCCGTGTGAGGTCCCGAGGCAGGCGGCCTCCTCCTGTGCCGCCCCGAGGAGCGTTCGTTCCCCTTCGGCCTCGCGGTCCCCCAGCGAGTGCCCCGCTCCGTCGGTGGGGACCGGCCCGGACGGTGGCGTGGAGGGCGCGCGACGGACGGGCTCGTTGCCGGGCAACGTTTCTTCGTCCCGTTCTTCGGGTTCTTCTCGCACCGCCGTTGGTCTCCCGCGTCGCACTCCGGAGGTGGTGACCGACCTGGGCCGTGAGGGGTGATCCGGAGAGGCCGGCGTGAGTCCCTGTGCGGTCCCCCGTGGCGTCCTGTCACCCGAGGCGCCTCTGGGTCCTTTTGAAAAATGCCAAGTCCCGCCCGATGGGGCCGGGGCCGGGGCCGGACCGGCCCCTGCCTGTTCCCGCCGGTGGCCGGGGAGGCCGCGCCCGGCCCGGCAGCGTCCCCTCGTGGGCCTCGGTCGTCGGACGCGGCTTTTTCCTCACCCTCTCCAGACCCCACGCGTCCCGATCGGGAGGCGGGGGATGGACCCCGACCGACCGACCGACCGACCGACCGACCGACCGACCGACCGACCGCGGCGCCCCTGCCTCCCCGTCCCCGCGGCCGACGGTCGACCAGATGACCTCCCGGGAGCTCGGGGCTGGCGCGTATGGGGTCGCGTCGGGGCTGGGTGGCCGGGTCGGAGTTCCGGGACCCCCCGCGGGAGTCGTACGGGGGACCCCGCTTTCGCGCGGCGTCATTTTCTCGCCTGAAACGGGCCTCTTTTGCCACCAGGTATGTGCTGACACGATCTCCTCTGGTGTCTGCCGCCAAGGTCTCTGGGCCTGTGGTGCCCCAAGTCCCGCCGACGTCTCCGTGGAATTCCGCGCCCCGCCCCCTCCGCCCCGGCTCCCGCCCCCGCCCGGAATCCTTATTTTCAGATGGCCAACAGGCACATGAAAAGATGTTCAATACTGCTAATTATTAGAGAAATGCAAATCAAAACCACAATGAGGTTATCACCTCACACCAGTCAGAATGACCACCATCAAAACGTCTACAACTAATAAATGCCAGAGAGGGTGTGGAAGAAAGGAACCCTCCTACACTCCTGGTGGGAATGTGAAGTGGTGCCGCCAGTTTGGAAAACTGTATAAATATTCCTTAAAAGGCTAAAAATAGAGCTACCATATGATCCAGCATTTCCACTTCTGGGCATATATCCAGAAACGATGAAAATCTAATTTGAAAAGAGACATGCACCCCAATGTTTACAGAAGCACTATTTACAATAGCCAAGACTTGAAAACAACCCCGGTGTCCTTTGACAGATGACTGGTTTAAGAAGATACATGCTATCTTTACATGATGGAATATTACTTGGACATTCAAAAGGATGAAATACTGTCATTTGAGCAACAGTGATGGACCTAAAGGTAGTCATACTAAGTGAAGTAAGTCAGAAAGAAAAAGACAGACAGTATATGATATCACCCATATGTGGAATCTAACAAGTATTCAAATGAATACAAATGAATCTACATATAAAACAGAAACAGACACACGGACAGAAAACAAACTTATGGTTACCAAAGGGGAGTGAGGAGGAGGGGGAGGAATAAATTAGGAGTTTGTGATTAACAGGTGCAAATTACTATACATATAATCGATAAACAGCAAGGATTTTCTATATACTTCAGGGAACTGTATTCAATATCTTATAATAACCTATAATGGAAAACAATCTGAATAAAAAAAAATATATATATATATATAACTGAATCACGTTGCTGTATACTATACCTGAACATGATATTGTAAATCAGCTATTCTTTAGTTTTAAAAGAAGATCCTGACATGTTTTTAGGGCAGACTAACTGAAAAAAATGTCTTTAACCATTAACTCCACAGACTCTCTATGATGACTCACTGTGGCACCTTCACCTTTCTGTTCTTGACGTGTGATTTTCATAGATGTATTGCCTATGAGTCCACATGTTGGCATCACCCAGATCTGGGTTTGGATACTAGCCATACCACTCATGTGCTGTGTAAAGTTTTTTTGGGGGGGGAGGGTTGAAGGTTGGGGAAGGGAGGGTGTTGGGCGGGTCACTTCTATTGGTCTTTCATTTATTCATTTTCATCCATCTTTGTTCTTTGGCCCGTGTGGGCCTCCCATCGCGGTGACCTCTGTTGGCGCATGCACCCCAGAGCTCCCGCTCGGCAATTGGACACACCAGTCCAGCCACTCCGCGGTTCGTGGGATCTTCCCAGGCCAGGGATCGAACCGGCGGCCCTTACACTGCAAGGCGGTGTCCCTACCCACTGGACCACCGGGGAAGCCCATGCTGTGTAACCTTGACTCAACCTCTCTCAGCCTCCCTTTCCTCATCTGTAATACTAATCTGAGAAAGATAACAGTTCTGTACCTAGCTAGTGGGCCTGTTGGAAAATTGAGTGAGATGATATATACCTTGCAGAAATACTAAAGATGCTCATTGTGTTCAGTCATGTCTGACTCTTTGACATCCCATGGACTGTAACCCGCCAAGCTCCTCTGTCCAGGGGATTTCCCAGGCAAGAATACTAGAGTGGCTTGCCATTTCCTCCTCCAGAGGATCTTCCCAACCCAGGGACTAAATCTACATCTTCTGTGTCTCCTGTACTGGGGAGCAGATTCTTTACCACTAGCACCACTTGGGAAGCCCAAAATACTAAGTATATATTTAATGATATTTTATTTCATATCTATTTAATAAATGCTCCATAGTATTATTTTCATCATTGTTACCTTTTCTCTATTCTCTGTTTAGCCTCCATATCATTCAAGATAGGGCTTAAGGGCTTCCCTGGTGGGTCCCAAGGGGGGAAAAAATTTTCTATATACTTAGGAACTGATAATTCATCTGGAAAACCATCTGAATAAAAAAAAAATATATATATATATATAACTGAATCACGTTGCTGTATACTATACCTGAACATGATATTGTAAATCAGCTATTCTTTAGTTTTAAAAGAAGATCCTGACATGATTTTAGGGCAGACTAACTGAAAAAAATGTCTTTAACCATTAACTCCACAGACTCTCTATGATGACTCACTGTGGCACCTTCACCTTTCTGTTCTTGACGTGTGATTTTCATAGATGTATTGCCTATGAGTCCACATGTTGGCATCACCCAGATCTGGGTTTGGATACTAGCCATACCACTCATGTGCTGTGTAAAGTTTTTTTTGGGGGGGAGGGTTGAAGGTTGGGGAGGGAGGGAGGGTGTTGGGCGGGTCACTTCTATTGGTCTTTCATTTATTCATTTTCATCCATCTTTGTTCTTTGGCCCGTGTGGGCCTCCCATCGCTGTGACCTCTGTTGTCGCAGAGCACCGGCTCTGGGCGCATGCACCCCAGAGCTCCCGCTCGGCAATTGGACACACCAGTCCAGCCACTCCGCGGTTCGTGGGATCTTCCCAGGCCAGGGATCGAACCGGCGGCCCTTACACTGCAAGGCGGTGTCCCTACCCACTGGACCACCGGGGAAGCCCATGCTGTGTAACCTTGACTCAACCTCTCTCAGCCTCCCTTTCCTCATCTGTAATACTAATCTGAGAAAGATAACAGTTCTGTACCTAGCTAGTGGGCCTGTTGGAAAATTGAGTGAGATGATATATACCTTGCAGAAATACTAAAGATGCTCATTGTGTTCAGTCATGTCTGACTCTTTGACATCCCATGGACTGTAACCCGCCAAGCTCCTCTGTCCAGGGGATTTCCCAGGCAAGAATACTAGAGTGGCTTGCCATTTCCTCCTCCAGAGGATCTTCCCAACCCAGGGACTAAATCTACATCTTCTGTGTCTCCTGAACTGGGGAGCAGATTCTTTACCACTAGCACCACTTGGGAAGCCCAAAAGACTAAGTATATATTTAATGATATTTTATTTCATATCTATTTAATAAATGCTCCATAGTACTATTTTCATCATTGTTACCTTTTCCCTATTCTCTGTTTAGCCTCCATATCATTCAAGATAGGGCTTAAGGGCTTCCCTGGTGGTCCAGGGAAGTGGGTAAGGACACACAGCATTGCAGTGCAAGGGGCTCCGGTTCAATCCCTGGCCTGGGAAGATCCCACATGCCGCGGAGCGGCTGGACCGATGTGTCTGACTACTGAGCCAGCACTCTGGAGCGCATGCACCCAGAGCTGGTGCTCTGTAGCGACAGAGGCCACTGCGATGGGAGGCCCACACAGGCCAAAGAACAAAGATAAATAAATGAAAGATCAATAGAAGTGGCCAGAAAAAGACTGTCTGCAAAATAGGGCTTAAGGAAAATTTCAGTAGGTGAGAAAAAAAGAGGAAAAAATGAAGATGTGAATATAAAACAAAGCCAGTCAAAAAACTAATACAGAAATGGACAGTCTCACTTTGGTGGGTCACAGGATTGACTCTGAGCTTCTTGGAAACCAATGAGAAAAGGAACATTAAAGCAATTACATAGTTCAGTGCTGTGTTCATGAAATTAAAATAGGTTAATGGCTCAGGAAAAACACACTCTAGGCGGGATTTTTTTTTTTTTCCTTCTCAACGTGCTTCGCCCTTGACTTGCTTAAGGGAAGCCCATTTATGGAAGAGTGTTTCTGAATATGACATAGGTTCCAGCCCTTAGTAGAGACCCACCCCTTTCCGTCTTCAGCTAATCCAACAGAGGAGACCTAGTTCCTGGCCCAGAGAACTAATCTTGTAATAGGCCTATGTTTCTGAAACCAAAAGCGTCACATACTGATAATAACCAATATATGTGCACACTGCAGTTAGGTTGTTTTGGAGCAACCCCTTGTTTCCGCTCTTTTGCAACGGCTGGTTCAATGAAACTCAACATAAACATGAGTCGTGGAGATCCAGTTCTCAGGTTGATATAATTTATGTCTGGGCCCTAAGTTAATTTAAATTTCCTTTTCCACCCTTGGAGGGCTTATCCAATTCAACTATCAGCAAAGCTTTATTGAGTATTTCTTTCGTTCTGCAAGGTCCTGGATATCCAAATTGTATATCTGGGCCCTAGTCTGAATTTAATTTAAATTGCTCCATAGTACTATTTTCATCATTGTTACCTTTTCCTATTCTCTGTTTAGCCTCCATATCATTCAAGACTTAAGGGCTTCCCTGGTGGTCCAGGGAAGTGGGTAAGGACACACAGCATTGCAGTGCAAGGGGCTCCGGTTCAATCCCTGGCCTGGGAAGATCCCACATGCCGCGGAGCGGCTGGACCGATGTGTCTGACTACTGAGCCAGCACTCTGGAGCGCATGCACCCAGAGCTGGTGCTCTGTAGCGACAGAGGCCACTGCGATGGGAGGCCCACACAGGCCAAAGAACAAAGATAAATAAATGAAAGATCAATAGAAGTGGCCAGAAAAAGACTGTCTGCAAAATAGGCCTTAAGGAAAATTTCAGTAGGTGAGAAAAAAAGAGGAAAAAAATGAAGATGTGAATATAAAACAAAGCCAGTCAAAAAACTAATACAGAAATGGACAGCGTCACTTTGGTGGGTCACAGGATTGACTCTGAGCTTCTTGGAAACCAATGAGAAAAGGAACATTAAAGCAATTACATAGTTCAGTGCTGTGTTCATGAAATTAAAATAGGTTAATGGCTCAGGAAAAACACACTCTAGGCGGGTTTTTTTTTTTTTTTCCCTTCTCAACGTGCTTCGCCCTTGACTTGCTTAAGGGAAGTCCATTCATGGAAGAGTGTTTCTGAATATGACATAGGTTCCAGCCCTTAGTAGAGACCCACCCCTTTCCGTCTTCAGCTAATCCAACAGAGGAGACCTAGTTCCTGGCCCAGAGAACTAATCTTGTAATAGGCCTATGTTTCTGAAACCAAAAGCGTCACATACTGATAATAACCAATATATGTGCACACTGCAGTTAGGTTGTTTTGGAGCAACCCCTTGTTTCCGCTCTTTTGCAACGGCTGGTTCAATGAAACTCAACATAAACATGAGTCGTGGAGATCCAGTTCTCAGGTTGATATAATTTATGTCTGGGCCCTAAGTTAATTTAAATTTCCATTTCCACCCCTTGGAGGGCTTATCCAATTCAACTATCAGCAAAGCTTTATTGAGTATTTCTTTCGTGCAAGGCCTCTGCAACTGGGCCCTGCCTGGGAATCCAGGCTTCCAGCAAAAAGGTTAAGGAGGAAGTGTAAGAATCAAGGATTTGGGACCTCAGAAGGGGGAGTCTGCAAACTCAGGGAACTGAGAGGCCAGAAAACTTCTTGAAGAAGTGGGATTGGAAGGAAGAGAAAGGGCAGGGAGGAAAAGCAGACACAGGTGATGAGGAGGACTCAGGCTAGGCTGGTCCAGTGGTGTTCAGACACCAGGAGGAGGCTCACCTACATGGAGTGAAGGTCCATGAGGGGAGAATGTGGAGGTCAGACTGTTGCGACCACTGCCAAGCCTGTTGGTGCTACTCCCTGCCCTCCATCACCCACCCAGTCCAGGGGAGAGGGAGATACAGATTTGCTCCTCATGGCAACCTCACAGGTGATCTTTCAGAGTAATCCAATATGGGACTTGCTGAAACAATTTGTTACTTGGAGGTTTATGGACTTTTGAGAGTACATGGTCTCACAGCCACATGTAAATCAATGAGGTTAGAACACACCCTCTTCACCATACACAGAAACAAACTCAAAAAGGCTTAAAGACTTAACACAAGACATACACATAATGAAAATCCTCGAAGAAGGACTTCCCTGGTGTTCCAGTGACTGGGACTCCACGTTCTCACTGCAAGAGTCCTGGTTCGATCCTTAGTCAGGGAACTAGATCCCATGTGCCACAACTAAAAGATACCATATGCTGCCATGAAGACTGAAGACCCTGTGTGCAGCAGCTGAGAGCAGACACTCCAAATAAACAAATAAATACTAATATATATATATATATATATATATATATATACATATATACTTAAAAACGATCAGCTCCTAGAAGAGAGCATAGGCAAGACATTCTCTGACATCCATTGTACCAATGTTTTCTAAGGTTAGTCTCCCAAGGCAATAGAAATAAAAAGTAAACGAACAGAACCTAACCAAACTTACAAGCTTTTGTACAACAAATGAAACCATTGACAAACTGAAAGGACAACCTACAGATAGGGAAAAATACTTGAAAAAAGCTTTTGATATATACCACAACAAATGAGAACCATTTTGAAAACTATCAGCAAAGCTTTATTGAGTATTTCTTTCGTGCAAGGCCTCTGCAACTGGGCCCTGCCTGGGAATCCAGGCTTCCAGCAAAAAGGTTAAGGAGGAAGTGTAAGAATCAAGGATTTGGGACCTCAGAAGGGGGAGTCTGCAAACTCAGGGAACTGAGAGGCCAGAAAACTTCTTGAAGAAGTGGGATTGGAAGGAAGAGAAAGGGCAGGGAGGAAAAGCAGACACAGGTGATGAGGAGGACTCAGGCTAGGCTGGTCCAGTGGTGTTCAGACACCAGGAGGAGGCTCACCTACATGGAGTGAAGGTCCATGAGGGGAGAATGTGGAGGTCAGACTGTTGCGACCACTGCCAAGCCTGTTGGTGCTACTCCCTGCCCTCCATCACCCACCCAGTCCAGGGGAGAGGGAGATACAGATTTGCTCCTCATGGCAACCTCACAGGTGATCTTTCAGAGTAATCCAATATGGGACTTGCTGAAACAATTTGTTACTTGGAGGTTTATGGACTTTTGAGAGTACATGGTCTCACAGCCACATGTAAATCAATGAGGTTAGAACACACCCTCTTCACCATACACAGAAACAAACTCAAAAAGGCTTAAAGACTTAACACAAGACATACACATAATGAAAATCCTCGAAGAAGGACTTCCCTGGTGTTCCAGTGACTGGGACTCCACGTTCTCACTGCAAGAGTCCTGGTTCGATCCTTAGTCAGGGAACTAGATCCCATGTGCCACAACTAAAAGATACCATATGCTGCCATGAAGACTGAAGACCCTGTGTGCAGCAGCTGAGAGCAGACACTCCAAATAAACAAATAAATACTAATATATATATATATATATATATATATATATACATATATACTTAAAAACGATCAGCTCCTAGAAGAGAGCATAGGCAAGACATTCTCTGACATCCATTGTACCAATGTTTTCTAAGGTTAGTCTCCCAAGGCAATAGAAATAAAAAGTAAACGAACAGAACCTAACCAAACTTACAAGCTTTTGTACAACAAATGAAACCATTGACAAACTGAAAGGACAACCTACAGATAGGGAAAAAATACTTGCAAATGATATGACCAACAAGAGCTTAATTTCCGAAGTATATAAACACCTCATACAACTCAACAACACAAAACCAAACAATCCAATTGAGAAATGAGCAGACAATCTAGATACACACTTCTCTAAATAAGACCTACAGATGGCCATTAGACACCTGAAAAGAAGCTCAACACCACTAATTATTAGAGAAATGCAAATCAAAACTACAGTGAGATACTACCTCACACTAATCAGCATGGCCATTGTTAAGAAGTCTAGAAATAACAAATGCTGGGGGCTTCCCTTGTGGCTCAGTGGATAAGAACCCGTCTGCCAATGCAGGAGACACAGGTTCCATCCCTGATTTGGGAAGATCCCACATACCGCAGAGCAGCTAAACCCACACATCAACAAAGACCCAGCACAGCCAAAATTACATAAATAAAAGTTTTAAAAAAACAAACAAACAACAAATGCTGGAAAAAATGTGGAGAAAAGGGAATCCTCCCATACTGCTAGTGGAAATGTAAACTAGTGCAGCCACTATGGAGAACAGTATGGAGGTTCCCCAAAAAACTGAAAATCAAATTAACATGTGGTGCAGCAATCCCACTCCTGGGCATATATCCAGACAAAACTACAAGTCAAAAAGATACATGCATCCATATATTCATAATAGCACTATTCATATTAGCCAAGACATGAAAACAACCTAATTGTCCATCATCAGATTAATAGATAAAAATGTTGTGGTGCATACATATAATGGAATATTACTCAACCATAAAAAGAACAAAATAATGCCATTTGCAGTAACACAGATGGACCTAGAGATTATCATACTAAGTTAAGTCAGAAAGAGAAAGACAAATATCATATGATATTACTTACATGTGCAATCTAAAATATGACACAAATGAAACTATCTATGACACAGAATCACAGAGAATAGACTGGTGGTTGCCAAGGGGCAGGTGATGGGGGAGAGATGGAGTAGGAGATTGGAGTTAGCAAAGCTAAGCTTTTACATAGAGAATAGACAAACAACAAGGCCCTGCTATATAGCTCAGAGAACCATATTCAATATCATACAATAAGCCATAACGGAAACACTCAAAAAGAATGTACAAAAAAAATTTAATTAAAAAAACTTTTTAAAACTGAAAGGACAACCTACAGATAGGGAAAAAATACTTGCAAATGATATGACCAACAAGAGCTTAATTTCCGAAGTATATAAACACCTCATACAACTCAACAACACAAAACCAAACAATCCAATTGAGAAATGAGCAGACAATCTAGATACACACTTCTCTAAATAAGACCTACAGATGGCCATTAGACACCTGAAAAGAAGCTCAACACCACTAATTATTAGAGAAATGCAAATCAAAACTACAGTGAGATACTACCTCACACTAATCAGCATGGCCATTGTTAAGAAGTCTAGAAATAACAAATGCTGGGGGCTTCCCTTGTGGCTCAGTGGATAAGAACCCGTCTGCCAATGCAGGAGACACAGGTTCCATCCCTGATTTGGGAAGATCCCACATACCGCAGAGCAGCTAAACCCACACATCAACAAAGACCCAGCACAGCCAAAATTACATAAATAAAAGTTTTAAACAAACAAACAAACAACAAATGCTGGAAAAAATGTGGAGAAAAGGGAATCCTCCCATATTGCTAGTGGAAATGTTAACTAGTGCAGCCACTATGGAGAACAGTATGGAGGTTCCCCAAAAAACTGAAAATCAAATTAACATGTGGTGCAGCAATCCCACTCCTGGGCATATATCCAGACAAAACTACAAGTCAAAAAGATACATGCATCCATATATTCATAATAGCACTATTCATATTAGCCAAGACATGAAAACAACCTAATTGTCCATCATCAGATTAATAGATAAAAATGTTGTGGTGCATACATATAATGGAATATTACTCAACCATAAAAAGAACAAAATAATGCCATTTGCAGTAACACAGATGGACCTAGAGATTATCATACTAAGTTAAGTCAGAAAGAGAAAGACAAATATCATATGATATTACTTACATGTGCAATCTAAAATATGACACAAATGAAACTATCTATGACACAGAATCACAGAGAATAGACTGGTGGTTGCCAAGGGGCAGGTGATGGGGGAGAGATGGAGTAGGAGATTGGAGTTAGCAAAGCTAAGCTTTTACACATAGAATAGACAAACAACAAGGCCCTGCTATATAGCTCAGAGAACCATATTCAATATCATACAATAAGCCATAACGGAAACACTAAAAAGGAATGTACATATATTATAACTGAATCGCTTAGCAGTACAGTAGAAATCAATCAAATATTGTAAATCAACTCTACTGCAATTAGAAAAAAAGCAAATGGTCTCAAAGGAAAAAATATAACCGAGCTTATCTCCAAGTGAGTGTGGCTAAGGGTCAACATTAACACTTCTGATGATGGAAACTGCAGGATCCTAGCCACTGGATTTGTGGGAAATCTGTAGTGTCACTTGGGACCACGTTAAGACTCTGAAATTGATTCCAGGAATAGTCTTTCCACTGGGGTAAGGGGATAGAAATAACTATGATTAACTTTATGTTGGCATATTGGGAAGAGATCAAGGAAGTGTCTTGACCCTCAGTGTGCTGGTGTCTGAAACATTCGGTTCTTCTTCAAGCCACTAGACTACATTTTTTAAAGTTCCCATTTTGATAGGGTGGGCAGAAGTGCTGGGCTCCGAAGTCTGTATTTGTAGGTTTTATAGTGGTTAATGATTTAATCATATTATCTCTATCCTGCATGGAAGGAAATGGAGACTCAGAGAAATAAAAAGAAAAATTTCCCCAAAGTCACAGAGCTAGAAAGTGGCAGGAGTCTAGCTTCCAAAGTCAGGCCACTGCAAAGTCCAGATCTTGCTCTGACACCTTCTTGAGAGAAAAGAAATCCCAAAGCAACCACAAGTGGAATCGCTAGGAGACCCATCAGCAGAGGATTCCTGGGCCCTTTTCCCAGAGCTTTGGATACAATGGGCCCAGGCATGTACATTTTCAACACCCTCCACCAGGTACTGAAATCTGATGACCAGCCAGATTTGGGGACCCTCACTGTAAAAGAGCCTTTGCTGTAGGTCTGCCCTGGGTTAGAGTGTGAAGGGTTTCTACTGGGAGCCTCTCCCGGCAGCAGGACTCACAAGATGATGGCTCTTCTACCATATGAAAAACCTAGCCTGAAGAGATACACGTTCCCTAATGTTCATTCATTGCACCACTGTTTACAAGAGCCAAGACATGGAAGAAACCTAAATGTCCATCGACAGAGGAATGGGCAAAGAAGGATATAGTTTTTTTACAAAAGAATAGACAAACAACAAGGCCCTGCTATATAGCTCAGAGAACCATATTCAATATCATACAATAAGCCATAACGGAAACACTAAAAAGGAATGTACATATATTATAACTGAATCGCTTAGCAGTACAGTAGAAATCAATCAAATATTGTAAATCAACTCTACTGCAATTAGAAAAAAAGCAAATGGTCTCAAAGGAAAAAATATAACCGAGCTTATCTCCAAGTGAGTGTGGCTAAGGGTCAACATTAACACTTCTGATGATGGAAACTGCAGGATCCTAGCCACTGGATTTGTGGGAAATCTGTAGTGTCACTTGGGACCACGTTAAGACTCTGAAATTGATTCCAGGAATAGTCTTTCCACTGGGGTAAGGGGATAGAAATAACTATGATTAACTTTATGTTGGCATATTGGGAAGAGATCAAGGAAGTGTCTTGACCCTCAGTGTGCTGGTGTCTGAAACATTCGGTTCTTCTTCAAGCCACTAGACTACATTTTTTAAAGTTCCCATTTTGATAGGGTGGGCAGAAGTGCTGGGCTCCGAAGTCTGTATTTGTAGGTTTTATAGTGGTTAATGATTTAATCATATTATCTCTATCCTGCATGGAAGGAAATGGAGACTCAGAGAAATAAAAAGAAAAATTTCCCCAAAGTCACAGAGCTAGAAAGTGGCAGGAGTCTAGCTTCCAAAGTCAGGCCACTGCAAAGTCCAGATCTTGCTCTGACACCTTCTTGAGAGAAAAGAAATCCCAAAGCAACCACAAGTGGAATCGCTAGGAGACCCATCAGCAGAGGATTCCTGGGCCCTTTTCCCAGAGCTTTGGATACAATGGGCCCAGGCATGTACATTTTCAACACCCTCCACCAGGTACTGAAATCTGATGACCAGCCAGATTTGGGGACCCTCACTGTAAAAGAGCCTTTGCTGTAGGTCTGCCCTGGGTTAGAGTGTGAAGGGTTTCTACTGGGAGCCTCTCTCCCGGCAGCAGGACTCACAAGATGATGGCTCTTCTACCATATGAAAAACCTAGCCTGAAGAGATACACGTTCCCTAATGTTCATTCATTGCACCACTGTTTACAAGAGCCAAGACATGGAAGAAACCTAAATGTCCATCGACAGAGGAATGGGCAAAGAAGATATAGTGTGTATATAAAGATACATATATTAATATTCCTCAGCCATTAACAAGAATGAAATAGGAACTTCCCTGGTGGTCCAGTGGGTAAAGAATCCGCCTTGCAGTGCAAGGGGCACTGGCTCGATCCCTAGCCAGGGAAGATCCCACATGCCATGGAGCGGCTGGACCGGTGTGTCCAATTACGAGCCAGCGATCTGGACTGCTTGAGCCCAGAGCTGGTGCTCTGCAACGAGAGAGGCCACTGTGATAGGAGGCCCACATGGGCCAAAGAACAAAGATGGATGAAAGCAAATAAATGAAAGAGCAATAAAAGAGCTCCCCACCCTCAAAAAGAAAGAATGAAATAAGGACATTTGCAGCAATATGGATGGACCTACAGAGTGTCATACTGAGTGAAGTAAGTCAGACAGAGAAGGAGAAATATATGACATCCCTTTTATGTGAATTCTAAAAAGAAATGATACAAACAAGCTTATTTACAAAACAGAAAGAGATTGAGACTTAGAAAATGAACTTCTGGGGCTTCCCTGGTGGTCCGGGAAGTGGGTAAGGACACACAGCATTGCAATGCAAGGGGCTCCGGTTCAATCCCTGGCCTGGGAAGATCCCACGTGCCATGGAGCGGCTGGACCGGTGTGTCCAATTACGAGCCAGCGCTCTGGACTGCTTGAGCCCAGAGCTGGTGCTCTGCAACGAGAGAGGCCACTGTGATAGGAGGCCCACATGGGCCAAAGAACAAAGATGGATGAAAGCAAATAAATGAAAGAGCAATAAAAGAGCTCCCCACCCTCAAAAAGAAAGAATGAAATAAGGACATTTGCAGCAATATGGATGGACCTACAGAGTGTCATACTGAGTGAAGTAAGTCAGACAGAGAAGGAGAAATATATGACATCCCTTTTATGTGAATTCTAAAAAGAAATGATACAAACAAGCTTATTTACAAAACAGAAAGAGATTGAGACTTAGAAAATGAATTTCTGGGGCTTCCCCTGGTGGTCCAGTGGGTAAGGACACCGCCTTGCAGTGCAAGGGGCACAGGTTCAATCCCTGGTCTGGGAAGATTCCACATGCCACGGAGCGGCTGGACCAATGTGTCCAATCGCTAAGCTGGAGCTCTGGAGCACATGCACCCAGAGCCGGCGCTCTGCAACGACAGATGCCACCGCGATGGGAGTCCTACAGGAGCCAAAGAACAAAGATGGATGAAAAGAGAGAAATGAAAGACCAATAGAAGTGGCCCGCCTGCTCCCCTCCCTCCCCAACCCGACCCCCGCCCAAAGTAAATAAATAAATAAATCGTCAAAAAAAAGAAAAAGAAAATGAACTTCTGGTTGCAGAGGGGAGGGGGAGGGGATGGTTGGGGACTTTGGGAAGGTCATGTACTCACTGCCATGTTTGAAGTGGATAACCAACAAAAATCTCCTGTGTAGCACATGGAACTCTGCTCAATGTTGTGTACCAGCCTGGATGGGAGAGGGGCTTGGGCGAGAATGGATCCGTGTATATGTATGGCCGAGCCCCTTCATTGTTCACCTCAGACTGTCACAAAACTGTTAATTGGCTATACCCCAATAAAAATGTTTTTGGTGTTAAATTAAAAAAAAAAATAAAGATGATGGCTCTTGCTGAGGAAGATTGGGTAAGAGCAAAAAAGAGGAAGCTGTTCTTTCCGTGGAAACTTGTGTGAGAACGGAGATGAGTGCAGAAGAACGTGTTGCACATAGAGCGCAAAAGGCTGTGGAAACTACTGCCCACTGACTTCAAGTCCCACCCCCACCCCTCCCCACTGCTGGTGCCACGCCAAGAATCTGAGCTGCCCTCCAGAGGCGGTGGGGAATGGACCGTCCCAGGCATAGCTTCTTGCTCACGCTGTATTCCCTGAGTAAACACCATGCCTGCCACCCACTCTGTTCACACACTCTTGTGCTGCAAAATGAATTAGCTGGACTCAGTCCTCAGCCTTCTCAATGCGCCTTGTCTTACATATTCCATGCCATGAAGTATGACTCGGAAGAGCTTTTTGGGCCTACACTGCGACTCCCAAAAGAAAAATTGGTATGTAACGCCATAACACGAGATACATCCCAAGTCAAAAAGGGCAATGAACATGAATTCAACCCACCTCTTGGTAGCAGACTACAGTACTACTTTTTTCTTCTTTTGAGACAGAAACTAAAGATGTTCTTTGCCACCTTGACATGTTCTCTACTCAGTTATTGAATGTTAATGTAAAGGACAGGCTTCCAAGATGGTTTAGTGGAAAGATCCACCTGAAAATGCAGAAGATGCAAGTTTGATCCCTGGGTCAGGAAGATACCTTGGAAGAGGAAATGACAACCCACGACAGTATTCTTGGTTGGAAAATCCCATGGAGGGAACCCCAAGGCTACCGTCTAAGGGGTTGTAAAAGATTCAGATATGACCTCAAGAATGAACATACACATACACAGGCATACACACACATTATTAAGGAAAGTTACTGGCTGTTTAAGAGAACGGGGGGGTGGAGCTCACTGCCATGTTTGAAGTGGATAACCAACAAAATCTCCTGTGTAGCACATGGAGCTCTGCCCAAGGTTGTGTACCAGCCTGGGCGGGGGAGGGGCTTGGGCGAGAATGGATCCGTGTATATGTATGGCCGTGCTCCTTCATTGTTCACCTCAGACTGTCATAAAACTGTTAAATGGCTATACCCCAAGAAAAATGTTTTTGGTGTTAAATTAAAAAAAAAAATGATGATGGCTCTTGCTGAGGAAGATTGGGTAAGAGCAAAAAAGAGGAAGCTGTTCTTTCCGTGGAAACTTGTGTGAGAACGGAGATGAGTGCAGAAGAACGTGTTGCACATAGAGCGCAAAAGGCTGTGGAAACTACTGCCCACTGACTTCAAGTCCCACCCCCACCCCTCCCCACTGCTGGTGCCACGCCAAGAATCTGAGCTGCCCTCCAGAGGCGGTGGGGAATGGACCGTCCCAGGCATAGCTTCTTGCTCACGCTGTATTCCCTGAGTAAACACCATGCCTGCCACCCACTCTGTTCACACACTCTTGTGCTGCAAAATGAATTAGCTGGACTCAGTCCTCAGCCTTCTCAATGCGCCTTGTCTTACATATTCCATGCCCTGAAGTATGACTCGGAAGAGCTTTTTGGGCCTACACTGCGACTCCCATAAGAAAAATTGGTATGTAATGCCATAACACGAGATACATCCCAAGTCAAAAAGGGCAATGAACATGAATTCAACCCAGCTTCTTGCTAGCAGACTACAGTACTACTTTTTTCTTCTTTTGAGACAGAAACTAAAGATGTTCTTTGCGACCTTGACATGTTCTCTACTCAGTTATTGAATGTTAATGTAAAGGACAGGCTTCCAAGATGGTTTAGTGGAAAGATCCACCTGAAAATGCAGAAGATGCAAGTTTGATCCCTGGGTCAGGAAGATACCTTGGAAGAGGAAATGACAACCCACGACAGTATTCTTGGTTGGAAAATCCCATGGAGAGGGGAACCCCAAGGCTACCGTCTAAGGGGTTGTAAAAGATTCAGATATGACCTCAAGAATGAACATACACATACACAGGCATACACACACATTATTAAGGAAAGTTACTGGCTGTTTAAGAGAACGTACGATGGTGTTGTTAAAAAAAGAAGGTATGAGGAATGGAGATGTATTTTATTGAAAGTAAAAACTATCTTGTTTTAGAGTTGGCTATTTCTAAATGAGAGAAAGAATAGAGAACAAACTATGGTTACAGAAAGTTGTAGACCTGAGGAGGGGGAACACTGAGAAAAGAATTTTCTCTGTGGTCAGGATCTTCTAGGATGGATTTAATTAGGTAATTGGATAAATTTAATTAGGTAAGTGGATTTTATTCAGAGTAGGTTAACCCCAGACTAGGTTTTGTTTCTCTCTCTCTTAAGAGAAGAAAGATGTCCTGGATGCTGCTTTCGAGAACAGATCATACAAGTTCCAGTGACTTTAGCTTATCTATATTTACTTTTGTTTTTTTTTTCCCCACCATAGATCAAAGGATAAGTTTGTTTGTTTTTTTTTTTATAAAAACCTATGATCTTATCTGATTGCATTAAAACTTTTAAAACTTTTTGACAGACTTCCCAAATATCAAATTCTAACTGAAATTCTTCTGACTTCCAGTTAACTTTGGGGTGCTTCAGGGGCCCCTGATTATTCTAGAGAGAGATCCTAAACTAATGGGCATAACCTGTGAGGAGAGGTTTGGCAGGTTCTCAGAGAACCCTGACAAGTTTAGGGATGAATTTGTCCGGCTGGGGCAGGCAGCATCTCTCACCTGGAAGGGCAGCATGGCTATTTGGGCCCACTGTTAAACCTGAGATGAAAAGTAGCATATACTGAAAAAGCCCAGGCAACAACACAGTTGGCCCACTGGCCACCCATCCGCATCAAATTCATCAGGAGGATGGGGATTCAGTCCCAGATTATGCCCCACACTGGGACTATGAAGATCATGTGGTCCAAGCTAAGATGAGACATAATATTACTTGTTTATCAGAAGGAATGAAAAGGTATATGCTGAAACCTGTACATTATGATAAGGTCTGAGGGGTTACACAGGAAAAAGATGAAAACCCAGCAGTCTTCCTGGGTTGGGTGACAGAGGCAATCAAGAAGATACCAATACGGACCCAATAAGAAGTCACACATTTTCATCCAGATTAATTAAAAACCCTCAAGAATGAACATACACATACACAGGCATACACACACATTATTAAGGAAAGTTACTGGCTGTTTAAGAGAACGTATGGTGTTGTTAAAAAAAGAAGGTATGAGGAATGGAGATGTATTTTATTGAAAGTAAAAACTATCTTGTTTTAGAGTTGGCTATTTCTAAATGAGAGAAAGAATAGAGAACAAACTATGGTTACAGAAAGTTGTAGACCTGAGGAGGGGGAACACTGAGAAAAGAATTTTCTCTGTGGTCAGGATCTTCTAGGATGGATTTAATTAGGTAATTGGATAAATTTAATTAGGTAAGTGGATTTTATTCAGAGTAGGTTAACCCCTGACTAGGTTTTGTTTCTCTCTCTCTTAAGAGAAGAAAGATGTCCTGGATGCTGCTTTCGAGAACAGATTATACGAGTTCCAGTGCCTTTAGCTTATCTATATTTACTTTTGTTTTTTTTCCCCACCATAGATCAAAGAATAAATTTGTTTGTTTTTTTCTTTTATAAAAACCTATGATCTTATCTGATTGCATTAAAACTTTTAAAACTTTTTGACAGACTTCCCAAATATCAAATTCTAACTGAAATTCTTCTGACTTCCAGTTAACTTTGGGGTGCTTCAGGGGCCCCTGATTATTCTAGAGAGAGATCCTAAACTAATGGGCATAACCTGTGAGGAGAGGTTTGGCAGGTTCTCAGAGAACCCTGACAAGTTTAGGGATGAATTTGTCCGGCTGGGGCAGGCAGCATCTCTCACCTGGAAGGGCAGCATGGCTATTTGGGCCCACTGTTAAACCTGAGATGAAAAGTAGCATATACTGAAAAAGCCCAGGCAACAACACAGTTGGCCCACTGGCCACCCATCCGCATCAAATTCATCAGGAGGATGGGGATTCAGTCCCAGATTATGCCCCACACTGGGACTATGAAGATCATGTGGTCCAAGCTAAGATGAGACATAATATTACTTGTTTATCAGAAGGAATGAAAAGGTATATGCTGAAACCTGTACATTATGATAAGGTCTGAGGGGTTACACAGGAAAAAGATGAAAACCCAGCAGTCTTCCTGGGTTGGGTGACAGAGGCAATCAAGAAGATACCAATACGGACCCAGAGTCCATAGAAGTCACACATTTTTCATCCAGGCAACTTCTGACATAAGAGAAAGTTACAAAAACCTGAGGCTGGCCTTTAACTCACTGTCAGCCTTGGTAGAGGCCGCCTTCGGGGTCTATAACACCTGAGATATAACAGCGAAAGGCAACAAGGATAGTAGGCTAATAAGGACTGCTCTCACTTGCCAACCACCAGAGGGGACCCTGGCGAGCCAAGAAGGCTGGACAGACCACCGAGAAGCTGCTTGAGCCAGAACAAGTGTGTCTTTTGTCAGAAAGGGAGGTAGCTTGAAGGGGGAATGTCCTGAACACCCGCCTGTGGGATGCCCAAGGGAGACGTGGTTCAGTCCCAGTTCCTTGTGAGTCTCTAGAGATTCCCACATACCAAGTGATGGGGCCCGAGCGCCTGCCCGGCTCCAGTTCCCACTTGATCCATCCCATTACTTGTATCTAGCTTTGGGTCTCGCTTCATGTGGCAGGGAGTAAAACTGAATTCCTTGTAAACACTGGAGCTGCCTACTGTATTCTGATTAGGACAGCCAACCCCCTCTCCAACCATGTTGGTAGCGACAGGAGTTGATGGACAACCAAAGGTAAGCAATCTATGTCTCCTCTTGCCAATAATAATAAGATCCATTATTATTATTCATTCCTTTTTAGTATAGGCCACAATGCCCTGTCACCCTCCTCGGGAGGAGCTAGTATGTTCTTAGGACATGGTGAAGTCTAAGAAGGTAAAGAATCTGAACAGAGAGTGCACTTTTTAGTAGCCCAGATGACCTACCTGTTGGGCACCAAAATAGTCACCAAAACATCTCCTAAGAAATTTGAGAACAAATACACCCTGCAGTTTCGGATCCCACTGTGCTAGGAACTTTAAAACATGTTCATCCAGTAAAAATAAAGTTAAGGGTTGAAGGAAATATCCCTGGAAGAGACAATATCCTTTTAAAGCCTGAGGTGAATCCAAACGCTACTCAGCTAATTCCTGAAACACAGATTCATTAAGCCCTGCTGATCCCCTTGCAACACCCAAACCTCCCTGTTCAGAAGCCTAGTGGGGAGTGTCTGTTCAAGACTTAGGAGCAGTGAATGAGATAGTCATCCCTATTCACCCACTGGGGCCTAGGCCGTAAAGCCTCCTCGCCCAACTGCCAGGGAAGGATGAGTATTATTCTGTTTTGAACCTCTAAGATGCATTTTTCTGTATTCCCCTCCATCCAGACTCTCAATACATTTTTGCCTTTGCATGGAAGGACCCTGGCATCATAGAGATTACCTAATATACATGGACAGTGCTTGCCTAGGGTTTTCAGGACAATACCCACCTGTCAGAGAAATGCATTAGCAAGGGAAATGAGGGAAATGAGTCTTGAGAAGGGAGCTCTGCTACAATTTGTTGTTGATTGTTGATAAGTAGTGAGACCAAACAAGACTCACATCAAAATATCATTAGGGTCATACATTTTCTAGCAAAAAGGAGATATAAAATTTCTACAATCAAGGCTCTGATGTCATAGCAACGAGTTCTGTGTGTAGAGTTTTGGGGCATGAGCCCTGGCCATAGATCAAAGAATAATTAGTGCATTACCACCTCTCATCAGAAAGAGGCAACTCTGAGCCTTTCTCTAGATGGCTGGGTTCTGTTTAATCTGGATTCCAAATGATAACCCTATAGGAAAACTCCTACATGAGGCACTAAAGAGACAAAGGGACCCCTTCAACAGAATTAAACCACCGTCAGGGCTTTGAGACTAAACAGTGAGTTGAACAGAGCATCAGCACCAGAGCCTCCAAATCTGGACAAGCCCTTTACCCTATATGATCACAGAAGATCAGGGATAACACTACAAGTTCTGGCCCCAAAGCTGGGCCTCGTTCAGAGAGCAGCGGCTCACTTTTCAAAACAATGCGACTCAGTGGCCCTGGGACAGCCAAGCTACCTGCACAGGGAAGAGCGGCCAAGTGCTATTGGTTAATGATGCTTCCAACCTAACCCTGGGACAACACTTAACTGTGTTAACCCCTCCTCAGATACCATCTGTGCTGGAAGTCTGAGAACGTCATTGGTTGACTGGAGGAAGGTTACCAAGATATGGGTCTTTCTAATGGACCCCTGATATCACCTTAAAGGTATGCCAAACCCTAAAACCAGGAACTTTGTTTTCAGTGATCAAGAGTGGAGCCTTATTGCATCAGTGTATGGTGACCGTCAAACAAACTTACTCCATCCATCACGTTCTAAATGAGCCTACTGACAGTCCTGACATTGAATGCTTTACTGATGGAAGCAGTTCTGTAGAAATGGGAACCCCAAAGGCAGGGTATGCCACAGTTATGCCACAGAAGCCAAGGCTCTGCCACTCCAGATACTAGCCCAAATGACTGAACTAATTAATGAGAGCTCTGCAATTAGGGAAGAATAAGAAATTAAATCTTTTTACTCACTCTATAAATATTGCATACGGACACATATGTATGGAATCTAGAAAGATGGTGCTGATAAATGAATATGCGGAGCAGCAACAGAGAGGCAGACATGGAGAATAGCCTTATGGACATTGGAGTTAGGGAGGGGATACGCTGTGGGACTAGGGGATCTCAAACAGGGGCTCTATGGAGACCTGGAGCAGTGGGATGGGGAGGGAGATGATGGAGAGGTTCAGGGGTGTGGGGATGTGTGTAGACCTATGGAGATTCAAGTCGATGTGTGGCAGTAAACAAAAAAACTGTAAAAAAGAAAAGAAAAGAATAAATGTTTTTACTCACTCTAAATATGGGTTTATATGCAACATACTCATACTGCCATTTGGAAACAAAGAAGAATGTTAACTGCTAGAGCTTACGCCCACAAAACAAAGATTTGGTTCTGGCTCTTTTAGAAGCAGTACAGCTCCCAAGCCAGGCTTCAGTAAGCCACTCTAGTGGCCTCAGAGGGAGGGATCTATTCGTGAGCCAAGGGAACAGCATAGCTGATCAAATGGCAAAACAGGCAGCTTGAATGCAGGATCCTGGGCTTCCCAGGTGGCTCAGTTGTAAAGAATCCTCCGATACCTAGGTCAGGAAGATCCTCTGGAGGAGGAAATGGCAACCCATTCCAGTATTCTTGCCTGGGAAGTTCCATGGACAGAGGAGCCTGATGGGCTGCAGTTCACGGGGTCCCAAAGAGTTAGACGTGACTGAGAGACCAAGAATGCACGAACTAGTTATGGTGCTAATGACTTACCCCTGATTGCCCTAGCCTTCCCCGTATTCCTCATAGGAACACACAAGTACCAAGAAACGGGGCTATGAGAAGGGAAGCACAGGCTGGTATTAAAAGGAGCACAAGGTTTTAATTTCTGGGATTAAACTCACTAAGAGCTTACATGATGCCACCCACTATGGGAGGGAAGAGGCTCCAAAGAAGAGTAAAACAAGTCATGCTTGTCTGTGACTTATGTGCCCACACACCCATCCAATCCCCCCTGGATACTCAGGTCTATTTAACACCCAGGGACATATTCAGGGGAAGACTGGCAGATTTCACCCAAATGCCCCCATGATCGGGCTATAAATATCTTCTGGTGTTTGCTGATACTTATACAAGATAGGTTTAAGCCTTCCCCACTTGATCTGAAAAGGCTATGGCTGTCTGTAAGTCCCTTTTAAAAGAAACAATCTTTCAGTTTGGACTTCCAAAATGTCTCTAGCGCAATAACAGGCCCTCTCGTATAGCCCAAATCACACAGAGGCTCACAATCACCCTGGGAATAGAGTACAAGCTACACATCCCTGGGCACCCATAGTCTTCAGTGAAAGTAGAGAAAATGAACCACACTTTATAGAAAACCTTAGCAAAACTCTGTCAAGAAACTCAAGAATTTTGGACAACTTGCTTCCTACTGCAGTCCTCAGGGTCCATGTAGGTCCCAGGAGTGGTCTGAGACTTAACTCCTTTGAAATGCCCCATGGGAGACCTCTTCTTCCTTTCTTTCCTGACATTTTACATAATGAGGACATGAACCAGGCCCTGAGATATATTATTAATCTAGGACAAGTTCAGAAGGCAATCCAGGATTATACCCACAAGGCACTGCAAGCTCCCACTAAAACTACAGATGAACGAGCAGTTCTTTACAAAGAAACCAATACTTCTTAAAACCTGGAAAGAGGGCCCGTGCCCCAGACCAACTATTGCCAAAATGAAAGGATACCTGAAAAGTAATTTTAACTACTACCCCTACTTCTGCCAGAAAGCAAAGAGAAACTAAAGAACCTCTTGATGAGGGTAAAGGAAGAGAGTGAAAAAGCCAGCTTAAAACTAAATATTAAAAAAAACCCTTTTGATCATGGCATCTACTCCCATTAATTCATGGGGTGAAGGGGAAAAGGTGGAAGCAGTGACAGATTTCCTCTTTTTGGTCTCTAAAATCACTGCAGATGGGGACTGCAGACATGAAATTAGAAAATGATTGCTTCTCGGCAGGAAGGCTATGACAAACTTAGATAGTGTGTTGAAAAGCAGACATCACTCTGCCAGCAAAGGTCCATATGGTCAAGTCTATGGTCTTCCCTGTGGTCATGTGTGGTTGTGAGAGCTGGAGTGTAATGAAGGCAGAAGACTTGATGTTTTCAAACTGTGGTGCTGGAGAAGACTCCTGAGAGTCCCTTGGACAATAAGAAAATCAAATCAGTCAATCTTAAAGGAAATCAATACTGAATACTCATTGGTAGGACTGATGCTGAAGCTCCAATACTTTGGTCAGCTGATTCAAATAGCCAGCTCATATTGGGAAACTCTTTGATGCTAGGAAAGACTGAGGGCAGAAAGAGAAAAGAGCCTCAAAGGAGGATAGGGCTGGATGGCATCACGGATGCAAACTCTGGGAGATGGTGAGGACAGGGCGGCCTGGTGTGCTGCAGTCCATGGGGTTGCCAAGAGCTGGACACAACTGGGCAACTGAACAACAACAAATGCTATCAAACGGCAAGGGATATCTATCTGGCTACATTTGTCCACACTAAAACTTTTAGTTTCAGAAATACCATAGGTCACAAGAGCAGAACAGCACACCTGTGAGCCAGTGGAAGATCTAAGATACCTAGTCAAGAGACAGGCACCAGGCTTCTGTGGTATCTGCCCTACAATGCAGGGGACATCTATTGAATCCCTGGTCCAGGAGGACCCGACATGCCACAAGCCAACGAAGCCCATGCTTCAGTAGCCAGTTACTAAAGTCCATGAAGTCTAGAGCCTGGGCCTTGAAACAAGAGAAGTCAGCGCCAGTGGAAGCCTACACACTGCCTCTGCTCGCCACAACTAGGGAAAAGCCTGTGCACAGCAATGAAGACCCAGCACAGCCTAAAAAGAAAAAAAAAAAAAGGTAAGTAACATTTTAAAAAAATGCTTAAAAAAAAAAAAAAAGACAGGTACCATCAACAGATAAGTAAAATGCTGTAGTGGGTTGGGTGTTCGAAGCCTTAATGGGACCTGGGACCTCTCTTGTTTCCTTGGTTGATGTGATTCTTGACTGTTGTCTGACCCTTGAGTACCTTGTAGCGTAACACAGAGTCTGTGGGATAACCAATACTTCCTGCTGCACTTGGATCAGTGCAACAGGACAGGTCAAAGTTACTACTAAGGAAATGGAATCCCAGGCAGAATGGCTTCATAATTTTGGTAGAGGCGATAATCACCTCCCTTGTCCGATCAACAACTAAGGAAGTCAAAGTTCTTTTGTGTGTGTGAGTACATGTATTTTTATTTAGATATCAAAATCAGTTAACCGAGAGATACGCATGCATACTTATGTCATTATTAAATATTTGCAAACATAGTAAGGTAAATTAAAAATGACATTTAATTCCCTCTATTCTTAGAAGTATGATACTATAACCACAATTATAAGTGTATGTATATATATTTAAAAATTTTTTATTTTACTTTTTTTTTAACTTTTATTTTACTTTTAACTTTTACAGAGTTTTGTAGTTTACAGATATGTATGATCCCAGATTAGTCATATGAATATCCCCTCCATCCCATCACTCCAGGCTGTTGCATAGCCCAAAGTTAATGTGGTTCCTTCTCTTTCTAGGCCTTTTATTGACTTTTGTTGTTGTTCTTTTTAGTCCTGTTCACTGAAAATCTGATTCAATGTGTGTCTCTTAGACTCCAACAGTTTGAAGTAAGGCTTATGATGGCTCAAGGAATCTAGTCCACTTCAGTGGAGAGCGGCCCAGGTCCCCACAGGTCCTTGGAACAGTCAGTGACGGACTTCTACACCTCTCAGGCAGGCTAGGACTGTAGTCCCTGTCCAGGAAGAAGTTTCAGAAGAGACCTTCGGCGCCTTATCCCTTGATAATAAAGGCGTGGAGTCTTTGGGCAAGGAGGGAGGAGGGAATGAGACAGGCTGGTACCTGGGACTCGTTGCTGCAGTGCACAAGGCTAGCACCTGGACACACCTCTGCTAGAGCAACAAGTACAAAGAAACTGTATGAGACTAAAAGTAACTGCCTGTAGAGGCAGTTGGAGCAATTTCTGGACCCAAAAGATACACACCCTAAAGCCCCAACCTCCACTTTTGAGGAGCCTAGAGCAAAAGCAGACGGTGAGAAGCGATATTGTGGATGCTCCCTGCACACCCCACCGCCTACGCTACACCTTTGGCCCGACCCCCGCACACAGGTCTAGCCTCACCCCATATAAGGAACAAACTTGTGCCCTCTCAGAGAGTGAGCAAGCAAGGGAAACTTCTTTGTTGTCACTCCCGTCTGGTTATAGCAGTAGCCCCAGTAAAACCTTGCCTGAAAAAAGAAAGTGAGTTTTTATTATTTTTTTTTAATTTGGCCTCTTTTATTAGTTCTTCATTTATTTGTTTCCATCCATTTTAATTCTTTGACCTGTGTGGACCTCCCATCGCGGTGGCCTCTCTCTTACACAGCACCAGCTCTGGGCACATGGCTCCAGAGCACTGGTTCGTAATTGGACACACTGGTCCAGCCATTCCGTGGCATGTGGGATCTTCCCATGCCAGGGATCAAACTGGTGGCCCCTGCACCGCAAGGTGGACTCCTCACCCACTGGACTGCCAGGGAAGCCGGAGTTGCTTTTTTAGTATACAGAAGTCCTTGCCATTTTTTAAATATTACTAGATTTACATATATATGCATTAGAATATTATTTAGTCATAAAGAATGAAATAATGCCAATAATACAATATGGGGAGACCTAGAGATTATCATGCTGAATGAAGTAATTAGACCCAGTCAAATATCACGTATCACTTATATGTGGATTCTAAAAAGATGATATAGATGAATTTATTTACAAAATAGAAACAGACTCACAGACTCAAAAAATATATTTATAATTACTAAAGGAAAAGGTGTGATGGAGGAGGGATAAATTTGGAGTTTGGGATTAACATATACATACATATATATACAAAACATGTATCCTGAGAATTCCCTGGTGTTCCAGTGGTTAGGACCTCATGCTCTCACTGCCTAGTGCTGAGGTTCAATCCCTGATCGAGGAACTAAGATCCCACAGGCCTTCTGGTGTGGCCAAAAATAAATAGATAAGGACTTCTCCGGTGGTTCAGTTGTGAAGAGTCTGTCTGCCAGTGGAGGGGAAGGGGTTCCATTCAATCCCTGGTCCAGGAAGATCCTACACGCTGTGGCAACGGAGCCTGTGAACCACAACCACTTAAGCCTGTGCTCTAGAGCCTGCCAGATGCAAATACTGAGCCTCAGTGCGACAGCTACTGAAGCCAGGGTGCCCTAGAGCCCGTGATCTGGAACAAGAGAAGCCAACACAATGACAAGCATGTGTGCCGCAACTAGAGAAAGCCTCCACACAGCAACAAAGCCCTGGGGCAGCCAAAGATGCATGAAAATGTTTTCTTTAAGTTTAAAAATAAAATTATCAACAAGCACCGACTGTATACCACAGGGGAATCTACACAATATTCTGTAAGAATCTATATGGGAAAAAAATCTGAATACAAATGGGTATGTATAACTATACCACATTTCTATATACCTGAAAATAGCACATCGTTGCAAAGCAACTATACCAACATGTACCAACTTATAAACACATAAACAACTATACCAACTTCAACATAATTTTTTTTAAAGATTTATTTATTTATTTTGGTGGGGTGGGGGGGGGGGGGAGGGAGCAGGCGGGCCACTTCTATTGGTCTTTCATTTGTCCATTTTCATCCATCTTTTTTTCCCTTCGGCCCGTGAACTGGCGCCCCTTGCACTGCAAGGTGGTGTCCTTACCCACTGGACCACCAGGGAAGCCCCAACATAAATTTTAAAAAAAGCAAACAACTAACAATCTAGGCAGAAATCTGGAAAGAGTTCATGATTTAAATAACAATTCAGGGAAAAAGAGTAAGAAATATCTCCAGGTACTGAATGCTTTAACTGCTAGACATACGACAACACATGTAAAACATCTGGACCTAAATAGGCATTAGAAAACAAACTAGGGACTTCCCTGGTGGTCCAGTGCTTAAGACTTAGAGCTCCCACTGCAGGAGCAGAGGTTCAATCCCTGGTCTGGGAATTAAGATCCTGCATGCTACTTGGCAGGGGAAAAAAAAAAAGAAGAAGAAAAGGAATGGAATAAATAATACTGTAGTACATGATCTATGAAAGTCATTAAGAGTAAATCCTAAGAGTTCTCAATCCAAGCAAAAACTATCTTTAAAAATTTTCTGCCTGCATGACATGATGGATATTTACTGAACTTACTGTGATCACCATTTCATGATATATATAAATAAAATCACTATACTGTATACCTTAAATTTATACAGTGCTGTATGTCAAATATATCTCAATAAAACTGGAAGAAAAAAGATCTCAAAAAAAATCTTGCTAGATTTAGACAACTAACAGCCTAAAGGTATCATTCTTTCATTCATTCACTTGTTCAACGAGTGACTTACTACTATCAGAAGACTGCATCTACTTGTCAATTCTGAGCAGTTATCCGAGAAAAACACTGAAAGCTGTCTATGAATTCTAGAGTCTTTCAGATGGTATAAGCTCTCTTTGGGGGAAAAATCCGGTTAAGAAGAATAAATGCCATTCTCAGTTTTTTTTGCTGTCATCCTCGGGGGCCTACTCTAGGTGTAGGAGAGATAACTTCTCCCCTTAAGATTGCAGTGTGGAAAGTTTTTGCAATTGCCTGTAGTTCAGTTGAGTTTTCTTGGTTATCTACATCTGGTTCATCTTGCTTTTATCTGTTTTGCTTCTCAGATCAGTTTAAGCCAGTGCTGTTAGTTTCTCCCCAAATCATATGAGAGGAAGGGCTTGAAAGATTTTGCATTTTCTTTTTTTCATTAAGAAATATTTTTAATTAGAGGATAATTAATGACAATACCATGACGGTTTCTGCCATACATCAACATGAATCAAGTATAGACAAAGAAATATGCAACACTTCAAGAATTGGTATGTTATCCTTGCACAGGGGCCATGTTAATCTTCTGTGTGTCAATTCCCATTTTAGTATATGTGCTGCTGAAGTGAGCACTTTTGTTTTTGACTAGAATATAACCACATACATATTTCAAATGCTATTTTCATTTCAGTCAATTAGTTTTCTTCTCCATGTACTTGGGGGCTAGCAAACTCCCTGTAAAGGGCCAGATGGTAAGTATTTCAGGTTTTTCAGACCAAGAGGTCTATTGTAGCTACTCAATGCTGCTGTGAAAGCACCTGAAGATAATACATAAATGAAGGAATGTGGTTGTGTCACAATAAAAATGTACTTCTGACAATAAGGGGCAGACCAGATCTTGCTTCAGGGCATGGTTTGCCAACTCTTGCTTTTACTGGTTTACTTTTATAATTTCTTTGTCCCTTATGTATAAACTGTACTTAGGAAAGCCAATGCTACTGAGAAGTACCTAGTCTATTCCAGGTACTCTGATAAGCACTTGATATGCATTATTTTGTATAACTGTCTCAAACTTTGACATGGGCACTATTATCTTCCTTTTACAGAATGTGCAACTGAGGCTTAGAGAGCTTCAGTGACTTGATCAAGATCACACAGGTAGGAAGTGGCAGAGCTATATTTGAACCAAGATCAATATTTTACCAAGTTAAACTCTCACATGTGGAGTCTAAAACATGGTCTAGTGGCTGGTCTAGCTCCCCCACTGAAAGAAAATATACATTCCTTTAAAATTTAGTCCACGTTGGTTTTGGTTGAGTCTAGAATCCTGGCAATATCATGTCTTTATTATTTTACCACAGTACGTATTAGGGCTCATGGCACTGCTGGGTGTTTTAATAGTGTTTTGTCTGCTTCAACTCTCCCAAACCTGTTTCATTCTTGTTTTCACCCATATTACGGTAGGGTCACTGACAGGTAATAGGGATTGCCCCTTACCTAGACAGTTGATCAGGATTCTGGGATAGTTTTGCAAACACTTCCATGGAATACATGCTAAATTTTAGAGGAATCTATACTTTCTTTAAATTGGAGACCTTGACCAGCCACTGCAGCCATGTTGGTTTCCTAAACTCTCAACATGCCAAGAACCCTTAAAAGTGCTGGCAGCATGACAGACTGTGGGCTAGAGTTAGAGACCTGTCTGAGCCACGGAGTTACTTGAAATAATTTTGTGTTCTTTTCCTTAAAACCTAAAACTTATTGTTGGAGCAAGACAATATTCTGAGGTTCTAAAAATATGAGATTTTTCCGAGTGAGTAGACAAAGAAAACTGTTATTTGTTCTTCCTCCCCCCACTGAAGCCTTGCCTAACAAATAGTGAGTTTTTTTGGTTGTTGTTACAGCAGTCCTTTGTCATTTTGTGTTCAATCTTTCTAGATTTACATATATACAGCAGAATATTATTCAACCATAAACAAGAACAAAATAATGTTGTTTGCAGCAATATGGATAGACCTAGAAATTATCATACTATTAATAAGTGAAATCCAAGAGACATCATATGAATCTAAAAAGACAATACAAATGAACTTATTTACAAAAGAGAAAAAGACTCATAAACTTTGAAAACAAACATAGAAAACAAATTTAAGGTTCCCAGAGGTGAAAGGTTAGGGGGAAGCATAAATTAGAAGTTGGAGACAAACAAATACACACTACTATATATAACATTAATAATCAGGGGAATTTCCTGGTGGTCCAGTGTTTAGGACTTCACAGCCTCCCTGCTGAAGGCTTGGGACAATCCCTGGGTGGGCAACTTAGATCCTGCAAAGCCATGAAGTGTGATCGTAAATAAATAAAGAAAATAGAGTATCAGCATGGTGTACCACAGAGAGCTCTACTCCATACCCTGTACTAACTTATATGGGAACAGATTCTGAAAAAGCATGGATATATGTATACCTGAACCACTCCTCTGTACATCTGAAACTATAACACAATAGTATCAATCAACTATACTCCAATATAAAAACTAAATTAAAAAATAACCATTTAAGTAGACACCAGGCAAAAGCATGAAAATCAAAGTATATAGTTTAAATAATCGTTCAGGGAAAGGAGTAAGCAATACCGCACGGTGTTGTATGCTTTAACTGCTGGACAAATGACAGCACACCCATAGCTTCCAGCTAGTCAGGACATACATAGGCATGAAAAAGCAGGGGAATTAATAGCACTGATGTCTGTGATATATGAAAGCTGTTGAGAGCAAATCCTGAGTTCTCATCCCAAGGACAGTGTATTCTTCCCTTTTGTTTGGTATCTGTATGAGAGAATGTTCACTAAACTTAATGTGGTCGTCATTTCAGGATGTATGCAAAAAGAATCATGATGCTGTGGTACTTAAATTTATACAGTGCTGTATGTAAATTATATATCAATAAAACTGGAAGAAAAAAGATCTTTAAAAAACTTGCTAGATATAAACAACTGATAGGCTAAAAGCATCATTCATGCACTTATTCAACAAATGAATGTCTACCATCAGAAGACTTGCATTTTACCTGTCAATTCTGAGCAGTTATCTGAGAAAAACATCGAAAGCTATGAATTTCAGGCTTTTTTCAGAGGTGTAGGCTATATTTAGGGGGGAAACCTGGCTATTAAAGATAAGTTTGCAGCCATTCTCATCTCTCTGCTCTTAGTCTCAGAGGCCTACACTTGGTGTAGGAGAGACTTTTCTTCTCTTGCGATTCCCGTGGGGAAATTTTCTGTAGCTGCCTGTAATTCAGCGGCATTTTGGGGGTTATCTACATCTGGTTCATCTCTGACCCTCAGATCAGTTTGAGCCAGTGCTGTTAGTTTCTCCCTAAATCATGTGAGAGGAAGGACTTGATAGGCTTTGTATTTTTCATTTTTGACTAGAAAATAGCACATTCACATGTCAAATGCTATTTTTTAAAAGCACTATCACTTTTTAGTTGGCCACTACATTGATTTTATTTTTTTAATTAATTAATTTTTGGCCACATTGTGTCTGTCGCTGTGTGGGGAGGCTACTCTCTTGTTGCAGTGTGTGAGGTCTAGGGCTTGCAGGCTTGGTAGTGGTTGGGCACTGGCTTAGCTGCTCTGTGGCATGCGGAATCTTCCCAGACAAGGGTTCAAACCCGCGTCTCCTACACTGGCAGGTGAATCTTAACCAGTGGACCACTAGGGAAGTCTACAAATGCTATTTGCTTTTTAAATTTTATTCATTTATTTATTTTTGACTCTTCTGGGTTTTCACTGCTGCCACAGGCTCTTCTCTAGTTGCAGGGAGTAGGGGCTACTCTCTAGTTGAGGTGAGCAGGCTTCTTGTTGCAGTGACCTCTCTTGTTATAGAACTTGGACTTTAGGTCACATGGGCTTCAATAGTCGCAGTTCTGAGGCTCTAGAATAAAGGCTCGATAGTTGTGGCTCATGGGCTTATTTGCTCCGCCGCATGTGGGATCTTCCCGGATCAGGGATCAAACCCATGACTCCTGCATTGGCAGGCAAACTCTTCACCACTGAGCTACCAGGGAAGTCCCACAAATGCTATTTTTGTTTTGGCTGATTAACTTTATTCTCCTTGTACTTGAGGGTTGGCAAACTCCCTGTAAAGTGCCAGATAGTAAATATTTTAGGCTTTTCGGGCTATGCAGTCTATTGCAGCTACTCAGTGATGCTATGAAAGCATCTGACGACAATATATAAATGAAGGAATATGACTGTGTTACAATAAAAAAAATATTCATGACAACAGGTGAAAGGTAAGATTTGGCTTGGGTTATGGTTTATCAACTCCTCTTTCACTGTTTTACCTTGGGAATTTCTTTATACCTTATGTATAAAGTATGCTTATAAGAGCTTATATTATTGAATGCTACGTAGTACATTCCAGGAATTCTGATAAGCACTTTATATACATTATTTTATAATTGTCTCAAACTCTGACATGGATACTATCATTTTCCTTCTATATGATGTGCATGTGTGGCCCAAAGAGCTTCAGTGGCTTGCTTAAGGCCACATAGTAGGAAATGGCAGAGGGATTTTTTTTTTTTTTTCGGCCTTGCCACACAGATATGGGATCATAGTTCCCCAACCAAGAAATGAATCTGGGCTGTGGCATTGAAAGCACCTATTCCTAATTAATGGACCACCAGTGAATTTCCCAGAACTATTATTTGAGCTATGGTCAATATGAGTATCTTTTACCAAGTTACCAAGCTGCTGGTTCTATTAATTTTAGTTTAAATGGACTATAAGTAAAGACAACCCTGCACTGATGAATGGATAAAGATGTGGTATATATACACGACAGAACATTCCTGACTGAATGGTATCACTGCGTCAACCATGGACATGGGATTGAATAAACTCTGGGAGATGGTAAAGGACAGGGAAGTCTGGCATGCTGCAGACCAAGGGGTTGCAAAGAGTCGGACACGACTGAGTGACTGAACTGAACAGCCGTAAGAAAATGATGAAATCTTGCCACTTATAACTAGATAGACAGACCCAGAGGGTTTTATGCTAATAAAAGTCAGACATAGACAGAGAAATAATTTCACTTACATGTGGAATCTAAACTACAAAGTAAATGAACAAACAGAAACTGACTCATGGATACAGAGAACAAATTAATGGTTGCCAAATGAGAGAAGGGATTGGGCAAAATAGGTGGAGGAGAGTAAGAGATACATAGTTACGTGTCACAGGGATGTACCATTCAGCATAGGGCATATAGTCAACAGTATTATTTACAGACATAATATTACCACACAGTAACTTTGTATGGTGCTAGATGGTTACCAGACTTAGGATGACCATTTCTTAATGTATATAAAGTCAAAACATGTTCTACACTTGAGACTGATATTGTATATCAGCTATACATCAATAAACCAGGTCTCCACTTACAGACAGATTCTCTGAACCCCCAGGCAAGCCCTTAGTTTTACAATTACCGAAGTCAAATTTATGACAGGCCACTCGACCAGGCCGAAGCTATAATAATGGAAGATTAACCTAAAATCATAGCTTGTTCAAATCATAATTATAGCTATATTGACATATAGACATAGATATTTAAAAAATGATCCACTTTGGGCTTCCCTGGTAGCTCGGTGGGAAAGAATTCACCTGCCAATACAGGAGACACAGGTTCGATCCCTGACCCAGGAAGATCCCACATGCTGGGGAGCAACTAAGCCCGTGAGCCACAGCTATTGAGCTTGTGCTCTAGAGCCGCAACTGTTGAGACCATGTGCCACAACCACTGAAGCCCATATGCCCTAAAACCTGAGTTCCACAGCAAGAGAAGTCACCACAACAAGAAGTCCGCTCACCCCAACTAGAGAGTAGCCCCTACTCCCTGCAACTAGAGAAGAACCTGCAGCAGCAGTGAAAACCCAGAATAGCCAAAAATAAACAAATAAAATGAATTTCTTTAAACAAAAAGTTATCTACTTTGCCATCAAGCAGCTGTTACAGCATTTCTTAACTTTTCATAGCTACCTGCATTTCAGATCTGTTTCTGATCATCATGAGGAGAGAAAAAACTCAAATTCGCTAGGGCAACAACATTTTTTTAAGTGGCCCTGTTTACGTGGATATATTAATAAAGTTTCAGTACATAGCTGGGCATTTTGCATTTCAGAAAGATGTGATGGGGGGACAGTTGGGGGTCATAATAGCCATTCAAGTTATTTTTATCATCATTTATTATTTGGGGGCTTCATAAAAAAACCTAAAATAGGAAAAAAAAATTCAAGAAAGGAACTATGTGTCAGAGAAATCCAGAGAAAGTACAGCTCTCATAAGAGAAAAAAAAATCTCACTCTAACAACCCAATTAGATTCTTTAAGGCAGTAACTTCTCAGGGAGGTCATGACCCAATATTAATTTTCATCTACAAGAAGTGACAAAAAAGCCATATACATGCTTTGTATGAAAACAGGGTTCAAAAATACGGTTAAGAAAAACCAACCAGAGAACCTGCTGGATGATAATGAGCTGCTGAACCTGACAGGACCGGCAGCAGCTGCTCCAGCTCTCAATGTGGAGCTCCTCACCCCACTTCCTTCTGCCTTGTCTCACTCACGCCTTCCGCTGGCTATCTTAATCACTATGCCTTTCCTGTTATCACCCTAAGTCAGGTTGTTTTCAAGAGACTCATCACCCTCCAAAGTCATCTGTGATCTTCTTTGCATGATTTTTATGCTTTTAATTTTCACTGCAAAGCTACTGCCTGGACCCTAACAAAATGTACAATTGCATAAGAAATTATAAAAATGAAAACAATAACTGCTAATCTGCACTGAACCGTTTATGCAAATCTATAGAATGACTTCATTAAAAACTTAATTGCCCTTTTAGACTGGAGCTTTGAGCGTTGCTTCTTAGTCTCATTTTTCTCTGCATGGAGCCCACAAAATCCAATGACAATTCACTTCAAAATATGGAGAAGTGATTCCTAAGCTCCTCTGGAAGAATACCCTACGTTTCATTTACTGAAGATGTGCCAGAGTGTTCCAAATTGTAATTTAATTCAATTCTGCAAGCCAGCTTTTACTTTTTCAAAAAGCACCTTTTAAGTCGGTCTGTAATTGCTTTGAGTTTCTTTTTACCTTCTTAATTTGAATATATATCTTATCACACAAGCTTAATAAAGTCTGTATACCAAATACAGAGGGTATGTTTGCAATAGTCGGACTTGCACACATATGCATATTTACGCATTAGAAATAAAAGTCGCTTTGAGATTACTTGGGGTGCTTACAGGACTTAGCAGATATCCTCCTGAGGAGCTGCTTTGAGAGGTCTCAGTGACCACTGCTCAGCAGAGATGACACTAAGCTGGCAGAGTCAGAATACAAAGATCTTTCAAACATGAGCTACAAATTTACGTCTTGATGGCTAACTAGGCAACTCCGTTGTTCCAGGGTCAGCAGCAGGAATCTGCATATATATTTAATGACAGTTAATGATTACTGAATAATTCGGATAAGATATTTTTAATAGGTTGTGTAGGGCATTGTTTCCTAGAGCCAAGTTCCAGGATCCACTTTTATCAGAATCATTCTAAGACCTTTGAAAATGCAAGTTCCCAACTCTCCAAAGAGGACATACAGATAGCCCAAAGGCACATGAAATGATGCTCAACTTCACTTATAATTAGAGAAATTCAAATTAAAACTACAATGAGATATCACCTCACACCTGTCAGAATGGCCATCATCCACAAATCGACAGACAATAAATGCTGGATAGGGTGCGGAGAAAAGGGAACACTCAAAAAAATAAATGAATAAATAAATAAAAAATAAATAAAAGAAAAAGAAAAGGGGACACTCTTGCATTACTGGTGGGAATGTAAATTGATACAGCCTCTATGGCAAAGTGTCTGGAGATTTCTTAAAAAACTAAAAATAGAAGCACCATACAACCCAGCAATTCCACTCTTAAGTTTATACCCTGAAGAAATCAAATCTGAAAGATGCACCTGTACCCCAATGTTCATTGCAGCTCTCTATACAATAGCTAGAACATGGAAGAAACCTAGATGCCCATCGATGAACGAATGGATACAAAAGCTCTGGTACATATATACAATGGAATACCACACAGTTGTAAAGAGAAATGCAGAAGAATCAGCCCTAATGAGGTGACTGGATCTAGAAGGTATCATAAAAAGTGAAGTCAGTCAGAAAGAGAGGGACAAATACAATATATTAGCACATTTATATGGAATGTAGTAGGATGGTGATGATGGCACACGCAGTGAAGTGATGGAAAGACAGACATGGACAGTGGACATATGGATATTGTGGGGAAGGGACAGAGGGTGGGAGGCGTAAAGGAAGTAGCATGAAGGCCTGTACTATCATAAGTGAAGAAAATAGCTCTAGTCATTGCTCTGTGAGAAGAGGGGATCCTTCAGGGGTGCTGTGTGATGGTAGGGAGGGGGGGGGAGGGGGGATATACATATGACTAATCTGGGAACATACATATCTGTAAACAACACAACTCTGTGAAAGTTAAAAAAAAAGAAAATGCAGTTCCCAGGCTCCAGCCGAAACCTAATCAGCAACTTGGGGTGGTGACCAGGGATCTACCTTTTACTAGAACACTATGCAATTCTTACCTACATGAAGTGTAAGAAGTTCTGTTGTTGGAATTTAGAGAAGGAAACTAGAGTTTATTAGAGTAGCTTCTAGAGGCAGAAGCATCCTGAACCACAAAGCTACTGTCTCTTTGGTTCCCAAGGAGCACTGAGCTGGGACAGAGCATTCCCAGTAGCTGTAGGCAGCCAAGGAGTTGCAACCCTCTCCTAGTTCTCTTAAGGTCCTCCTCCCACACAAGGAGGCAAATTCTTCTGGGTACATGCAAGTGGGGGCCCTGACACTGGTCACCACAACACTAGGTCTCTCAGGGCTCAAGAAGAGGTCTCCTCCTACGTGAAAGCTAAGGATTCCCTAGTGACTCCAGAAGAATGTTCTAGAATGCCTCAAGGGAGGCAAGGAAATAGAAAGGTTATTCAGCAAAAAACACAGACTAGGCAAGCAGCTAATTTGGGGTGGATTTGAAGAGAAATATTCAGTGGTTGTGCCAGTGGTGTGGTATTACTCAGCATGTAAAGCCAGGACCATCTCTCAGGAGCTGGAGGAGTTTGGGGTGGAGCAACTACTTGACACTCCCTTACTTTCATATTACAAGAAAGGCTGCGTTTCGGTGAACTCTGCTTAAAATGAAAACAAAATGCCTGCCTGTGGGGATGCAGCAGTTTCTCTTGACAGCAGAGTGTTTCTTCCCTAGTGAATTGCCCTAATTGCAGACTAGAGACACATGGGCTGTATTGGCCTGAAAAGTGTTTATTATCTCTTACTAAGTTATGCAAGATTCCAGTCCAAGTTGATGGACAAAACATAAACTACATTTAGAGTGTTGTATTAAAAAAGAAAAAAGAAAAAACCAGAGACATAGTTTGCATTCTGGGGTAATTATATTGTGCAGACCTAACATTAGAAAGAAGAATGAAAAGTACATACAAGATTATCCCTTCTGTAACTGTTCTGTTTAGCTCTTTTTATTCTAAGCATGCAATCTTACTTGGAAAATGAGGATGGGTCAAATGTACGCTTAAGACATTTATCCAAACCTAACCAGAGGTTTTAGAGATGGTAACACCAGTCAGGTATTCTGAATTCTTTCATGTTAAATAGGACCATTCTCTCAATAGTCTTAATATTTTCTCGTAAGTCACATCTCACTTCCTCCTTAAGAACTGCATAGGCTTGTTTTAAATAGTCCAAACACCTATAAGAAATTACGTATTGCTAAGAGTAGAGGTACTCTGGTTACTTCTCAAAATAGCGTGGCCAGAGGAAAAGCAAGCATTGTTAAACATGAATGCAATCTGTGCCAACACAAGTGAACCTTCCCCACGAATAAAAAAGCTAGTGCTAAAAAATGGGTCTCATTCTATAAGGATTTATCATTTCCAAATGACAGTGAAAAGAACTTGACTAACTTACCCATTTTCTTTTCTATGATGTGCTTTAAAGATATCTCACTAAAAACTGATACCTGGCACAACTGAATGACATATGCAGAATGTAATATTGTCGTGGAGTACTGACGTTGATTGTTATAGACATATTTAAGCTCTGAGTGTTAAATGTTACATCCTAATTACTTATATAGAACATTGGTCCAATAACAAAGATAGGGGGCCCGGGAGCGGGCAGGGGTCGCGGAGGAGGCCGTGCCAGGGGAGAGGGGAGAGGGGCTCGAGGAAGAGGCCTTGGCCTCCTCGGGGTGGCGCCTCCCTTTCACAGGCCGCTCTGCCCTGGCCGGCAGGAGCACGCCGGCTGGGGTCACCAGGCCGTTACGGCCCGGGCTGAGCTCAGCACCGAGCCTCCTCCGTGGGGCCTGGACAGCGCGGCCGCAAGGTGCCGGGCCCTGGCTTCAGCCCCACCCGCCGTGAAGCCGAGAACAAGTGAATTTCTCAGCCTTGTTTCACTGGGTCCGAAGTTCGAGGGCACTCACCATCTACATTGACCAGGGCGTGGTGTTCGTCCAGGGCGAGAAAACCTGCGTGCCCACCTCCCTGCAGAGCCTGATCGACATGGCCAAGTAGGCCGTGCACCTGCCTGCCTGCCTGCCAGCCAGGGAGGGACGTGAGAATCAACGGTACTTCATGGAGCCCTGGCGCACTGCGGCCCCCACCCTGCGGGCGCTCAGCAAGCACCACACCCCTCACAGCACACTCAGCTCCGGGTGGGCAGCTCCTGGTGTTCCTGATGATCTCAAGGTCTTCACAGACCTGGTAATCTGGCTCTTCTCGAAACACTCAAGCATCTGGAGGAGCTGTATTAGCTTCTGCACAGGAAACCAGTGGACGGAGGTGTCGTTAAATACATCCATGTACCTTGGGGTTTGAGGGAATGCCAGCTCCTCCAGGCCTTTCAGAATCTGGATCGAGTCTCAGAAGTAGCCCTGACCTCTCTACACAGTAAGGAATTCAGGTACTCTGTGCACTGAGTCAGAGTCCCCAAGGGCAGTGTGTAAGTTGAACCTTATGCTGAGAATAGAGGAAAGTAAATATCGTAGCTTGCAGGACCACCACCCTCGTGGGAGTCTGTGGTACCGTCAGCCCCTCTGGAGCTCCACACTAGTGGACGCTTAGCCCCTCCACTCAGGCACACCTTTGCAATGTACGGGTAGTGTCTGTGCAGGATTCCTGTCAACAACCTAGAAACCAAAACGTTTTAAAACATAAAAAAACAAACAAAAAACAAAGAGCAGCTGAAAGTTTATCTCATTCAGTGTTCAGAGATAAAAGGGTTAACCATTCTTTCCATTATTTTCTGCAGGGAAGTCCTTCTTTGTCATATTGAAATCTGATGGCTACTGAATTCTGGCATTTTTTCCAAGCTACTGTATGAAAAGGATGCTGAAGGCCATCACCATAGAGCACATTGCCACATAAGGACTCTTCGTTCGCCAATTCTGGTGCACTTCCAAAATATACCCAACAACCCGGTGTTATTTCTGTCCAGGAGGCTTGGTGCCAAGAATCATATATAAGCATAGGTACACATAAGCAGCAAGAAGACAGTCAACAGACTCTGAAAATTGAAAATGGCAGACACAGTGAGGCCCACGAAGCCCCAGCCACATCACCCTTCCGGGCCGAGCCGAAGAGGTGTGCACACCCAGCTCACCTTTCTCACTCTTTCCCACGGTCTGGTAGGGCTTGTCAGGGTTCTGCCTCCTGAGACACAGAGCTCCAGAGACACGTTTGTAACTTGAGCTTACCATTAAGACTCTTCCTTTGGACGGGAAGAGAGCCACATGCCACTAGGGACTCAGCATGAGAAAAATGCGATCCTCCCCTGATATTTCCCTAGCTAGGCAGTCGAAGACACCAACATAGCAAGTGCAGCGCATATAGTGCCACGAACCCATGTATCTGCACCTGGCACAGGGAGGCCTTAGCCACTGGCCGCAAGCCCAGGGCCCTCCATGATGCTCAGCACAATGGGAACTTTTCAGTCCTTACTCTTTCATTCTGGAACCCTCCCCTTCCCACATTTTAAGACTTTTATAAAGTAACATTAATATTTCTTTACAGTTAACATGTACATAGTAGGAAATCAAAAAACCCAAGAAGCAAAAAGTGAAAGTCATCCATGATCACAAGCAAACTTACCTTTTGATGTGTCCTAGATCCACTTGTGTATTTATACAACTAAGCATCCATTTTTATATAATTAAGATCATACAGTTATATATCACACTTTTTCACACAGCATGAATAGTTACCATTTCAAAGTCCCAAAGCTTTGTATTTTGATAACTAAGAATACACACTAACACAATCTGGAAGGAAAAAAATGTAATCCTGCCTTTCTTGGTAGCAAAAATTTCAGAAAAGACAAAAATGGCCACAGGCCTTTAGCTAAAGATATTGGCAGAGTTATGACGAAAATACTATATTCCTTTAATGTTCAAGGAAAAAATGAGATAGTTACACAGTACACAAAGTATAATGCTTCTAAGAGGATTCATTATCTGATATAAGCTATTAAAGTATCAGCAAGGAAATATGTTTCCATTGAATTACTTAACAGTGTACTCCTATAGTACAGCCAAGAAAAGCACACACATTGATGGCTACCATCAAAATATAAATATGAGCACATCCACACCCATCTCTCCCGCTATACTTCCTTCTGCCATTCTGCTGCCAATCTAAGGAACAAGTTCTGACATACATTTTTCAGTGATAGTTTAAGAATTCCACATCCAAAATGCTTTTTTTTAGATCAATTATAACAAAGACATTTACAAATTGGTCAGTTCGTCTACGTTTTATCATACCTTGCCATCTCAGGACGTCTAAAACGCATCATACTGTGTCATGCTCAGATCGAACCCACGTCGCCTGTGTCCTGCACTGGCAGCAGATTCTTTACATTAGCACCACCTGGGAAACCCTGTAAAAAGCATAAAGAGTGAAAATGTTAGTCGCTCAGTTATGTCCAACTCTTTGCGACCCCATGGACTGTAGTCCATAAGATTCCTCAACTTGCCATGGGTCTTCTAGGCAAGAACACTTGGAGTGGGTTGCCATTCCCATTTCCAAGTATCTTCCTGAGCAGAGATCGAACCTAGGTCTCCTGCACTGCAGACAGGAAAGCCCCTAAGAAGCAAAGATATCGCAAAAGAATGAATCTTGTCCACAATAAAGGTAGGTACTTCTCAGCAACGCACATACAGACCTGTATTATTACCTAAAACCGTCGTCTAGACATGGAGCCCTTCCCTTCACCCTTCCTCTTACCCCTCCCCCAGCATTTCAGTGACTGGAGTATAGGACTACATCTAGCTCCAAGAGTTAGATTAACAGACACTCCTAGAAGACACAGCCCTTCCTAAAAGCCAGCAAAAGAACATATTCAGGGATTTTATTTATTTTTTTTAACTTCATGCCTCAGGCTTGTTTTCTTAGTTATTTATTATTTTTATCCATCTTTATCCTTTGGCATTTTGGGCCTCCCATTGCAGCGGTCTCTCTCGTGGCAGAGCACCAGTCCTGGGCACATGCCCTCCAGAGCGCTGGCTCGTAAATTTGGGCACATCGGTCCAGCCGCCCCCGGCACGTGGGATCCTCCCGGGCCAGGTGCCCCTTGCATTCCAAGGTCGACTGTTTTACCCACGGGACCACCAGGGAAGCCCTAGGGATTATTTCTCTATTGCTACTTTTAATATATTCTGGGCCTTAGGACTTGCTTATTCTTTAATACACAGCAATATTAACTAGAATGCACAGATAGAACAAGGGTTAGATAATCTGAGCCTGTCTGAAGGCTGACGGGCACAGAATCCTTCTTTCTGTACTTCCTTCCTTGTCTCCTCCCCCTTCCCCAACCCTCCACAGAACAGCCAGCTTAGTCTCAAGTTTAATAATTCCACTCCCCAAATACAACCATTCCCATGAACAGAAAAAAATATCTAGAAGGTGCCACTTTAGCTCGCTACTTTCAATACTTGCATACTTCTACACATCAAGAAAGACTAGATATTTCAAATAAGGATTTAAGTGTGTCCACTACACACACACATTTCCTGACCTCTAGAGAGTGAAAGGGGTTCATAGGCAGAACTGGCAAGGGTAGTGGGTCCCAAGGACAAGGAGGAAAAGAGAAAGGACAAAGAGAACTAAAGGCAAAGATCTTCAATATTGAAACTGAAAACTTCTTGTCTTATGTTACTCTGGGTATTCACATTAAAATGGAGGCCTAGAGACTCTCCTAGCTAATCTCATGTTAATGTTGTGGGTGTGGTCCCAGAGGGCCTTTACAACCTTTAAGATATTCTTTTGACTTATTGTTTTGGTAACTGACTGGACGATACAAACTGTCATGCTTAAACTGGGAAAGGGAGGATACTCTTCTACCCCACTTCCAGTGTCTATGCTGGAAGTTTTCCCCTATCCTTTCTTACTTTAATTAACTTTTCATTGCACGAAGCTCTGAGTGACCACTGCCGAGTCTTTTAATCCCAATGTCAATTCCTCACCACTGGAGATTAAGAATCCAACACCGTTCACGGTGACCTACCGTCATCTATCACCTATCAATAGCAAGGCGTTCGACAGACCAGGGTTCCTTCCTTGGAAAGGCTCTTTTCTCATCCTTCCACAATACTGCCTTCTCCTACTCTATACTTTGCCAGCAACTTCTTTTGTTTCCTTTCTTAAGTGTTAGTTACTTAGTCATGTCAGACTCTGCAATCCCATGGACTGTATAGTCTGCTAAGAATACAGGAGTGGGCTGCCATTCCCTTCCCCAGGGGCTTTTAAGATCAACTAAATGTAATGATCCTTAGCATTCTGACCTAGTGTCAGTCTCTCCAGGTTTCCTGAGGCAATGCCATCCACTCAAGATATTGGTTACCACTGAGATGTAGTTCTTGATCATTTTAGTTCGCTTGTGCTGAAATTAGAACTTGTTGATGGTTACTTACACTCAATTTCCTTTTAGACAAAAGTTTTATTTAAAATATTTAAAAAATCAATTTAAGAAATACCCTTGGTAAGAGACCTAGTGTCAAGGAGTTTAAAATGAAAAGGAGTAGCTTCTAATATCATCTTTCCCTACTCTAAACACCCCCAACCACTCCCAGGAGGGAACCTGTTTAGCTACACTTTTCTGATTACTTGGTTAGGTGTAGTAACATGCTTATATCCCTACTTCTTGACTAATCGATTTAAAACATTATCTAGGGCTTCCCTGGTGGTCCAGTGAGCAAAGAGTCTGCTTTGCAGAGCAAGGGGTGCCGGTTAGATCCCTGGCATGGAACTATCCCACATGCCACGGAGCGGCTGGACCGGTGTATTCCACGCCAGTGCTCTGGAGCGCATGCACCCAGAGCTGGTGCACTGCTATAGGAGAGGCCACTGCAATGGGAGGCCCACAAAGAACAAAGATGGATGAAAATAAATAAATGAAAGACCAATAAAAGAGGCCAAAAATTTTTTAAAAACCATTATCTATTGATTTTTTCCAATGATAGTAAAGGGTATTATAGCTCAACACCCTCCTGCCCCTGCTCATCTCTTTCAATATAGCTCTAGTATAAAAATTGATTTTGCTTAAACTATGCATGTGCCATACAGAGCAGTATGTAGGGGACTTATATATAATATGTAGGTATACTTCTGTAAATAACAAATATATTTGTTTATGCTTATATTTATTATTCCATTTCTTCATTTTGTTTTTGTTTTCTAATGTTCCACGTCTTGATCGTCCACTAAGGACATTAGTATCCTTGCTGTTAACTTTCCTCAACATCACAAATCATCTGTAGTTTCATTTGTACATTGGTAATGTTAATAAATAGACATCCTATTATGCATGAATTTTCCTTTATCATAATCAAATCCTTGTATCTTTGTAGGAGGTTTCTAAAAGCTAATAATAATCTGTCTTTACACTATAATCATTGAATAACTACCACTGATTGCGGAATTAAGTCTATATACTATGATTATATTCTTTTCGTGTGGAGATTTTTTTTCTTTTGGCTGCACCATACCACATGTGGGGGCCTTAGTTCCCTGCCAAACGTCACCCTTGTGTCCCCTGCACTGGAAGCATGGAAGTCTTACCCACTGTACCACGAGGGAAGGCCCTCTTGTACAGACTTCCATTCTTGGAGTTTGAGTGCCTCCACCCTCTCAGTATCTGCCCTGTCCCTCTATTCTGGCGGCCAATCCACCACCAGAGTCAGCTATTTGTCCTTTCCCCTCAGAGACCTCCTTCCAGGAGCCCTCCGCCCTCCTGCTCTGACCTGCACTCATGTAGCCTTCCAGATCAGATGCTCCACTACCATCCCAGGACTCCCCTCTCTGCTTTCCTTGTGTGTAGCCACTCTTTTCTGGATGAAGATTTCTAATTTTAAAAAAGTATAACACACTTGTTAAAACACGCATGTGGATATATAAAAATCTCTCCTCATTCTCCTCCAACCCTGCAGGGGAGGGAATCTAAGTTAGCAGCCTGGTGGGTACCCTTCTATGCTTTCATCTCTCCTCCAGTACATATATGCAAGCATGTCAACACATACATGCGTCCTTTGGTTCTTTCAAAAACCAATCATATTACACAACTTACTCTGCAACCTGCTTTTCTCACCCCTGATTTAATGGTTTATCATAAATGTTTCTGCACCTCAGTACAGATTGATGTAACTTTTTAAATAATCTGCTTGTGGTTCCACTGTGTGGATATACCTTATTTATCTACCTGTTTCCTCAAATGAACAGTCTGTTTTCAGGTTTTATGTCACTGCAAATCAATATGCTTATGAGTGAATCCTTACATTTGGTACATATTGGTGCTTTTATTTTCGTAGGACAGATTTCTAAAATTGGCATTATTGGATCAAAGGACAAGCATATAACACTTTGTCAGAATATAACATATACCAAAAAGTGCAGAATTCTCACAAATAAAACACTGTATAACCAGAACTCAGATCAAGAAATAGAATATCGCCAGCCCCTGAGAAGTGCACCTTATACATGCTTTGGGTCATTGCTCCACTCCCAAGGGCGCACTCTATCCTGACTGCTGAGAGCATGCACATTTTTTATTTGAAGATACTACAACATTCTTCTCCCCAAGGGTTGTAGAAATTCACATTCTCATAAGTAATGCACAAAGGTATCAGCGGTTCCTAACATTTGAAATGACTTTTTACAATATTTTGCTTTACCAGAAAATGGTTATCTTGGTGCTATCCTAATTTCCATTTTCCTGTCTAACCACTGAGGGTGAGCACTATGGCACACATTCCTTATGTACAGATGAGAAAACTAAGGCTCAGAGCAGAACACTGACGTTGCCCAAGTCAGTTTAATACCCGCTTCATTTCTGTGGCTAGCACAGTGCTGTGGGACTCAGCAAGATCACAGACCCCTCCCGTATTAGCCAAGTTTCCTTAGTGAACCTCATTTACACTCTAAAGGAAAGCAGGAACGGGACACACGCACACCCCATCTGACTCTGCTGGGCTGGGAAAAGAATACTGTTCTGCTCCTACAAACCTGGGATTCTGTAGCCTTCACGCAGACTGGATCTGATAGGGACAGAGTAATGGGCAAAGGAGGTGATTGAGTAGCTCATCCCACTAGGGGATTGTAAGAGAAAAGCTTGTAAGTTAACGACTGCTCATGAACTTTGCTTAACCACAAAACCAAGCAGACTTGCTTAGAACTAACCCATGGAACAGAAATATGAGACATGCCCCCCCCGCCCCGACAAATAAAACAATGGTGGAATGAGACCCGCATCCTGCTCAGTGAGCTCCGTCAGATAATGACTCCTAGGGCATGCTCCTCTGTGCATGCTAAAAACAAAAATATAAGGCAAAGATAATATTATAGTGAAACCTGGGTGATTTCCCACATTTAGTATATGTTGCTGCCTTTTTGTTCATTTCCACTGCACTCCGATATTCCTAGTTTGACCATGAAGGGACAAGAAAACTCCCCCACTGGACGTGGGGGGGGAGCTGGTGAGGGAGGCAGGTCTTCCCCCGCCCCACTTTTCCTTTGGTTATATAACTGTCACGCAGTAAGTTCTCAGGGTGCGGCTCTCCCGCTGTCCACCCTCTTATAAGCCTCACAAGCAGCCTATTCTAATAAATAACTTCTCATCTCTCACATTTCCTCTTGCTGAATTATTTCTGCATTAAAACATAAAGAACCAGCCTGGGGCCCTCACATCCCAATCCCATATGCATTTCTTCTGGCTGTCCTGTGGAGGTAGGCGACTCCTGCAGCTGGGGTGAGAAAACAATCAAGCCATCACACATGAAACGCATCTCTACTGAGGGCCTAAGGCTGCAGGGCCAAGTGGAAAGATCTGTGGGCTGAAAGTCAGGAGGTTTGGTTGCGGGGGGCATTGCTTGCCCTCTCAGAGCCCGTCTTCTCCTCCTAAGAAGGGGTTGGAGGTGCCAGATGCCCACCGACCATGGGAAGGGGGCAGCATTCTAGGAGTGGCCGTGCAGCCTCAAGGGGACAAACAATTGTCCTTGCACATCTGAAACAGTCACAACTTTAGGCAGGAGCATCCACGCCCAAATGGAGGTTTATGCATGATGATGGAGAATGAAGATCACTTAGAGGAGGTGGGACGAGAGCCAAGCCCTGGAAAGAGGGACAGGTGGGCCGTGGTGTCTTAAGGCAGGGTGGGGTGTCTCTTGCCGGGGGAGAGCTGGAAAAGAGGGGTGGGTCAGTCTTACTACCGAGGGCCCGGAGAGAAAAAAGAGAAGAGTAACCAGCTAAAGAAGATACTGAGGGAAGCAATAATGGAGACATGAAGTTAGAAAGAAGGACTGAGGCCACTGGAGAGTCCACAAAGGACCTCAGGCCTTGGTGAGGAGTGGACACTTGACCTGCCCGTGAGGCAACAGGTAAAATACAGGGTGTTTTAGTTTTCTAAGTCAAATTGTAACAAATCACCACATACTTGATGGCTGCAGAAACAAAATCTTACCAGATACAAATATATAATTTTACAGTTCAGTAGGTTAAAAGTCTGACAAGGGCTTCACTGGGCTTAAAAGTAAGGTGTTGGCAAGACTGCCTTCCTTTCTGGGGACTCCGGGGGAGAATCCTTACCTTTCCCAGCTTCTGGGTTCCCTGGCTTGTGGCCCTTTATCAGCTTCAAAGCTAGCAAAGGCGAACAGACTCCTTCTCAGAGCACATCACTCTGACCTTTTCTTCTGGCTTGCATTTTTAAAGGAGGCTTGTGATTGCATTGGTCCCACCTGGATAACCAGGCCACACCCCATTTTAAGTTCATCTGATTATGCATTAATTCCATCTGGAACCTTAATTTCTCTTTGCCAGGTAAAGTAACAGGTTCCAGGGATTAGAATGATTAGGATGTTGTTATGGAAATTAAAGGGGCTTCACAGGTGGCTTCGTGGTAAAGAATCCACCTGCCAATACAGGAGAGGCAGCAGACAGGGGGTCCATCCCCGGGTCAGTCGATTCTCTGGGAAGGAAATGGCAACCCAGTCCAGTATTCTTCCTGCAGAATTCCGTTGGCAGAGGAGCCTGACAGGCTATAGTCCATGGGGGTGCAAAGAGTCAGGCAGGAGCGCAGGTGCACTCACTCATGGGTATCTCTCACCCATCCCCTTCCCCCTTCCTCCCTCTCATGTGACCTTACAGCAAGAAGGTGGCCATCTGTCAGTCAAGAAGAGGGCCTCATTAAGAATTGAATTTGCCAGCACCTTGATCTTGGACTTCCAATCTCTAGAACTATGAGAAAATAAATTTCCGTTGTTCAAGCAAAAACAAACAAACATGTAGTCATTCATGGAAATTAAAATGGAGGAAGTCTCGTTCGAGCTTCAGAAGCAGGAGAGCAGACCTCTGATCTTGCTTCTGACCCCCCGAGGTGCTGCCTGGATTTTGTTCCTGCCCATAAGCACAGCTAGTCAGGCAGCATTTTAGATAAGAAAGGGAGTACGAAAGGGGTCTTGGAATTTTTGAGTCCCAGGATGTCATAGCAAACACCCTTTCAACAATACAAGACAGACATCACCGAAAGGTCAATACCAAAATCAGACTGAGTATATTCTTCGCAGCTGAAAATGGAGACATTCTATACAGTCAACAAGACCTGGAGCTGACTGCGGCTCAGATCATGAGCTCCTAATTGCAAAATTTAGACTTAAATTGAATAAAGTCGGGAAAACCACTGGGCTTCTCAACTCAGATGACGTAAAGAATATGCCTGCCAATGCAGGAGATGTGGGTTTGATCCCTGGGTTGAGAAGATCCCCTGGAGAAGGAAATGGCAACCCATTCCAGTTACACTTGCTCAGAAAATTCCATGAACAGAGGAACCCAAGGTGCTACAATCCATGGGGTCACAAAAATATCTGGCACAACTTAGTGACTAAACAACAACAACAAAGGGAAACCACTAGGCCATTTAGGTATGACCTAAATCAAACCTCTTATGATTATACAGTGGAGGTGACAAATAGATTCAAGGCATTAGATCTGATAGAGTGCCTGAAGGACTATGGATGGATGTGTGTAACATTGCGCAGGAGACAGTGACTAAAACCAACCCTAAGAAAAAGAAATGTAAGAGGCAAAGTGGTTATGTGAGGAGGCTTTACAAATAACTGAGGAAAAAAGAGAAGCAAAAGGCAAGAGAGAAAGATGCAGATACACTCAACTAAATGCAGAATTCCAGAGAATAGCAAGGAGAGATAAGAAGGCCTTCTTAAATGAATGATGCAAAGAAATAGAGGAAAACAACAGAATGGGAAAGATTAGAGATGTAAGAAAACTGAAGATATCAAGGGAACATTTCATACAAAGATGAGAACAATAAAGAACAGAAATGACAATGACTTAACAGAAGCAGAAGAGATTAAGAAGAGGTGACAAGAATACACAGAAGAACTATACAGAAAAGGACTTAATGGCCCAGATAACCATGATGGTGTGGTCACTCACCTAGAGCCAGACATCCTAGAGTATGAGGTCAAGTGGGCCTTAGAAGCATTACTATGACAAAGCTAGTGGAGGTGATAGAATGCCAGCTGAGTTATTTTAAATCCTAAAAGATGATGCTGTTAAAGTGCTGCACTCAGTATTCTAGCACCTTCTCTTCTTCCACAATAGGAAGTATGATAGCTCAGGAGCAAGGTAACCTATGTATGTAATGAGCACCTAAACGTGAAGGGACACTCAGAGGGCTAGAGCACAGTCCGCACCCTTTGCTGACCCATTTGTCCAGATCTGGAGCCTAGTTCAGTGGTCCCTATTTAAAAGATGACTGTTTCAACCGAGAAGAATCTCCTTGTTGATTAGGAGCAGATATTTCCAGAGGAACTGGCATTCCTGTTCATCTCCTATTATCACAGCCATTCCTTCCTCTCTGCAGCCCCAGGACTGATTGTCCTTCCCTTTCCCTGGTTCATCTCCACTTCTAGTCCAGAGCAGAGGAATTCCCCCCAGAGGGCATCAGCCACATCACCAACCATTGACTGAGAACTGCCTGGTATCCAGCACTGTTCTCAGGACTGGGGATCCACAACTCTTTTCCTGCCCTCACAGAGCAGGCATTCCTGGCTTTTACATCTTCCATTTCCTTGTGTGAATCAACCACTCACAAACCTTTTTTTTTTAATTATTTACTTATTTATTTATTTTGGTTATTCTGGGTTTTCACTGCTACTGCATGCTCTTCTCTAATTGCAGGGAGTGGGGCTACTCTCTCATTGAGGTGAGCAGGCTTCTTGTTGCAGTGACTTCTCTTGTTGTGGAACTCAGCCTCTAGGGCACATGGGCTTCTGTAGTTGTGGCACATGGGCTCAGTAGCTGCGGCTCCGAGGCTCTAGAGCACAGGGTTCATAGTTGTGGCTCATGGGCTTAGTTGCTCTGCGGCATGTGGGATCTTCCTGGATCAGGGATCAAACCCACATCTCCTGCACCGGCAGGCAAGCTATTAACTACTGAGCCACCAGGGAAAGCCTCAACCACTCACAAATCTCTTTTTTTTTTTTTTCACTTTAGATTTTTTAATGTTTCATACAGCAATCATGGTGCATTAAGGAACCCACCCCTCCTAACCCCCCTAGGAGGGCCCCTGCCCTCCCACCCCATTTGAAGGCCCCAGGGTTCAGAGTGGAGGAAGGTAAGGTATAACCACCCATCTGGGGATTGACCCCAGAGACTGTCCCTGCCCTGCCTCACTTTCCCCAGAGGTTAGGGGGTAATGCCTGCACATAGCCCCTCACGTGCCCCTGTCCCTGCTTGTGCACATATACACAGAATGGCTCCTCGCTGAGTTGGTCAGTTCCTGGCAGGGCCCCTACTCAACAGCACCGAGTGGGGTGGGGGCAGGAGGGCTGGGCTAGGGAGTCCCTGAGAAGGAAGCCCCAGCTCCTGGACTGCAGGAGGGAAAGGGTGGGGCCCCCACCTCATCCATCTCCCAGAGAGTCTCCAGTAGTCCCCAAGTGCCCCTGTGGATGGGGATGGCAGGTGGGGGTAGGAAGGCGAGTGGTTGAGGCATGCTTTGCCTTAGCTGACCCCAGGGTCTGGTGATGGTCAGGGTTTTGAATAGGGGGGTGTGTCCCTGCCATGGAAAGGCTGGGAGCAGGGCTTCATTGCACAAAATACTGTGGGAGGGCCACACGCAGTGGGTGGGGCCCAGCCAGTCTATATACAGAGATATTGCATTTAAAAAATGGAAACCTCATTTAAAACAATTAAAAAACAACAATGAATGAAACAAACAAAAAGGACCCACACAACACGAGGCAGGTGGGACAAGTAGGAAAGCAGAAAGGGGAGCCTCAGACCCAAGGCATCACCATGTCTTGTCTGAGTGGAGATCCCCAGCCTGGCTAGCTCCAGACCCCTAGCTGGCCATGGGGTAGTGGTCCTGGGGAAGGGTATGATGGGGAGGGGTCTAGGCCTGGCCTCGGTGTAGGAGGCTGGCATGGCCACGCTGTCCACCGGCAACTACCAAGACAGAAAGAGAGAGACACAGACAGACAGACAAACAGACCAGGCGAAGGAGCGATGAGAGCTTTGTTAGCACCCAGCAGACAGGCTAACAATTTGGGGCCCAAAAGGTCAATGGTTGGGTGTTCAGACAGGCAGCAAGGGACATGTGGGCATGGAGCATGAGTCAGGTAGGCAGGCAGGCAGCAAGCAGGGAGGATGCAGTTGGGGGCTGCCCTCTGAGGGGTGTGGCATCCCTCCAACTGCTGCCTGCTGGGGCCTCGGTCTGTGGCTTAGAACTCGGTGTCCACCACTGGGTAAGCTGGCCTGCCTGAGTCAGGCATTGATGAAGATCGAATGTTGGCCTCCTTTTGTAGCTGGATCTCCTTTAGTGCAAATATGGAAGTAGTGTCAGGAAGTTTGTGGATCCGCTCCCCCAGACTGAGGAAGAATTGATGTTTCATGGCATCCTCTGCGGAGATCTGATTGCGACCTTCAAACTGCAGCAGCTTGGTGAGGAGGTCAGCCCCGTCGCTGTCAATTCTACGTGGTGCATGGCTCAAAAGGGCCTCGGCTCGGTACTTGGGGTAGTTGTATGTCTTGAACTCTTCATTGGACAGGATGCCTGGCCACGTCTCCTCATTTGGGGTTGCCAAGATGCAGAAGATGAAGTGCAGCTGCTCCTCCACCGTGGAGCCCGGGAAGAGGGGCCGGCCCGTGGCAATCTCATAGAAGATGCAGCCTACACCCCACATGTCAATCTGAGTGGAGTAGTCCGTGGAGCCGAGCAGGATGTCAGGGGGCCGGTAGCACAGTGTTACCACCTCATTGGAGTAGGTCTTTGTTGGAATTGACTTGGCCCGGGCCAGGCCGAAATCGGCCAGCTTGAGCTCTCCTCTCTCATTGATGAGCAGGTTCTGGGGCTTGAGATCTCGGTGTAGCATCTTCTGCCGGTGGCAGTAGGCCAGGCCACGGAGCAACTGGAACAGGAACAGTTTCACGTTGTGCATGTTGATGATGTTCCCACAGTCATCCAGGTACTGCTTCAGGTCCTTGTCCAGGTACTCAAAGACAAGGGTGAGGGACTTCTCCGTGTGAATAATGTCGTGCAGTGTGACGAAGTTGGCATGTCTGAGGTCCTTGAGCAAGGACACTTCCCGGATGGCGGTGCAGGGTGCCCCTTCTTCGTGTTCTAGTCTGATCTCCTTGAGTGCCACAAGGTTGTCTGTGAGCTTGCTTTTGCCTTTGTAGACAGTGGCATAGGTACCCTCTCCTAGCTTGTCCAGCTTGATGTAGGTCTCCAGTTTCCCAAAACCGATCTCAGACAAGCTGACACGGCGGAGGCGGCGGCTGAGAGGCTTGTCAAAGATGGGGCTGTTGAGGGTCAGCTTCTCGGGTAGCCCTCTGGCAGCCGGATGTCGGCAGGTAGTGATAGGTGCTTGTTGATGTCCTCAGTGGAGATCTTGCGTGGAGGATGGTTGTGCATGCACAGCCTCACTGGTGACTGCAGTTCATCTGAGGATGTGGCTGAAGCCTGGTCCCTCTCCCCGTCAGACCCCATCTTCAAGTCCTCATGTACAATCTCTGCTGCAGAGCTGAGTGGGCTTCGTACAGAGCGAGGTTCCCCAGGGGCCACACGTGTGGGAGCCTCTCCAAGGTCACTGCCTCCACTGCCGCCACTCTCATCCAGGCCTACCTGTTCGGGGGCACCATTGGTCTTATCTACACCTCGGCCTCCTCGGAGTGTCATTGACAGCTGCCGTTTGATCTTCTTCATCCGATCCATGGCGACCGGCGGGGGCGCGCGAGCAGTTTTAGTGCCGTGCGGCGGCCCGGGTTGAGGCCGCACGACCTCCTTCTCCTCCAGTTCGCCACAGGCGCCCGTCCCAGTAGTCTTCGGCCATGGCTGCTGGGACCGGGCCGCCGCCGGCTCAGGAGGAGGCGGCTGCAGGGGCGGCGGCGGCGGCGGCTGAGGTGGAGGCGGCGTCCCGCTCAGTCGGCCATGAGCTTGGCCGCTGTGGGCGATGCCCCCGGGCTCCTCGCTGGCGCCGGCTGGAATCCGAGAGCACACGGCAGCTCGCGGTTCAGAGCTGAGTGCTCGCCCAAACGCCGCAGATCCCACTCACAAATCTTGACTTTCAGCTGGAACCTGACCCTATTCCTGCCAACGACATCATGATCTAAAGACCTTCCCAACTCTACCACCTAATCCCATCACACTGGGATCAGGGTTTCAACATATGAATTTGCAGGGAGTGGAGCACAATCGGAGGAGACTAACATTTAAGTCAATAGGCTTGGAGTAAAGCAGAGGAGCCTAGACAGAGGAGTCTGGTGGCTTACAGTCCGTGGGGTTGCAAGGAATTGCACACGACTGAGCCCACAGAGCAGACTGCCTCCCATAACGTACATGGCCTTCAGCCAATTGGTTGAAGGCCTTAAAAGAAAGAACTAAGATCCCTCAGGAAGAAGGAATTCTGTTTCCAGACACCCTTGAATTCAAAACTGCAACGTCAACTCTTGTGGGAGCTTCTAGTCCACCTGCCTTTCCGCCAGAATTGGGACATACCCAAGCATCTCAATCTGTCTCCCTCTCTGTATACATCACTCTGGAGAACCCTAACACGGTGCCTGAGATGGAATGTGAGCCTGGTTTAGACTCCAAAGCCCTGGAGTTTAATCACGACCCCATTCTGTCTTGGAGCTGTTGATAGTACTTACTAGCCAGTAAGTACACTGTATCAACAGGAAATGTCATTCAGGACCTGACTGAGCAACTGGGAATATAAAGTCCAGAGATTCTCATGGCCTTGCCTGGTGAGGGGCACCCTGAGGACTATGGCCCATCTCTTACTGATTACACATCAGCGCTGGCTTTCCTTGATGGCAGAAATTAATGTCCCAGCCATTCAAGCTTGAACTACCTACCTAGGGCCCTTGACACCTCTGCTTTACTTTAGATGCAGACCTGATTTTTCCCCCCATTTTTTGGCTGTGCCCCACAGCTTGAAGGATCTTAGTTTCCCAGCAAGAGATCAAAACTGTGGCCTTGCAGCAGAAACTTGGGGTCTTAACCATTGGACTGCCAAGAGAAGTCCCCCAGACCTTAAACAATTTGTTATTTCTGCATATAAAGTAGCCAGCTTACCAATTTTCTTCCTTTTCACTGAAATTTGAAAACTTGTGCACCACTTATGTGAGCAGTATAAACTGGAAAGATCAGGTGTCTCTATAGGAAACTATAGGATCTAAATGTGTCTGTGTGTCTGTGTGATGTGCACAATCAGAATATTTTTGTGTGGGTTTGGGTATAACTTCCTTCATCTGCACAGTGTCGACGATGCTTTGAAGCATCTGCGAACCCATCCATTCATTTATTAAGTCAGTGTACTCCCGAAGCCTGGGTTGGAGGGGAAGTGAGGAACGGTAGAGCTGAGACCCAAAAGCTCTTTACTGTCTTAGCCATTTGTCATTACATCCAAGGTACTATGAACCTAATAACATTCTTCATTCGAGTCAAAGATATTGGCATTTTTTAATACAAACAGCTCACATCAGTATCAAAAAAACAATCAAAAAATGGACAGAAGATCTAAACATTTCTTTTAAAAAGACATACAGATGGCCAACAGGCACATGAAAAGATGTTCAATATTGCTAATTATTAGAGAAATGCAAATCAAAACCACAATGAGGTTATCACCTCACACCAGTCAGAATGTCCACCATCAAAAAGTCTACAACTAATAAATGCCAGAGAGGGTGTGGAAGAAAGGGAACCCTCCTACACTCCTGGTGGGAATGTGAAGTGGTGCCGCCAGTTTGGAAAACTGTATAAATATTCCTTAAAAGGCTAAAAATAGAGCTACCATATGATCCAGCATTTCCACTTCTGGGCATATATCCAGAAACGATGAAAATCTAATTTGAAAAGAGGCATGCACCCCAATGTTTACAGAAGCACTATTTACAATAGCCAAGACTTGAAAACAACCCCCGGGGTCCTTTGACAGATGACTGGTTTAAGAAGATACATGGTATCTTTACATGATGGAATATTACTTGGACATTAAAAAGGATGAAATACTGTCATTTGAGCAACAGTGATGGACCTAAAGGTAGTCATACTAAGTGAAGTAAGTCAGAAAGAAAAAGACAGACAGTATATGATATCACCCATATGTGGAATCTAACAAGTATTCAAATGAATACCAATGAATCTACATATAAAACAGAAACAGACACACGGAAAGAAAACAAACTTATGGTTACCAAAGGGGAGTGAGGAGGAGGGGGAGGAATAAATTAGGAGTTTGTGATTAACAGGTGCAAATTACTCTACATATAATCGATAAACAGCAAGGATTTTCTATATACTTCAGGGGAAATGTATTCAATATCTTATAATAACCTATAATGGAAAACCATCTGAATAAAATTTTGAAGATGGCCATTCTGACGGGTGTGAGGTGATATCTCATTGGAGTTTTGATTTCCATTTCTCTAATAACAAGGAAGGTGGAGGATCGTTTCATGTGCTTTTGGGTTATCTGTATATCCTCCTTGATGAGATGTCTCTTTAGAACTTTTTTCCCCTGTTTTGATTGGGTTCTTCATTTTTTCCCTGTGCTGAGTTGTCTGAGTTGCATGTAGATTTTTGAGATTAATTCTTTGTCTGTTACTTCATTTGCTATGATTTTCTCCCACTCTGTGGGGTGTCTGTTGAGCTTTTTTGTAATTTCTTTTGCTGTACAAAAGCTTTTAAGTTTCATGAGGTCCCACATGTTCATTTTTCTTTTCAGTTCCTCTATTTTAGTAGGTGGGTCAGAGAAGATCTTGCTTTGATTGATGTCCTTGAGGTTTTGCCTATATTCTCCTCTAAGAGTTTGATGGTTTCTGGTCATACATTTAGGTCTTTAATCCATTTTGAGTTGACCTTTGTGTATGGTGTCAGGGGAAAGTTCCAACTTCATTTTTTTTGCAATGTAGCTGTCCAGTTTTCTCAGCACCACTTGTTGAAGAGGCTGTCTTTGTCCCATTTTATCGTTTCACCTCCTTTTTCAAAAATAAGGTACCCATGGGTGCATGGGTTTATCACTGGGTTCTCAATTGTGTTCAATTGGTCTATAGTTCTGTTTTTGTGCCAGAACCTTACTGCCTTGATGACTGTTGCTTTGTAGTAGAGTCTGAAGTTAGGGAGGCTGATTCCTCTAGCTCCATTTTTCTTTCTCAGGATTGCTTTGGCTATTGGAGGTCTTTTGTGTTTCCATATGAACTGTGTTATTGTTTGGTCTAGTTCTGTGACAAATGTCAATGGTATTTGAATAGGTATTGCATTGAATCTGTAGATGACATTTAGTAGTATAGTCATTTTCGCAATATTGATACTTCCGACCAAGGAACATGGAATATGTCTGCATATAAAGTAGCCAGCTTACCAATTTTTTTCCTTTTCACTGAAATTTGAAAAATTGTGCACCACTTATGTGAGCAGTATAAACTGGAAAGATCAGGTGTCTCTATAGGAAACTATAGGATCTAAATGTGTCTGTGTGTCTGTGTGATGTGCACAATCAGAATATTTTTGTGTGGGTTTGGGTATAACTTCCTTCATCTGCACAGTGTCGACGATGCTTTGAAGCATCTGCGAACCCATCCATTCATTTATTAATTCAGTGTCCTCCCGAAGCCTGGGTTGGAGGGGAAGTGAGGAACGGTAGAGCTGAGACCCAAAAGCTCTTTACTGTCTTAGCCATTTGTCATTACATCCAAGGTACTATGAACCTAGCAACATTCTTCATTCGAGTCAAAGATATTGGCATTTTTTAATACAAACAGCTCACATCAGTATCAAAAAAACAATCAAAAAATGGACAGAAGATCTAAACATTTCTTTTCAAAAGACATACAGATGGCCAACAGGCACATGAAAAGATGTTCAATATTGCTAATTATTAGAGAAATGCAAATCAAAACCACAATGAGGTTATCACCTCACACCAGTCAGAATGTCCACCATCAAAAAGTCTACAACTAATAAATGCCAGAGAGGGTGTGGAAGAAAGGGAACCCTCCTACACTCCTGGTGGGAATGTGAAGTGGTGCCGCCAGTTTGGAAAACTGTATAAATATTCCTTAAAAGGCTAAAAATAGAGCTACCATATGATCCAGCATTTCCACTTCTGGGCATATATCCAGAAACGATGAAAATCTAATTTGAAAAGAGGCATGCACCCCAATGTTTACAGAAGCACTATTTACAATAGCCAAGACTTGAAAACAACCCCGGTGTCCTTTGACAGATGACTGGTTTAAGAAGATACATGGTATCTTTACATGATGGAATATTACTTGGACATTCAAAAGGATGAAATACTGTCATTTGAGCAACAGTGATGGACCTAAAGGTAGTCATACTAAGTGAAGTAAGTCAGAAAGAAAAAGACAGACAGTATATGATATCACCCATATGTGGAATCTAACAAGTATTCAAATGAATACCAATGAATCTACATATAAAACAGAAACAGACACACGGAAAGAAAACAAACTTATGGTTACCAAAGGGGAGTGAGGAGGAGGGGGAGGAATAAATTAGGAGTTTGTGATTAACAGGTGCAAATTACTCTACATATAATCGATAAACAGCAAGGATTTTCTATATACTTCAGGGAACTGTATTCAATATCTTATAATAACCTATAATGGAAAACCATCTGAATAAAATTTTGAAGATGGCCATTCTGACGGGTGTGAGGTGATATCTCATTGGAGTTTTGATTTCCATTTCTCTAATAACAAGGAAGGTGGAGGATCGTTTCATGTGCTTTTGGGTTATCTGTATATCCTCCTTGATGAGATGTCTCTTTAGAACTTTTTCCCATGTTTTGATTGGGTTCTTCATTTTTCCGGTGCTGAGTTGTCTGAGTTGCATGTAGATTTTTGAGATTAATTCTTTGTCTGTTACTTCATTTGCTATGATTTTCTCCCACTCTGTGGGGTGTCTGTTGAGCTTTTTTGTAATTTCTTTTGCTGTACAAAAGCTTTTAAGTTTCATGAGGTCCCACATGTTCATTTTTCTTTTCAGTTCCTCTATTTTAGTAGGTGGGTCAGAGAAGATCTTGCTTTGATTGATGTCCTTGAGGTTTTGCCTATATTCTCCTCTAAGAGTTTGATGGTTTCTGGTCATACATTTAGGTCTTTAATCCATTTTGAGTTGACCTTTGTGTATAGTGTCAGGGAATGTTCCAACTTCATTTTTTTTGCAATGTAGCTGTCCAGTTTTCTCAGCACCACTTGTTGAAGAGGCTGTCTTTGTCCCATTTTATCGTTTCACCTCCTTTTTCAAAAATAAGGTACCCATGGGTGCATGGGTTTATCACTGGGTTCTCAATTGTGTTCAATTGGTCTATAGTTCTGTTTTTGTGCCAGAACCTTACTGCCTTGATGACTGTTGCTTTGTAGTAGAGTCTGAAGTTAGGGAGGCTGATTCCTCTAGCTCCATTTTTCTTTCTCAGGATTGCTTTGGCTATTGGAGGTCTTTTGTGTTTCCATATGAACTGTGTTATTGTTTGGTCTAGTTCTGTGACAAATGTCAATGGTATTTGAATAGGTATTGCATTGAATCTGTAGATGACATTTAGTAGTATAGTCATTTTCGCAATATTGATACTTCCGACCAAGGAACATGGAATATCTCTCCATATGTTTAAGTCTTCTTCAGTTTTTCTCATGAGTGTCTTGTAATTTTCTGTGTACACTTCCTTTTTTTCTTTGGTTATGTTTATTTGTAGATATTTGATTCTTTTGGTTGCAGTGGTGAAGGGGATTTCCTCTTTGATTTCATTTTCTGATTTTTCATCATTTGTGTATAGGAATACCAGTGATTTCTGCATGTAGACTTTGTATCCTGCAGCTTTGCTGGATTCATTGATTAGCTCTGGCAGCTTTGCCATAGTGTCTTTGGGATTTTCTATGTATAATATCATGCCGTCTGCAAAAACAGATAGCAGATATCTTCCTTTCCAGTCTGCATTCCTTTCATTTCTTTCTCTTCTCTTATCGCTGTTGCTATAACTCCCAGGACTATGTTGCATAGTAGCAGTCAAAGTGGGCACCCCTCTCTTGTTCCTGATCTTAGAGGGAATGCTTTCCGTTTTTCACTGTTGAGGATAATGTTCACTTTTTTCTTCTCATATATGGCTTTTATTATGTTGAAACAGGTTTCTTCTATGGCCATTTTCTGAAGAATTTTTATCATAAATGGATGTTGTGCTTTGTCGAAGGCTTTTTCTGCATCTATTGAGATGATCATGTGATTTTTTGTCTCTCAGTTTGTTGATATGGTGTATCACATTGATTGATTTCTGAATTTTGAAGAATCCTTGCATGCCTGGGATGAACCTGACTTGATCATGATGTATGAGTTTTTTGATGTGTCGTTGAATTCTGTTTGCTAGGATTTTGTTGAGGATCTTGACATCTAAGTTCATCAGTGAAATGGGTCTATAATTTTCCTTTTTTGTGTTGTCTTTGCCTGGTTTTGGTATCAGGGTGATGGCGGCCTCATAGAATGGGTTTAGAGGTTTTCCACCTGTGTAATTTTTTGAAAGAGTTTTAGAAGGACAGGCATTAGCTCTTCTTTAAATGTTTGGTAGAATTCGGCTGTGAAGCCATCTAGCCCTGGGCTCATATTTTTGGGTAGATTTTTAATCACAAATTCGATTTCTGAGCTTGTGATTGGGTTGTTAAAATTTCTGTTTCTTCCTGGCTCAGTCTTGTGAGAGGAAACTTCCCCAAGAAACTGTCCACTTCTTCCAGGTTGTCCAGTTTGTTGCCATAGAGTTTCTCATAATAGTCTCTTAGAATCCTTTGGATTTCTGCATTCTCTGTTGTAATCTCTCCTTTTTCATTTTTTATTTCGGTGATCTGATTCTTCTCTCTCCTTCTCTTGATAAGTCTGGACAGTGGCTTGTCAACTTTGTTTACCTTTTCAGAGAACCAGCTTTTTGTTCTATTTATCCATACTATAGTTTCTTTCGTTTCTTTCTCATTTATTTCTGCTCTGGTCTTTATAATTTCTCGTCTTCCTCTGGCTTTGGGAAGTTTTTGATCTTCTCTATTCAACTGTTTTAAGCGGAGGGTTGGGTCATCTGCTTCATATTTTCCTAGTTTCTTGAGGTGTGATTGTATTGCTATAAATTTCCCTCTTAAAACTGCTTTTTCGATATCCCATAGGTTTTGCATGGTCATATGTTCATTATCATTTTCCTCTTGGAATTTTTAAATTTCTCCTTTGATTTCCTCAGTGATCAGTTGGTTTTTTAGGTATGTGTGGTTTAATCTCCATGTGTTTGATTTTAGCGGGTTCTTTTCCTGTAGTTGATCTCTAGTCTCATTGAATTGTGGTCTGAGAAGATGGTTGATATAATTTCAGTTTTCTTGAATTGACTGAGGTTAGATTTGTGGCCCAAGATGTGGTCTATCCTGGAGAATGTTCCGTGAGCACTTGAGAAGGAAGTGTATTCTTCTGCTTTTGGATGGAACGTCCTAAAGATATCGATGGGGTCCATTTCTTCTAGTGTGGCATTTAAGGCTTGTGTTTCTTTAGTAATTTTCTGTTTGGATGATCTGTCCATTGGTGTGAGAGGAGTGTTAATGTCTCCTACTATTATTGTGTTATTATTGATTTCTTCTTTTATATCTGAAAGTATCTGTCTTATGTATGAAGTGTCCCTGTGTTCAGTGTGTAGATATCCATGACTGTTATGTCTACCTCTTAGATAGATCCCTTAATCATGATGTAGTGACCTACCTTGTCTCTTAGAATTTTCTTTACTATAAAATCCATTTTGTCTGATATGAGGATTGCTACTCCAGCTTTCTTTTGATTTCCATTTACATGGAATATCTTTTTCCAGCCTCTCACTTTCAGTCTATGAGTTTCTCTAGGTCTGAAGTGAGTCTCTGGTAACAGTATATATATATATGGGTCATGTTTCTGGATCCATTCAGCCAGCCTGTGTCATTTGGTTGGAGAATTTAATCCATTTACATTCAAAGTAATTACTGATATGAATGTTCCTATTGTCATCTTCTTAGAAGTTTGGGGTTTGATTTGTAGGACTTCTCCTACTCTTGTATTTATTAACTGTATCAGGCCCTTTACCACTTGTTGTAGGGCTGGTTTTGTGGTACAGAATTCTTTTAGTTTTTGTCTGTCTGTGAAGCTTTTGACTTCTCAATTCTGAATGAGATTCTTGCTGAGTAGAGAATTCTTGTTTGGAGGTTATTCTCTTTTCGCCATTCACCTGTGTCTTGCCATTCTCTTCTGGCCTGTAGGGTTTCTGCTGAAAGATCCGCAGTTAGACGTATGGGGTTTCCTTTGTATGCTATTTGTTGTTTGCTCCTAGCTGCTTTCAGTAATCTGTCTTTATATTTAGTCTGCATTAGTTTGATTAGAATGTGCCTTGGTGTGTTTCTTCTGGGGTTCCTCCTATATGGAACTCTTTGTTCTTCTTGGACTTGGTTGACTATTTCCTTTCCCATGCTGGGGAAATTTTCAACTATAACCTCTTCAAGATTTTTTCCATAGCCTTTTTTCCCCTCTTCTTCCTCTGGAACTCCTATAATTCTAATGTTGGTGCGTTTGGTATTGTCCCATAGGTCTCTGAGGCTATCCTCAGTTATTTTCATTCTTTCAGCTTTGTTCTGTTCTTCAGCACTTATTTCCACCCTTCTGTCTTCCAGCTCACTTATCCGCTCTTCTGCCTCCAAAACTCTACTGTGGAGACCTTCTATAGCATTTTTGAGTTCAGCAATTGAGTTGGTGGTCTCTATTTGCTTATTTTTCATTTCCTGCATGTCTTTTCTCAATGCACTAATTTTATCTACTATTCTGTTTTTGGTGTTTTGCATCCTCATTAGTATAGCTTTTCTGAATTCTCTTTCAGATAATTTGTCTATCTCCTCCTCTGTCATTTGAAGCTGTGTTTCTCTAGCTTGGTCCTTCATTTGTGCAGTGTTTCTCTGCCGCTTCATTATTAGGTTAGTTTTTGCTTCTTTGTGTGTGTCTGTGTGTGTGGAGTTCTTTTTCCCACCAGGCTTCTTGGTTGAATTCTCTCTTCCTTTGGGTTTCTGTCCTCTAGTAGGGTTCAGTGGTTCGTGTTTTGGGTGGTGTTAGGTCTTGTTTACAGGTGAATAATCTCTAGTGTTGTATGTTCTTTGATAGTGTGGGGTCTTGGAATCAGGTCTTTCACTCCAAGGATCCTTGGTTTGATGATTGGTCAGGGGGTGTAGGCTCTATATCTGGTTTGCTATGGTGTTCCGTGATATTAGTTCAAATACTAGCATCTGAGGAACAGGAGGTGCATCCCTGATAGGTGACAGTCATAAAGGCATGCAGATGTTTTCTAACATAGTCATCAGATATACATACATACACTGCAATAACCACATCTGACCAGTCTTACAGTGATAAAACATAGTAAATTTTTCTGGCAAATGACGCAATTAAAGATGATACTTGCCCGTTAACCTCTGAATTGATTAAAATATTGCCTGTAAAAATAGATCCGTGTCACGGTCCTGGCTTGGAGTATTTTATTGAAAGCAATGTTTAGCTAAGACATGTAATCTATTGGGCACCCTGCTAATTAAATTTCGATTTTTCCATAGCCTTTTTTCCCCTCTTCTTCCTCTGGAACTCCTATAATTCTAATGTTGGTGCGTTTGGTATTGTCCCATAGGTCTCTGAGGCTATCCTCAGTTATTTTCATTCTTTCAGCTTTGTTCTGTTCTTCAGCACTTATTTCCACCCTTCTGTCTTCCAGCTCACTTATCCGCTCTTCTGCCTCCAAAACTCTACTGTGGAGACCTTCTATAGCATTTTTGAGTTCAGCAATTGAGTTGGTGGTCTCTATTTGCTTATTTTTCATTTCCTGCATGTCTTTTCTCAATGCACTAATTTTATCTACTATTCTGTTTTTGGTGTTTTGCATCCTCATTAGTATAGCTTTTCTGAATTCTCTTTCAGATAATTTGTCTATCTCCTCCTCTGTCATTTGAAGCTGTGTTTCTCTAGCTTGGTCCTTCATTTGTGCAGTGTTTCTCTGCCGCTTCATTATTAGGTTATTTTTTGCTTCTTTGTGTGTGTCTGTGTGTGTGGAGTTCTTTTTCCCACCAGGCTTCTTGGTTGAATTCTCTCTTCCTTTGGGTTTCTGTCCTCTAGTAGGGTTCAGTGGTTCGTGTTTTGGGTGGTGTTAGGTCTTGTTTACAGGTGAATAATCTCTAGTGTTGTATGTTCTTTGATAGTGTGGGGTCTTGGAATCAGGTCTTTCACTCCAAGGATCCTTGGTTTGATGATTGGTCAGGGGGTGTAGGCTCTATATCTGGTTTGCTATGGTGTTCCGTGATATTAGTTCAAATACTAGCATCTGAGGAACAGGAGGTGCATCCCTGATAGGTGACAGTCATAAAGGCATGCAGATGTTTTCTAACATAGTCATCAGATATACATACATACACTGCAATAACCACATCTGACCAGTCTTACAGTGATAAAACATAGTAAATTTTTCTGGCAAATGACGCAATTAAAGATGATACTTGCCCGTTAACCTCTGAATTGATTAAAATATTGCCTGTAAAAATAGATCCGTGTCACGGTCCTGGCTTGGAGTATTTTATTGAAAGCAATGTTTAGCTAAGACATGTGTTTGGGGTGAGGAGGAAGAGAGTGTATGAGTAATGAGAAGAAAAAGATTTGATTTGGAAGGATTTTAAACTCTTATGTAGCCAAGATTAATGTGTTGTATTGTTTAGTGCAGCTGGAAGAAAATAGTGGAGACAGGAAGGTAGGGAATATTTATCTAGAGGATAGTGGTAGATAGGAGAAAGTTTTACATTTAGAACATAGAGGGAGGAAGCAGTTGCAATGAGGAAAGAAAATTAGAAGTTCCCAAGAATTAAAGTGTAAAAAATAAATAAATAAAAATTAAAAATCAAAAAAGAAATTAAAAATTAGAAAGCGAAGAAAAACTTAATAATAAAAGACCAACAACAAAAAAAAACCAAAAAAAAACCCTTACCAATCAAACAAATAAACAGAACCGTCCACAGCAAATAAACAAACAAAAAAAGCTAAATACTGTCCCTGTTTTTTTATCCTCTCATCTTTCTGGTGGAAGTCAATCTGCTCTCGATGGTGTTGTCTTGATGATGTAGCCTTTCCCTTATGGCACTGGCGGCTATGGTTTGTTTTCAGCCAAATAGGGTGCTGCTGCAGGCTCAGGTGCTGGCCGGGACGGCAGGCTGATCCCAGTCTGTCAGGCAAGGGCCCACTATGTGCACAGTCCCGTATTGGAGGGAGGCGCCCCGGCTCTGCTGCGCACCCGCCAGTAACCTCCAATACCTGCCCTTCTCCTGGCTTCCTCTGCTGCAGGTATAGCTATGGGGGTGCACAGGCTCCTCCACCACTGTCGAGCATGCGCTGCCAGTTATGTGTCCAGGTCCCAAAGGCAGGCACAGGCTTCCCTGTCTGGCTCGAGTCTGATTCCTGGTCAGCAATCCCTGGGCAACTTCAGCAAGTCGCCCACTAGGAGTGTTTGAACTTACCTGGTGCCAGGTGGAAAATCACAATTTTCGCCTGGCCAAGCAGTGTGATTTTCACACTGGGCTGGCTCCAGGTCTCTAGGCAGCACTTCACAGGAAAATTCCCAATTGTGTTCCGCCTGGCCCTGCTCCAGTATCCTATCTTCACAGTGTCTTAATTTCTGCCAGCGATCCGGGCGGATTCTTTGAGTTTTCGCGCTGAGCGCTGCCCTCTCTCACCCGACGCTCCGCTCAGGACCCCTTTTATGGCACTTGCTGGCGCGCTCTCCATCGGTGTGGTCCAGTGTGGTGGTTAGGAAAGAGGGTTCTCAGAACAGTAATTCCGGGAAAGTTCTGGCTGTTCACTGTTCTACTCTCGCAGACCTATGGGGTTCTTCTGTCGTCTAGCAGCTGGTTTGTTGGTGGTGTTTCATTTCTTGATTAGTTCTGGTAATTCTGTTGGGGAGCTGGTGAAATTTTCCCCTCATTCCTCCGCCATCTTCTGGATTGTGTTTGTCCCTGGTTTTTATCTTCTCATCTGGGTGTGTACCTTACACCAGTCTGCTCTTGATGATGCTGACTTGATGACATAGTCTTTCCTTTGCAGAGCCAGTTGGTATGGTTTTTGTTTTTGTTTTCGGCAAAACAAAGGCTTTTCTGTGAGGTCAGGTGCTGGCCAGGGCAGTAGGCTGTTCCTAATTCATCAGGCAGGGGCCGTGCCCACAGTCGGGTGCTGGAGGGGGCACCCTGGTTCCACTGCATACCTGCTGGTAGCCCCCAATCCCTGCTGTTTTCCCGGCTTTCTCTGTTCCAGCTCTCTGCTGCTTGAGGGACAGTGGCTTCCCTGCTACAGCTCTGGGGCTGCAAGGACTCTTTAGGTTGCTGGTGCGTGCACTGCCAGATATGGGACCAAGCCCCAAATGCTGGCACAAGCTTCTCCGTCTGGCTCTAGCCAGATTCCTGGGCAGCAACCCACGGGGGACTTTCCTGTTGCATTCCCTAAGCCCCTGCTAGCACTGTGTCAACTCACACGGAGCCCGGTGACCTGGTGGGGTTTTTGCACTGAGCGTTGCCTTCTGTCCTCTGGGCACACTTCCCATGCTCTCTCCTGGCACACTACCCAGCGCTCTCTCTGCCCCTTTTTAAATTTTTTTAATTTGACTTTTTATTTTTATAGAGCTTTGCTGTTTAAAGGTATGTATAATCCAAGATTAGTCATAGATATATCTTTATCCCTGACCTCCTCCCTCCTCTACCCTACTCTCAGTTCCCTGCATACCACCCTTCCAGGTCATTGCACTGTATCCCATTAATGGTGGCCATGTTGACCAGTGTGAGGTGACATCTCATTGTAGTTTTGATTTTCATTTCTATAATAATAAGTGATTTTGAGCCTCTTTTCATGTGTTTTTTGGCCATTTCTATGTCTTGTTGGGTGTTGTGTCTGCATGGTTCGTTTTCCCATTTTTTTGATTGGGTTGTTGGTTTTTTTGGTATTAAGCTAGGTATTTTGTATATTTTAGAAATTAATTCTTTGTGAGTTGATTCATTTGCTATGATTTTCTCCCATTCTGTGGGTTATTTGTTCATATTGTTTTTAGTTTCTTCTGATGTGCAAAAGCATTTAAGTTTCATTAAGCACCACATGTCAATTTTTGTATTTAGTCTGATATCCTACAAGGCAGGTCATAGAAGATCCTTTTTTGATTGATATCCTTCAGTGTTTTGCCTATATTCTACTCTAAGTGTTTTATGTTATCTAGTCTTACCTTTAGGTCTTTAATCCATTTGGAGTTGATCTTTGTGTATGGTGTCAGGGAATGTTCCAATTTCATCTTTTTGCATGTAGCTGTCCAGTTCTCCCAGCACCACTTGCTGAAAAGGCTGTTTCTGTATTATTGTATCTTATCTCCTCAATTGATAAAATCAGGTACCCATAGGTGTGTGGGTTTGTCTCTGGGTTCTCTATCATGTTCAATTGGTCTATATTTCTCTTTTTGTGTCAGTACCATACTATCTTTTTGTTGTTGTTGTTGTTGGGTTTTTTTTGGGGGGGGGGATTGTGGAGGGAGCGGGGCTGGCGAGCCACTTCTATTGGTCTTTTATTTATCTATTTTCATCCATCTTTTTTCTTTGGCCCACGTGGGCCTCCCATCTTAGTGGCCTCTGTTGTCGCAGAGCACTGGCTCTGGGCGCATGCGCTCCAGAGCTCCGGCTCGGTAATTGGACATCGGTCCAGCCACTCCGCAGCACATGAGATCTTCCCAAGCCAGGAATCGAACCGGCCCCCCTTGCACTGCAAGGTAGTGTCCTTACCCACTGAACCACCAGGGAAGCCCCAGTACCATACTATCTTAATGAATGTTGCTCTGTAGTAAAGTTTGAAGTTAGAGAGGCCGATCCCTCCAACTCCATTATTCTTTATCAGGATTGCTTTGGCTATCCAGAGTCTTTTGTGTTTCTACATGAACAGTGTTATTTTTTAGTCTAGCTCTGTTAGTAATGTCATCGGTAATTTGATGGGGATCACGTTGAATTTGTAGATGATATTTGGTAGTAGAGTCATTTTCATGATATTGATTCTTCCAACCCAGGAGCATGGGATGTCTCTCCATCTGTCTATGTTGTCTTTGATTTCTTTCATTAGTTTCTTCTGATGTGCAAAAGCATTTAAGTTTCATTAAGCACCACATGTCAATTTTGTATTTAGTCTGATATCCTACAAGGCAGGTCATAGAAGATCCTTTTTTGATTGATATCCTTCAGTGTTTTGCCTATATTCTACTCTAAGTGTTTTATGTTATCTAGTCTTACCTTTAGGTCTTTAATCCATTTGGAGTTGATCTTTGTGTATGGTGTCAGGGAATGTTCCAATTTCATCTTTTTGCATGTAGCTGTCCAGTTCTCCCAGCACCACTTGCTGAAAAGGCTGTTTCTGTATTATTGTATCTTATCTCCTCAATTGATAAAATCAGGTACCCATAGGTGTGTGGGTTTGTCTCTGGGTTCTCTATCATGTTCAATTGGTCTATATTTCTCTTTTTGTGTCAGTACCATACTATCTTTTTGTTGTTGTTGTTGTTGGGTTTTTTTTTGGGGGGGGGATTGTGGAGGGAGCGGGGCTGGCGAGCCACTTCTATTGGTCTTTTATTTATCTATTTTCATCCATCTTTTTTCTTTGGCCCACGTGGGCCTCCCATCTTAGTGGCCTCTGTTGTCGCAGAGCACTGGCTCTGGGCGCATGCGCTCCAGAGCTCCGGCTCGGTAATTGGACATCGGTCCAGCCACTCCGCAGCACATGAGATCTTCCCAAGCCAGGAATCGAACCGGCCCCCCTTGCACTGCAAGGTAGTGTCCTTACCCACTGAACCACCAGGGAAGCCCCAGTACCATACTATCTTAATGAATGTTGCTCTGTAGTAAAGTTTGAAGTTAGAGAGGCCGATCCCTCCAACTCCATTATTCTTTATCAGGATTGCTTTGGCTATCCAGTCTTTTGTGTTTCTACATGAACAGTGTTATTTTTTAGTCTAGCTCTGTTAGTAATGTCATCGGTAATTTGATGGGGATCACGTTGAATTTGTAGATGATATTTGGTAGTAGAGTCATTTTCATGATATTGATTCTTCCAACCCAGGAGCATGGGATGTCTCTCCATCTGTCTATGTTGTCTTTGATTTCTTTCATTAGTGTCTTGTAGTTTTATGTATACAGTTCTTTTGTCTCTTTAGGTAGAATTATCCCTGAATATTTTATTCTTTTGGTATCAAAGGTGAAGGGGATTGACTCTTTGATTTAGTTTTCTCATTTTTTATTGTTTGTATATAGGAATGCAAGTGATTTCCGTGCATTGATTTTGTATCCAGCAACTTTGCTGAAATTGTTGATACACTCTAGTAGTTTTTGAATAGGGTCTTTGAGGTTTTCTATATATAATATCATGACATCTGCAAATAGAGAAAAGTGTACTTTCTTTCCCATGTCGATTCCTTTACTTTCTTTTTCTTATACTATGTCTCTAGCTAGAACACCCAGGAGTATGTTGAGTCATAGTGGAGAAAGTGAATGCCACTGTCTTATTGCTGATCTTAGAGGGAATGCTTTCAGTTTTTCATGATTAAAAATAATGTTCGCTGTGGGCTTCTCATATATGGCTTTCACTATGTTGAGATAGGTTCTTTCTATGTTCATTTTTTTAAATAATTTTCATCATAAATGAATGTTGCACTTTGTCAAAGGCTTTTTCTGCATCTATTGAGATTATCATGTGATTTTTGTCATTCAATTTGTTGATATGGTGTATCAAATTGACTGATTTGTGGATATTGAAGAATTCTTGCATGCCTAGGATGAACCCAACTTGGTCATAATGTATGAGTTTTTGATGTGTTGTTGAATTCTGTTTGCTAGGCTTTTTTCCAGGATTTTGGCATCTAAATTCATCAGAGACTCTGGCTTATAATTTTCTTTTTTTTATGTTCTCTTTGCTTCATTTTGGTATCAGGGTGTTGATGGCCTTGTAGAATGTGTTTGGGAGGGTCATTCTTGTACAATTTTTTGAAAGAGATTTAGAAGGCTAGGCATTAGTTCTTCTTTAAATGTCCAGTAGAATTCACCTGTGAGGCCATCTGGTCCTGAGCTTTTATTCTTGGGTAGATTTTTTTTTTTTTAATTACAAACTCAATTACTGAGATTGTAAGTGGATTGTTCATAATTTCTATTTCTTCCTAGTTCAGCCTTGGAAGATTGAATTTATCTAGGAAACTGTCCATTTCTTGCAGGTTGTCCAGTTTGATGCTAAATAATTCATTATAGTCCCTTATAATCCTTAGTATTTCTGTAATGTCTGTTGTAACCTCTCCTCTTTTGTTTCTGATTTTGCCGATCTGGTTCTTCTTTCTTTTTTTCTTGATGAGTCTGGCCAGTGGTTTGTCAATTTTGTTTACCATTTCAAAGAACAAGCTTCTTGTTTTGTTAATATTTACTATTGTTTCTTTCATTTCATTTTCATTTATTTCTGCTCCGATCTTTAAAATTTCTCTTCTTCTGCTGACTTTAGGATTTTTTGTTGTTGTTTTTCTTCTTCTTTCTTTAGTTGTCTTAAGTGTAGAGTTAGGTTGTCCTTTTGCTGTTTTTCTTGTTTGTTGAGGTAGGATTGTATTGCTATAAACTTTCCTGTTAGCACTGTTTTTGTGGTATCCCATAGGTTTTGAACTGTAGTGTTTTGGTTGTCATTTTTTTCTAGGAAGATATTTTTTTACTTCTCTTTTGATTGTTCAGTAACTTGTTTGTTTCTTAGGTATGTGTTGTCTAATCTCCATATGTTTGTGTTTTTAGCCATTTTTTTCTTGTACTTGATATCTAGTCTCACAGCATTGTGGTCTAAAACTATGATTGATATGATTTCAATTTTCTTGAATATACTGAGATTTGATTTGTGGCCCAATATGTGGTCTATCCTGGAAAATGTTCCATGGGCACATGAGAAGAAACTATATTCTTCTTCTTTTAGGTTAATGTTCTAAAGATATGGATGAGGTCCATCTCTCCTAAAGTGTCATTTAAGGCATGTGTTTCCTTACTAATTTTCTGTTTTGAAGATCTGTCCATTGATGTAAGAAGTGTGTTAAAGTCTCCTACTATTATTGTAGTACGGCCAATTTCTTCTTTTGTGTAAGAAAGTGTTTGTCTAATGCATTGGGGTACTCCTGAGTTGGTTCCATAATTATTTATGATTGTTATGTCTTCCTCTTGGCTTGATCCCTTGATCATTATGTAGTGTCCTGCTTTATCACTTATAATCTTCTTTATTTTGAAGTCTATTTTATCTGATATGAGGATTGCTGCTCCAGGTTTCTTTTGATTTCTGTTTACATGGAATATGTATTTCCATCCTCTCACTTTCAGTCTATGTGTCTTTAGGTCTGAAGTGGGTTTCTCATAAACAGCAAATACATGGGTCTTGAGTTTGTATCCATTTGGCCATACCGTGTCTTTTAGTTCGAGCACTTAGTCCATTTACCTTCAAAGTAATTATTGATACAAATGTTCCTATTGTCATCTTCTTAGATGTTTGGGCTTTGTTTTGTAGTGTGGTACAGAATTCTTTTAGCTTTTGCTTGTCTGTGAAGATTTTGACTTCTCTATCAATTCTGAGTGAGACCCTTGCTGTGTAGAGAATTCTTGGGTGTAGGTTATCCTCTTTTAGTCATTTAAATGTGTCTTGCCAGTCTCCTCTGTCCTGCAGGTTTCTGCTGAAAGATCAGCAGTAAAACTTAACGGGGTTTCCTGTGTATGTTACTTGTTGTTTGTTCCTTGCTGCTTTAAGTATTCTGTCTTAGTGTTTAGTCTGTGTTATCTTGATTAGTATTTGTCTTGGTGTGTTTCTTCTCGGGTTTATCCTGTATGGAACTCTGTGCTTTTTGGACTTGTTTGACTATTTCCTTTACCATGCTGGGGAAGTTTTCAACTATAACCTCTTCACACATTTTTTCATAGCCTTTCTTTCCCTCTTCTTCTTCTGGGAACCCTGTAATTCTAACGTTGGTGCATTTGATATTGTCCCATAGGTCTCTGAGGCTATCCTCCATTCTTTGTATTCTTTGTGCTTTGTTCTGTTCTTCAACAGTTATTTCCACCATTCTGTCTTTCAAGTCGGTTATCCTGTCTTCTGCCTTTCATACTCAACTCTTGAATGCTTCTATAGTATTTTTAAGTTCAGTAATTGAGTTGTTTATATCTGTTTATTTTTCATTTCTTGCAAGTCTTTTCTCAGTGCGCTAGTTTCCTCTAATATTCTATTTGTGGAATTTTGGATCCTCTCTAGTATTGATCTTCTGAATTCTTTTTCATATAGTTTGTCTATCTCCTACTCGGTTATTTGTAATTGCATTTCTGTGATTTGGTCCTTTATTTGTGTGGTGTTTTTCTGTCTTTTCACTTTTATGTTAACTTTTGTTTCTTTGTGTATATGTGTGTGGTGTTGGTCGTTTTCTCAGTCTTTGTGGTTTATTTCTCTCTCTCTTTTTTTTTTTTTTCTGTCCTTGTAGAAGGGTTCGCTTGTTTGTGTCTTAGGTGTTGTTAGGTCTTTTTTGCAGGTGAATAATTTCTAGTGCTGTGTTTTCTTTTGTAGTCTAGGGTCTTGGAGTCAGGACTTCCACTCTGAGGGTCCTTGGTTTGATCTCTGTTCAGGGGGTGTAGGTTCTATGTCTGGCTTGCTATGGTGTTCAGTTTTATTAGTTCAAACATAAGCATATGAGGGACAAAATGCGCAACCCTGGTAGATGACAGTCATAAAATCATGCGAATATTTTCTAACAGAATGGAAAAATATACATACATACACAACAATAAACTCAACTGAACAGTCTTACAGGGATAAAGGATAGGAAATTTTTCTGGCAAATGCACAGCCAAAGTTGGTACCTGATCATTAAGCTCTAAATGAATTAAAACACTCCCTGGGTAAACAGATCCAGAGCAAGGTCGCAGCTGGGAATTTTATAATGGGAGTGGTTTTTAACTAAGAAATGTGTTTGGGGGTGAGAAGGAGGAGAGTGTATGGGTAATGTGAAGGAACAGATTCATGGTGCAAGGAGTATGTAGGGTTAGGCAACAAAGATTAGTGTATAGAAGAGTTTAGTAGAGCTAGAAGAGAATAGTAGAGACAACAAGGAAGGAAATATTTACAGAGAGGTTAGTAGTAGATATAAAAATATTTTACAGTTAGGGCATAGAGAGAAGAAGCTGTGGTTTAAAGGGAAAAAGGGGGAAAAGAAAAGAAAATTTAAAAAAATAAAAGAAAGAAAATAAATTTAAAAAAGGAGGAAATAAAAAATACTTGAATGCTTCTATAGTATTTTTAAGTTCAGTAATTGAGTTGTTTATATCTGTTTATTTTTCATTTCTTGCAAGTCTTTTCTCAGTGCGCTAGTTTCCTCTAATATTCTATTTGTGGAATTTTGGATCCTCTCTAGTATTGATCTTCTGAATTCTTTTTCATATAGTTTGTCTATCTCCTACTCGGTTATTTGTAATTGCATTTCTGTGATTTGGTCCTTTATTTGTGTGGTGTTTTTCTGTCTTTTCACTTTTATGTTAACTTTTGTTTCTTTGTGTATATGTGTGTGGTGTTGGTCGTTTTCTCAGTCTTTGTGGTTTATTTCTCTCTCTCTTTTTTTTTTTTTTCTGTCCTTGTAGAAGGGTTCGCTTGTTTGTGTCTTAGGTGTTGTTAGGTCTTTTTTGCAGGTGAATAATTTCTAGTGCTGTGTTTTCTTTTGTAGTCTAGGGTCTTGGAGTCAGGACTTCCACTCTGAGGGTCCTTGGTTTGATCTCTGTTCAGGGGGTGTAGGTTCTATGTCTGGCTTGCTATGGTGTTCAGTTTTATTAGTTCAAACATAAGCATATGAGGGACAAAATGCGCAACCCTGGTAGATGACAGTCATAAAATCATGCGAATATTTTCTAACAGAATGGAAAAATATACATACATACACAACAATAAACTCAACTGAACAGTCTTACAGGGATAAAGGATAGGAAATTTTTCTGGCAAATGCACAGCCAAAGTTGGTACCTGATCATTAAGCTCTAAATGAATTAAAACACTCCCTGGGTAAACAGATCCAGAGCAAGGTCGCAGCTGGGAATTTTATAATGGGAGTGGTTTTTAACTAAGAAATGTGTTTGGGGGTGAGAAGGAGGAGAGTGTATGGGTAATGTGAAGGAACAGATTCATGGTGCAAGGAGTATGTAGGGTTAGGCAACAAAGATTAGTGTATAGAAGAGTTTAGTAGAGCTAGAAGAGAATAGTAGAGACAACAAGGAAGGAAATATTTACAGAGAGGTTAGTAGTAGATATAAAAATATTTTACAGTTAGGGCATAGAGAGAAGAAGCTGTGGTTTAAAGGGAAAAAGGGGGAAAAGAAAAGAAAATTTAAAAAAATAAAAGAAAGAAAATAAATTTAAAAAAGGAGGAAATAAAAAATTCTTCCTGGTTGTTATCTTTTCACCTCCTTATGAACCCTTCACCAGTTTACTCTTGATGCTGCCCCAGATTTCCCTGATCTTTTCTGTTGGGGGCTGGTTGTGGGGGCAGGATGACTGCTTATGTCTTAGGATTCAATGTAGGCCAGGCTTCAAGTTTGTAACCAGGGCCCTTGCACAACTGTTTACTCTGGTTTTTCCACAGTGTGTCTGTTTGGCTCCCTGCAGATCTCTGTGCAAAGGCTGCAGTCACGGCCCTGCAGTCAGCAGGGCTGGGCTCTGTTCTCTATCCCAAGTGCTGGTTGGGTGATTGGCGGGGGGTTCCTGACCAATTGTGAGGTCCCAGATCAGTCAGGATGGGGTCATTCTGCTGGCCTCTTTATTCCAGAAGATTGCCAGGTTCTTTCACATATACACTGGTAGCCTTCTATCTCAGCATTGTTCTGGTTGCAGCTCTGCCATTTTTAGGACTGAGTGCTTCCTGTTGCAGATGCCCAGGGGCTGGACGGGCTTGTTGTGGTCACCAGCAGTACCTGTCCCATCACTCCCATCAGCTGCAGGAATAAGTGCTGCTCTTTGCCTGCTCGCTGGCTGAAGCTTCCCTATCTGGCTAGAGCTGTGCTGCTCAATTGTGACCCATGGGAGATCTCTCTGTTCCACTTCCACGTTCCATTCGCATTTGTCTCAGTTCATGCCTGGCATCCCTGTCACAGTTCTGGCACAGGCGGGATTCTCACACTGGGCAGAGATTTCCATATCTCGGCACTTCCCAGAGCTCTCTCCTCTTGGTAAGATGTGGGAGCCAGGGGACAGGAGCTGTGGCATGGGAATTTGGGGAACGGGGCACGGGAGCTCAGGGAATGAGATACAGGAGCTTGGGGAAAACTCAGGCTGCTCACTCTCCTTCTGTGGGGTGTTTATGACCTGAAAGTTTCATCCAACTTGCCTCAGTGCTGCGCTTTTACCAGGTAGGTGCTTATTCCCGATCTCTCTCTCATCCCTCCCTCAGAGACTGAGCTCTCTTTTGTCTTTAGTTTCCCCACTTTCTGTGTCTCTCGTCTTTTCCTCCATCATTCCAGGGAGCCCGGCTTACCCTTTGCAGATTTGCGGGCTTCTTTTATCCTCTAGAGGCTGGTTTGTAAGTGTTGTTTCATTTCTTGATTAGATCCTGGTGATTCTGTTGAGAAGCTGGTGAAATCTTCCTCTCATTCCTCTGCCATCTTGCTCCCCCCACACCACCACCAACATTAGGGTTTTATCTCTTTTTCCAAGTTCTTTGAGGAGAGGACGGGTGCCTGACACATAGTCGGCCCTCACTCAATATTTGCTGAACTGATGTCCATCAGGATCCCTCACTGTGCTCATTTCATAATGATGCATCTTCACCCAGAACATCAAGAGCTGTTGCACATTTCCTTACTTGACATTTGTGAGACATTTTCTCCATGCTCTTTCTCAACTCTCCTCTGGTTTTGTTTTCACAATTTTTGTTGTTGTTCAATTGATCAATCACGTCCAACTCTTTGCAACCTCATAGACTGCACCACACCAGGCTTCCCTGTCATTCAGTGTCTCCTGGAGTTTGCTCAAATTCATGTCCATTGAGTCGGTGATGATGTCTAACCATCCCACTTTCTGTTGCCCTTTTTTCCTCCTGCCCTCAATCTTTCCCAGATTCAGCATCTTCTCCAATGAGTCAGATTTTATCTCAGGCTGGCAAAGTATCAGCTTCAGTATCAGTCCTTCCAGTGAGTTGATCCTTCTGTAGATTTTATTTCCTTTAGGATTGACTGGATTGAACTCCTTGTTGTCCAAGGAACTCTCAGGAATCTCCTCAAGTGACAGTTTGAAAGCATTAATTCTTCAGTGCTCAGCCTTATTTATGGTTCAACATTTCAAATCCATACTTGACTACTGGAAAAACCGTAGCTTTGACTATGTGGACTTTTGTTGGCAAAGTGATATCTCTGCTTTTTAATATGCTGTCTAGGTCTGTCACAGCTTTTCTTCCTAAGAGCAAGTGTCTTTTAATTACATTGCTGCACTCACCATCCACAGTGATTTTGCAGACCTAGAAAATAAAATATGTTACTGTTTCCATTGTTTACCCATCTATTTACCATGAAGTGGTGGAACCAGGCACCATGATCTTTGTTTTTTGAATGTTGAGTTTTTTTTTTTGTTTTTTTTTTTTTAATTTTTTTATTTTGGGCGGGGGTCGGGTTGGGGAGGGAGGGGAGCAGGCGGAGTGGGTGGGCCACTTCTATTGCTCTTCCATTTCTCTGTTTTCATCCGTCTTTGCTCTTTGGTGGGCCTCCCATCTTGGTGGCGTCTGTTGTCGCAGAGCTCCAGCTCTGGGCGCATGCACTCCAGAGCTCCGGCTCGGTGATTGGACACATCAGTCCAGCCGCTTCGTGGCACGTGGGATTTTCCCAAGCCAGGGATTGAACTGGCGCCCCTCGTACTGCAAGGCAGTGTCCTTATCCACTGGACCACCAGGGGAAGCCCGAATGTTGAGTTTTATGCCAGACTTTTCACTCTCCACATTCACCTTCATCAAGAGGCTGTATAATTCACTTTCTGCCATTAGAGTGATGTCATCAGCATGTCAGAGGTTAACAATATTTCTCACAAAAACCTTGATTCCAGCTTGAGTTTCATCCTGTGTGGCATTTTTCATGTTGTACTCTGCATAGAAAATAAATAAGCAGGGTGACAATATACAGCCCCTTACGTACCCCTTACCCAAATTGCAATGAGCCCATTGTTCCATGTCTGTTCCTAACTGTGACTTTTTGTCCTTCATACAGTTTCCACTGGAGATAGGTAAGGTTGTCTGGTATGCCTGTCTATTTAAGGTTTTTCCACAGATTTTTGTGATCCACACAGTCAAAAGCTTTAATGTAGTCAATGAAGCACATGTAGATGTTTTTCTGGAGTTCCCTTGTTCTTTCCGTTATCCAATGCAAGTTTGCAATTTGATCTTTGGTTACTCTGCCTTTTCTAAATCCAGATTGTACATCTGGAAGCTCTTGGCTCATGTACTGTTGAAGGCAACTTATAAGATTTTGAGCATTACTTTGTTAGCATGTGAAATGAGTGCAGTGATGCTATAGTTTGAACATCCTTTGGCATTGCCTTTATTTGGGATTTCCAATCCTGAGGCCACTGCTGAGTTTTTCAAATTTTCTGGCATATTGAGTGCAGCACTTTAACAGCATCATCTTTCAATATTTGAAATAGATCAGCTAGGATTTCATCACCTCCATTAGCTTTGTTTGTAGCAATCCACTTAACTAGGGTCCACTTGACTTTGCACTTTGAGATGTCTGGCTCTAGCTGAGTGATCACACTATTGTGGTCATCTGGCTCATTAAGATCTTTTCTTTTTGTATAGTTCTTCTGTGCATTCTTTTCATCACTTTTTAATATCTTGTCCTTCTATTAGGTCAATACTCTTTCTGTCCTTTATTGTGCCTGTCTTAGCATTAAACAGTCCCTTGGTATCTCTAATTATCTTGTAGAGATCTCTAGTCTCTGAGAAAATATCCATGGGCTTTTCTTCCCAGTCGGCATTACAGACTGCATTATAGGTATAGCATAAATTTTCTGTCCTCTCACATTACATCTAAAGTATATTTCTTTATCAATTGATTTGGAGTGCTGCCCTTCAGATACTCTGCTTAGTTGTCTCCCCTAAAAAATATCTCTGCCCCCTCACCAATCCAGCCTAAACTTTCTACAACGTTTGTTCAGTATGGATTCAAATTTTGCTTATTTGATTCAAGATAAGGTAATTTTTGTTCTTGTCCCAGGGTCTTTCATTTATCTGGAGACTTGGGGCAGAGGACTTGTTGGATGGCTATTCCTATAGCCTGACTTGAGATAATGAGGGCAGAAATGAGGCTTTTCATAGGGCTTCTGTGTGGGAGAAGGGAGCCCTGAATGGAAGAGACACTATGACAGTGGACATGGCAGGGTTGCAATTTTGCCTGTGATTTGTAATTATGGACTCAACTTATGTTTTCAAACTTCTAGTCTCTTGACTCACAACTCGTTTTCATTTGTTTGTAGTAGTCTGAAGTTACAATCTGAGTAATTAGAATTGATCATCCAGGTTGGGTATTGGAAACTTGCACCAAGTTTTTTTCGAATTACTTATTGTTAAGGGCAACTAAAGTTTGAAATTGAGTTTGGGCAGTGATGCTATAGTTTGAACATCCTTTGGCATTGCCTTTATTTGGGATTTCCAATCCTGAGGCCACTGCTGAGTTTTTCAAATTTTCTGGCATATTGAGTGCAGCACTTTAACAGCATCATCTTTCAATATTTGAAATAGATCAGCTAGGATTTCATCACCTCCATTAGCTTTGTTTGTAGCAATCCACTTAACTAGGGTCCACTTGACTTTGCACTTTGAGATGTCTGGCTCTAGCTGAGTGATCACACTATTGTGGTCATCTGGCTCATTAAGATCTTTTCTTTTTGTATAGTTCTTCTGTGCATTCTTTTCATCACTTTTTAATATCTTGTCCTTCTATTAGGTCAATACTCTTTCTGTCCTTTATTGTGCCTGTCTTAGCATTAAACAGTCCCTTGGTATCTCTAATTATCTTGTAGAGATCTCTAGTCTCTGAGAAAATATCCATGGGCTTTTCTTCCCAGTCGGCATTACAGACTGCATTATAGGTATAGCATAAATTTTCTGTCCTCTCACATTACATCTAAAGTATATTTCTTTATCAATTGATTTGGAGTGCTGCCCTTCAGATACTCTGCTTAGTTGTCTCCCCTAAAAAATATCTCTGCCCCCTCACCAATCCAGCCTAAACTTTCTACAACGTTTGTTCAGTATGGATTCAAATTTTGCTTATTTGATTCAAGATAAGGTAATTTTTGTTCTTGTCCCAGGGTCTTTCATTTATCTGGAGACTTGGGGCAGAGGACTTGTTGGATGGCTATTCCTATAGCCTGACTTGAGATAATGAGGGCAGAAATGAGGCTTTTCATAGGGCTTCTGTGTGGGAGAAGGGAGCCCTGAATGGAAGAGACACTATGACAGTGGACATGGCAGGGTTGCAATTTTGCCTGTGATTTGTAATTATGGACTCAACTTATGTTTTCAAACTTCTAGTCTCTTGACTCACAACTCGTTTTCATTTGTTTGTAGTAGTCTGAAGTTACAATCTGAGTAATTAGAATTGATCATCCAGGGTGGGTTTTGGAAACTTGCACCAAGTCATTTCAAATACTGCTGCTTCTTTTGTTTAAAAGAGGGAGATTTATTATTCAAACTCTGGACTTGCTAATTGAAGACTAGTGAGGATAAAGGGACTGGAGAACATTCTGAACGTTCAGAATCACAGGGGTTAGGATGTGATTCTAAAAGCAGAATTGTTGTTGTTCGGTCACCAAGTCTTGTTTGACTCTTTGCAACTCCATAAACTGCAGCATGCCATGCCTTTATGTCCATCACCATCTCCCTGAATTTTCTCAAACACATGTTCATTGAGTCAGTGAGTAATCCAACCATCTCATCCTCTGTTTTTCCCTTGCCCTCCCTTGCTCTTGCCCTCAACCTTTCCCAGCATCAGGATTTTCTCCAAGAAGTTTGCTCTTTGCATCAGGTGGCCAGTGTATTACAGCTTCAGCTTCAGCATCAATCCTTCCAATGAATATTCAGGGTTGTTTTCCTTTAGGATTGACTGGTTTGATCTCCTTTCTGTACAAGGGACTTTCAAGAGGCTTCTCAAGTACCACAGTTCAAAAGTGTCAATTATTAAGCACTTGGGCCTCCAGGTTTCCGTGGACCCACTTTAGAGCAAAGTCTACCTCTGAGCAGATCCTTCAGACAAAAATGTAGTGTCTAATGTTGCAGCAGGTTGGAATCATCTGGAGGCTTTTTTTTTTAGCCACTTCTATTGGTCTTTCATTAATTTATTTTCATCCATCTTTGTTCTTTGGCCTGTGTGGGCCTCCCATCATCATTAATTTATTTTTATCCATCTTTGTTCTTTGGCCTGTGTGGGCCTCCCATCACAGTGGCCTCTCTCATCACAGAGCACTGGCTCTGGGCATATGTGCTCCAGAGCTCCATCTCAGTAGTTGGACAAATCAGTCCAACTGCTCTGCAGCACATGGGATCTTCCCAGGCCAGGGATCGAACTGGTGCCCCTTTTACAGCAGGGCAGTGTCTTTACCCAATGGATCACCAGGGAAGCCCCATTTGGAGTTTTTTATAAAACCCTGACACCTTCAGATATTCTGGCATTGGTGACAGTGGGATATAGCTTAGGCACTGGAATTTTTAAAACATCACAGGAGAATCTAATGTATAACAAGGTTTGGGAGGACTTAGTGGGAATGAGTATTTCATTTATAGTGGATCTCATATTTAAGCATGTATCAGAATCATCTGCAGAGCTTGTTCAACTACAAATGGCTAGGTTCCACTTCCAGAGTGTCTGCTGCCAGTGTTCTGCAGTGTTGTCTGAGAATGTGCATTTCTGTCCAGTCTCCCAGCCATGGCTATTTTGCCATTGGCTTGAGGATCCTGGTTTGACTCTTTGCAACTCCATAAACTGCAGCATGCCATGCCTTTATGTCCATCACCATCTCCCTGAATTTTCTCAAACACATGTTCATTGAGTCAGTGAGTAATCCAACCATCTCATCCTCTGTTTTTCCCTTGCCCTCCCTTGCTCTTGCCCTCAACCTTTCCCAGCATCAGGATTTTCTCCAAGAAGTTTGCTCTTTGCATCAGGTGGCCAGTGTATTACAGCTTCAGCTTCAGCATCAATCCTTCCAATGAATATTCAGGGTTGTTTTCCTTTAGGATTGACTGGTTTGATCTCCTTTCTGTACAAGGGACTTTCAAGAGGCTTCTCAAGTACCACAGTTCAAAAGTGTCAATTATTAAGCACTTGGGCCTCCAGGTTTCCGTGGACCCACTTTAGAGCAAAGTCTACCTCTGAGCAGATCCTTCAGACAAAAATGTAGTGTCTAATGTTGCAGCAGGTTGGAATCATCTGGAGGCTTTTTTTTTTAGCCACTTCTATTGGTCTTTCATTAATTTATTTTCATCCATCTTTGTTCTTTGGCCTGTGTGGGCCTCCCATCATCATTAATTTATTTTTATCCATCTTTGTTCTTTGGCCTGTGTGGGCCTCCCATCACAGTGGCCTCTCTCATCACAGAGCACTGGCTCTGGGCATATGTGCTCCAGAGCTCCATCTCAGTAGTTGGACAAATCAGTCCAACTGCTCTGCAGCACATGGGATCTTCCCAGGCCAGGGATCGAACTGGTGCCCCTTTTACAGCAGGGCAGTGTCTTTACCCAATGGATCACCAGGGAAGCCCCATTTGGAGTTTTTTATAAAACCCTGACACCTTCAGATATTCTGGCATTGGTGACAGTGGGATATAGCTTAGGCACTGGAATTTTTAAAACATCACAGGAGAATCTAATGTATAACAAGGTTTGGGAGGACTTAGTGGGAATGAGTATTTCATTTATAGTGGATCTCATATTTAAGCATGTATCAGAATCATCTGCAGAGCTTGTTCAACTACAAATGGCTAGGTTCCACTTCCAGAGTGTCTGCTGCCAGTGTTCTGCAGTGTTGTCTGAGAATGTGCATTTCTGTCCAGTTTCCCAGTCATGGCTATATTTTGAGAACCATTGGCTTGAGGATCCTGGTTTGACTTTACTGCTTAAGAGCTATGTGACTCTCAGCATGTCACCAATCTTTATGACACAGTTCTGCATTTACAAAATAGAAATGGCAATTACCTTGCAGGTTGCTGTGTGAAATTAGATAATAGTATATATTACTTCACATAAGACTTAGCCAAGAGGAAATGTGTAATCCATGATAGATTTTATTAGTATGTTTCCTTGGCTCAGTCTTGACAGATCTTTCCTTGTCATCAATTGTGCTAATTGGTGAATGCTGAGAAGTGAGTTTCTGTTTTTAGCTTTTAGGCTTTCCTAGGCAGGGAAACTGGGATACTTTACTTATCTAATCCAGTTTTTTAGTTTTCCTCTTCCAGAAAGCCTAAAACTGATCTAGGGTCCAGCAGGGTGTGTAAGGTCTCCACTAGAGGTGTTGGCATGTTAAATGGCTTTTCTCAATCAGACCTTTCTGTCAGGTGCAGGTGGCTATGGACCATGCTTAAGGACCATACTCTTGTCCAAATACCAAATGACTGTCATATTTCAGACATGTGTGGTGCAGGGAGTTTTGGTTTTTCTGACATTACCATGGAAATCTAATTGCTAATGAGGGAAGTGGGGAGAAAATCCTAAATGTTCTTGGAAACCACAAAAATGTGTTCTTGAGAGGGTATCTGTGGCTCTCCACAACCCATGAACTGGTGCCCCTTTTACAGCAGGGCAGTGTCTTTACCCAATGGATCACCAGGGAAGCCCCATTTGAGTTTTTATAAAACCCTGACACCTTCAGATATTCTGGCATTGGTGACAGTGGGATATAGCTTAGGCACTGGAATTTTTAAAACATCACAGGAGAATCTAATGTATAACAAGGTTTGGGAGGACTTAGTGGGAATGAGTATTTCATTTATAGTGGATCTCATATTTAAGCATGTATCAGAATCATCTGCAGAGCTTGTTCAACTACAAATGGCTAGGTTCCACTTCCAGAGTGTCTGCTGCCAGTGTTCTGCAGTGTTGTCTGAGAATGTGCATTTCTGTCCAGTTTCCCAGTCATGGCTATATTTTGAGAACCATTGGCTTGAGGATCCTGGTTTGACTTTACTGCTTAAGAGCTATGTGACTCTCAGCATGTCACCAATCTTTATGACACAGTTCTGCATTTACAAAATAGAAATGGCAATTACCTTGCAGGTTGCTGTGTGAAATTAGATAATAGTATATATTACTTCACATAAGACTTAGCCAAGAGGAAATGTGTAATCCATGATAGATTTTATTAGTATGTTTCCTTGGCTCAGTCTTGACAGATCTTTCCTTGTCATCAATTGTGCTAATTGGTGAATGCTGAGAAGTGAGTTTCTGTTTTTAGCTTTTAGGCTTTCCTAGGCAGGGAAACTGGGATACTTTACTTATCTAATCCAGTTTTTCAGTTTTCCTCTTCCAGAAAGCCTAAAACTGATCTAGGGTCCAGCAGGGTGTGTAAGGTCTCCACTAGAGGTGTTGGCATGTTAAATGGCTTTTCTCAATCAGACCTTTCTGTCAGGTGCAGGTGGCTATGGACCATGCTTAAGGACCATACTCTTGTCCAAATACCAAATGACTGTCATATTTCAGACATGTGTGGTGCAGGGAGTTTTGGTTTTTCTGACATTACCATGGAAATCTAATTGCTAATGAGGGAAGTGGGGAGAAAATCCTAAATGTTCTTGGAAACCACAAAAATGTGTTCTTGAGAGGGTATCTGTGGCTCTCCACACTATGAACTGTCTTTTTCTCAACAATTTGCCCAGAACTCTCTTATGTGTGTATTTACCTCCCTCTTCTATTGTTAATGAGGGGACTGAGTCTCAGCATATATTTTGCTGAAATGTCTAGTCATCCTCCTCAAGGGGAGTGAAAGAGAAAGTGTTAGTTTCTCAGTGGTGTCTGTCTCCTTAGGGGAGGGATGTCCATGTAAGTCTGTAACTCAATGGGCAGAGGCAGCTGGCCTTCACACAGTGTAGAGAGCTGATGCTTCACCCTCCTGAGCACCATGGACCCACAATGTAAAAATGTATTTTTGTCCCTTGATGGCTTTATCAAGTCAGCCGGGGACTTTGTTATTTTTTAAAAAAGTTCTTCTTCTTCATTGTTTAAGAGTGACATATATCTAGAAAATCTTTATTACTTCTACGTGGTTTGAAGGCAATGTGTTCCAAATTTCAACTTTATAGTTTGGAAAATCCAATGAGTGGGAGAAAGGGCATTTTGAATGGACATAAGAGGTGAGAGATAAGCTAGTTTACTCCATTTTGAGTTCTGTTTGACCAGAGGGAAATTCTGCCTGTGCCCAGGAACCCCAAGGGGTGACAGTCTGGTTTCCTTTGTCATTTATGTATTGATAACTGAGTGAGAGACAGAATGAAGATTCTCTCTTTCTCATTCAGAGACAGAGAGAGTCTGTGAGAGATCACTGTATCCAAGTCATTTACTTTAAGGACACTCTTCCAGGTGACTTGTCCAAAGTCAGAGAAGATGCTGCTAAAAGAACAAGGTCTAGAAACCCAGACTCTTTGTCTTCCTTTCTCACTGATATTCTTTCCTTTTTTCCCCAACATACTATAGGTATTTACCGAAGTGCTGAATGGTGAGTATCTACTGCTGTCATTTGACATGAACTTGATGCCCCTTTTGGAAATGATGCTAACCCCTTCGTGGAGGGGAAAGTATGGTCTGGCAGAGAAAAACCTTTAATCAGTAAGTCACATATGTGTGCTATAAGTTCATTTTAGTTAAGTCTCTCAGTCGTGTCCAAATCTTTATTGGTCCATGGACTGCAGCACAGCAGGCTACTCTGTCCTTCACCATTCCTAGAGATTACTGAAACTCATGTCCGTTGAGTTGGTGATGCCATCCAACTATTTCATCCTCTGTTGCCCCCTTCTTCTACTTTCTATTTCCCCCAGCATCCACGTATATTCCAATGAGTTGCCTCTTCACATCAGATGGCCAAAGCTTTAGAGTGTTAGCTTCAGAATGCACCTTTCCAATGATTATTCAGGGTTTATTTCCTTTAAGATTGACTGGTTTGATCATCTTGCTGTCCAAGGGACTCTCAAGAGTCTTCTCCAATAGCACAGTTCAAAGACATCAATTTTTTAGTACACAGGCTTCTTTATGGTCTAACTCTCACATCTGTACATGACTACTGGGAAAAACCATAGCCTTGACTATATGGACCTTTCTAGGCAAAGTGTTGTCTCTGTTTTTTGTTTTGTTTTGTTTTAGTTCTTCTTTTTTTAAATTTTGGCCTCTTTCATTGGTCTTTTATTTATTTTCATCCATCTTTGTTCTTGGCTTGTGTGGGCCTCCCATCACAGTGACCTCTTTAGTTGCAGAGTACCATCTGTGGGTGCATGCACTCCAGAGCGTTGGCTCATAACTGGACACACTGGTTCAGCTGCTCCATGGCATGTGAGATCTTCCCAAGTCAGGGATTGAACAGCAATACTTGCACTGCAAGGTGACTCTTTACCCACTGGACCACCAGGAAACCCTGTGTCTGCTTTTCAACACACTGTGTAGGTATGTTATAGCTCTTCTTTAAGAAGCAAGCATCTTTTAATTTCTTGGCTACAGTCATCATCTGCAGGGATTTTGGAGCCCAAGAAAATAAAGTCTGTCACTGTTTCCATTATAAAACAATCTTTTTAGGTATTGTAGGCATATCTTTGCATAACTATATAGCATTTAAAATCTCATAACTCATATTGGCCAATTTGCAGATCAGAGAAGTAAAGCAGCAGGCTAGGATCACACATAGGAAGCAGGAAAGTGGTACAGTGAAGATTTGAAGCCAGGCCTGGTTGAGACACTATATCACTCCTTGTCATTGCAGCCTAAAGAATATTTTGACTCAAAGAGAAGGCAACAAAGAAAGACTGACACTTGCCCAACCTAGACATTTGCAGGCAGATCTGGTTTTCTGGGAAAATATAATTGCTCAAAACCAGGGTGACTTTTCATCATGCTTAAGCCCATCGTCTAACTAATTTTGGTGCAAAATGGGTTTTTGAACCCAATTAAGTGTATTATTTCCAATATGAAATATCTGTTTGATACTGTTCTTGTCAATATAACTAACTATTCAGCTGAAGCTTTTGACATATTTATGAATGTTCACTTTTGCACACATCTTACATGCCTGTGCCTTCTGACTTTCTGGAGGCTATAACAGAAATGAGAAACAAAAGTTTTTTTTTTTTAATTTGGCTGCTGAATGAACATCCAAGTCTTCCCTTCCAGCAGCTAAGGCTGTATGTTTTCTTAACATACAATAGTGTATTAATTACCTGGTTCTAGGAATATAACCAGACAGACTATTCTGGAAGCTCCAGTTGCACTTCTGGCCATAAAACAATTGCTTGTGAATACAGCAGGAATCAAAGGGTTCAGCAGGGAACATCCTCCTCCTCAATAAACTCAGACATGGGTAAATTAAACACATTTATTGATTTCTTGACAGTAACCAAACAGACTGAGTGACCATTATAAACAAAAAATAAAGGCATTCATTTGTACTTTGTGAAATCCAGATGCACCTGGAGAGAAAAGAAACCCCTTACACAAGAATTTACAAGGTAAAGTGCATTCCTTCAAGGGAGCATCATTGGTATGGGGATGGAAGTTTTGAAATGCAAGAAATCTATCGCCTACTATCTCAGTCTGAAGCTTGCCTTCTATGAATGATCAAGCCATGGAATGGAATTAAAGAGATGCTTGCTTACCAAATGTATTCCTGCTTGCCACAAACTCAGTAAAAACTGGTTGCAAATGAACAAAAGATAGATGAAGGAATAAGTGAAAACAAGAATATAGTTTCATGGAGACAAGGCTTAGCCTGTAAGGAAGGAGAATAGACTAAAGCAAGAAAAATGAAATTGACTTGTTAAACACATTTATTGAGCTGTTTACAATAACCAAACACAATGTATGACCTTTGGGAAAAAAATAAACAGCAATGGATCAACCTGATCTTGGCAAACCCTACAACAGATATATGACAAAGAGGTGCAATAATTCCATTTTTAATAGTCTGTGGTGATACACACACACACACACACACACACACACACACACACACACACACACAATGTGTATCTTTTCAATGTTTTTCCTTTTATTTCTATTTAAATTGTTGAGTAAACAGAAGAATCATAATCTAGAAATAAGTGTCCTTGGCCAACTTTGCCCATCAACAGCACCCTTAAACGATCCTGGGAGACAATCCAGGATTACCAGTGCAAAGAACAAAGTCCACATGATGCTTTCAGAGATGTATTTTCTCTTTTCTCTCTTTTGGAAGAATTTTGTACGTACAAAGCCTGAAAAGTCTTATTGAATAGATTTACTTGCTGCAGAAAATAGTATAAAAATTGTAATCAGGTTAATTAGTTATTTTCTTCTAAGGTCTTTTATGACTGAACCTTTTGTATCTCTAACTTGATTTCCCATCCTGGAGGCTGTGAGTGTGTATGTATGTAGATATATTTGCATGTGTGTGCTTGTGTGTCTATTTGTGAGTATGTGTAAGAGATGTACTCCTCTGCCAAGATTTTTCAGACACTTTTCATGAAGAAAGAAAAGGCCAATCCAAAGAGTGAATGAGACTTGAAAGAGGGAAGGATAGAGAAGAAAGGGGGAATTTTAGATTGTGTCAATTCACAGTTGTGGCATTTCACTGAGGTGGGATTCTTCTTGGCTTGGTTTTCTACTTGAGGAGCCATTCATTTACTGGAAAGAGAGAAAAAAGAAAAAAAGAAAACAAAACACATAAATGACACAAAATATGGCATAATTGGCTTAACTTTCACACAATATGGGGGGCTTAATCCAAAAGGAAGGGACAAATTTTAAATGTCTGTTTGCTTATATATATCCCTACTATCCTATCCATCTTATTATAAACCTACTATCTATAGAAAACAAGAATATAGTTTCATGGAGACAAGGCTTAGCCTGTAAGGAAGGAGAATAGACTAAAGCAAGAAAAATGAAATTGACTTGTTAAACACATTTATTGAGCTGTTTACAATAACCAAACACAATGTATGACCTTTGGGAAAAAAATAAACAGCAATGGATCAACCTGATCTTGGCAAACCCTACAACAGATATATGACAAAGAGGTGCAATAATTCCATTTTTAATAGTCTGTGGTGATACACACACACACACACACACACACACACACACACACACACACACAATGTGTATCTTTTCAATGTTTTTCCTTTTATTTCTATTTAAATTGTTGAGTAAACAGAAGAATCATAATCTAGAAATAAGTGTCCTTGGCCAACTTTGCCCATCAACAGCACCCTTAAACGATCCTGGGAGACAATCCAGGATTACCAGTGCAAAGAACAAAGTCCACATGATGCTTTCAGAGATGTATTTTCTCTTTTCTCTCTTTTGGAAGAATTTTGTACGTACAAAGCCTGAAAAGTCTTATTGAATAGATTTACTTGCTGCAGAAAATAGTATAAAAATTGTAATCAGGTTAATTAGTTATTTTCTTCTAAGGTCTTTTATGACTGAACCTTTTGTATCTCTAACTTGATTTCCCATCCTGGAGGCTGTGAGTGTGTATGTATGTAGATATATTTGCATGTGTGTGCTTGTGTGTCTATTTGTGAGTATGTGTAAGAGATGTACTCCTCTGCCAAGATTTTTCAGACACTTTTCATGAAGAAAGAAAAGGCCAATCCAAAGAGTGAATGAGACTTGAAAGAGGGAAGGATAGAGAAGAAAGGGGGAATTTTAGATTGTGTCAATTCACAGTTGTGGCATTTCACTGAGGTGGGATTCTTCTTGGCTTGGTTTTCTACTTGAGGAGCCATTCATTTACTGGAAAGAGAGAAAAAAGAAAAAAAGAAAACAAAACACATAAATGACACAAAATATGGCATAATTGGCTTAACTTTCACACAATATGGGGGGCTTAATCCAAAAGGAAGGGACAAATTTTAAATGTCTGTTTGCTTATATATATCCCTACTATCCTATCCATCTTATTATAAACCTTTAGGCTTGAGCTATCTAATAGGATAGTCATTAGCTATATGTGGCTAATATAAACCTAAATTATTTAAACTATTAGTTGCTTTGCTATACTAGCCACACTTCAAATGTTCAATGACAACATGAGGCTAGTAGTTACAATATTGAAAAATGCAGACACAGAACATTTCAATTGTCTCAGGAAGCTATAGTGGATGCTGCTGCTTTAAATCAGAGGTGGGCAAGTGACAGTCTTCAAGCCAAATCCAGCGGTGAACTGCGTTTGTAAATTAAGTTTCATTAGAACATGGTGACATCCATTTATTTACATATTTCCTATGGCTGCTTTCACATTACAACATCAGAGTGTGGCAGAGGACCTATGACTTACAAAGCTCGTATTTCCCATGTGGCCTTTCACGGAAAAAGTTAGCCCCACTTCTATACTGTAACTTCTGTATGGACAGGGTCATGTCTGCCTTCATTGCCTAGCTAAGTGCCTGGCACCAATAGGTACATAATAAATAAGTGTTGAATAAAAAGAAGGTTCAATGAATGAATGAGTTGAGTATTTTTGGCTGGGAAGGAACAGAAATCATAGTTTTAGTACTCTGGGTGTGTCTGAAAGAGAGAGAAAGTTAAAGAAATGTGGGGGAATTTGGAGAGATATGGTGGAAGGTAGTGGTGGTCGTTACTTCTAAAAGCTGCCTAATAAGATCCATAGTCCCCATATTTAGGCAACACAGTATAATTACAAAGGACTTCCGAATCTAGGATCTTATTTGATCCTCACAACAAATCATGATGTAGATGATAAAGAAACTGTCATGGCAGCCGTGACTAAATACGTAAATGATTGGGCTTGTTAGTGTCAGAACCAGCCAGAACTTGGGTGTCCTAACTCCTGGCTGAGGGCATCTCCATGACCTGTCTTTACCTTCCTTTACATGCCAGGGGTTTATGACAGAGATTAATAGGTACTTAATGTGTAGAAGGGAGGAGAGAGGGTTGGGTGTGTACTGGAGGATTACAGAATGTGGGAAACACATTAAATGTTCCTTTAGTAGAAATTCCAGTCACTTCTAGTGACAAAGTACTGGAAAAATATGTGTTCGGACACATATCTCATTGGATCCCAATGGTCTGGCATCTAGAGTTATTTGCTCAGTTACTAGAAGGAAAGGGGCTTATTGTGTATATAATTAAAAATGCTGATGCTTCTAGCTGGCGTGTTTTAGAAAATAACTTCGGAAAAATCAGTTTCTCTGAGTTCTTCTGTAAAAATGGTAGTAAAAATGCTATCTTGTATTAATGAGACAAGATTTTAAAGATTTGATCTCTCTGTTTATGAAATATAATTGTTTTCAATAGAAAAACACCATGAAAATAACACTTATAATCATGATTCCTATAATGAGAGATAGTTTCAAGTCTTTCAGAATAGGTGCAAGTAGGAAGACTAGAGTGACCTGTGTCTACTGTCCTCTGAACCCACCTCTATACTGAAGCTTCTGGGCCCGGTTGTTTGGACAGTCCTTCCCCTGTAAACTGAAGTTGATGTTGGTGCGGATGCATCGGTTGTTGAGTGACTGGACAGGCCTGAAGTTGTCACTCATGCTTAGAAAGATCTGAGATGGTTGATTCTGGCTGAGCAGACGTAAGGAATGCATCTGAAAAGACAAAAACATCTGTGAGATCTACCTATGCTCTTACATGGACTAAGAAAGAAGTAAGACAACCTAGGCAATGGTCAGCCTGGACAGTGTCAGTCATGTGGGAAAATATACCCAAGCCTTCCACAGACCCTGATCCATGGGTTCAGTGAGTACAACCCTCTGATGCCTCCACGCTTGGAAGGAGCCTTGCTTTAAGCCCACTGGTTCCTGGTGTATCTCTGAACAAGTCAGTGATTCTGTCTGTCCTACTACATACTGTCTGTCAAAGGAGGAAACCCAGATGGTTTTCCTTTTTCTATTATGACCTAGAGTTCAGTAATTAAGGGAATTATTCTCTGACTGATAATTATCCAAACTATAGTGACTGGTCCAGGAGTCAGAGCTGAACTAAGCTGAATTAATTCAGTTCTTTTTCTGTGACTATCAGAATCAAGTGTTGGATTAAAATGTTTGCAGCCATCTTTCATCTAGGACTGCAAAACTAAGGAAAACTCTCTAGCATAGAGGAGGATGAACCACAGTGCAGGAGGGAGTAGAAGAGATGGAGAAAGGACTTCTGCAGTTCTGAATCCAGTGAATTCTTGAATCAATTTCTGATCTTAAATTCCATAAGATGACTGAGTATCTCATGAATAGATCTGTTTTGTAAGTTGAAGTTATTGGGAAGAGTTTGCTTGTCACTAAAATAGTCCAAATAAATACAGATAGCTTTAGGTACTTTAACTTGTTCAAAGTGTTTTCAGGTTGTAAGTAAATATTCTAAAAAGAAGTTCAGACTTGCTTACTTTGCTTATCTTTTCTCTGAGTTTTAATAGACACAGTCACAGGATGGACTCATGTAATTAACCTCTTCCTTACAAAGAAGAGAATTGACCTCATAGATGTGGGGTCACAGACTTAATAACACATAATGATCCATTAGTAAAGTTGGCCTCAGAGGCTCCTGATTCCCATCCAGTTCTGAGAAATGCATGCAAACCTAACAAGAAATATTGTGGGATGCTCTAAAAAATCCCACATTCAAATGTATTTATGAAATCTTTCACACCATATTGCCTCCTCTTGGAGACAGACATGTATTATTATTCTAAAAATCCTTAGAAGTCTCACAACAATGAAATGGATTTAATTCTTTTTTTGTGTACAGATTTTTCAAGCATATTTGACCAGAACATCCATTTTCAGTCAGTTCAGTCTCTCAGTCATGTCTGATTCTTTGCAATACCATGGACTGAACACACCAGAATTTTCTGTCCTCCACCATCTACTGGAGCTTGCTCAAACTGATGTCCATTGCATTCCAACCATCTTGTCCTATGTTGTCCACTTCTCCTTCTGCTTTCTATTTTTCCCAGCATCAGCGTGTTTTTCCAATGAGTCTATTCTTCCCACAGGGTTGCCCAAGTGTTGGAGCTTCAGCTTCAGCATCAATCCTCCCAGTGAATATTCAGGGTTGATTTCCTTTAGGATTGACTGGTCAATTTGCTTCCCTAGCAGTCCAAGGAACTCTCAAAAATCTTCTCCAACACAATTCTAACGCATCAGTTCTTCTGTGCTTAACTTTCTTTATGAACCTTTGTCAGCCAAGTGATGTCTTTGCCTTTTAATATGCTGTCTAGGTTTGTCATAGTTTTTCTCCCAAGGAGCAAGAGTCTTTTATTTTCATGGCTGCAGTCACTGTCCACAGTGATCTTGAAGTCCAATAAAATAAAGTCTGTCACTATTTCCATTGTTTGCCCATATATTTGCCAAGAAGTGATGGGACCAGATGCCATAATCTTAGTTTTTGAATGTTTTCACTCTCCTCTTTAACCTTCATCAAGAGGTTCTTTAGTTCCTCTTCATTTTCTGCTATAAGGGTTGTGTCATCTGTATTACTGAGGTTATTGATATTTTTCCCAGAAATCTAGATTCAAGCTTTTGCTTCATGCAGACCAACATTTCAAATGATGTACTCTGCATATAAGTTAAATAAGCAGGGTGACAATATACAGTCTTGATGCACTCCTTTTCCTATTTTTGAACCAGTCTCTTGTTCCATGTCTGGTTCTAACTGTTGCTTCCTGACATGCATGAAGGTTTATCAGGATACAGTAAGGTAGTCTGATATTCCCATCTCTTTCAAAATTTTCCAGTTTGCTGTGATACAGTGGCTTTAGTATAGTCAATGAAGCAGAAGTTTTTCTGGAATTCGCTTGCTTTTTCTATGATCTAACGAATGTTGGCAATTTGATCTCTGGTTCCTCTGCCTTTTTAAAATCCAGCTTGTACATCTAGAAGTTGTTGGCTTACATACTGTCAAAGCCTAGCTTGGAGATTTTGAGCATTACTTTTCTAGCATGTGAAATAAGTGCAGTCTTCTGGTGATCTGAACATTCTTTCACATTGCCCTTGTTTGAACTTAGAATTAAAACTGATCTTTTCCAGTCCTGTGTCCACTGATTGAGTTTTCCAGACTTACTGGCATATTGGTACTTTATTTCAAATGTTAAAAGATGATGTTATTAAAGTGATACATTGTCCATTTTGTTCATCTGATTTTTGAACACTAGAACTGTAGTCAGAATTAACCCTGATGTCCTTTCTCAATCAGGCAGGTAGAGTGCATCTATAATTATTTCCTTCTAAGTCTTTCCATATGTCAGTTCTTTAAACATGTGTGTGTATACCCATGCATATTAAGATGTTAAAATCCTAACCCTCAGTACCTCAGAATGTGACCTTATTACAGCATAAGTTCTTATAGATATACTTAAATGAAGTTACTGGAATGGGCCCTGATCTAATATGACTGACTGGGGTAGGCCTTAATCCTGTTTGACAGTTGTTCTTATTAAGGGAGATTTGGACAAAGAGACACACATACTGGGAGAATGCCTTGTAAAGATAAAGGCAGATTGAGGTGATGCTTCTACAAGTCAAGGAACACCAAAATTTGGCAGAAAGCCTCAGATACTAGGCGATGGGCATAGAAAAAATTATTCCTCACTTCCTAAGAAGGAAGCTTTTCTGCAGACAGCTTGATCTTGGACTTAGAGTTTCCAGAATTGTGAGGTACTGTATTTCTGTTATTTAAGCCACAAATTTTGTGGCATTTTTTAAAAAGCAAACAGATACAAGAGGCACCCACAAACCCAGTCAGTCTTCACATCATCTTCCCATTAGCTAAAAGATCACAGAGAAACTTACCTGCATTCTGGTTATATAGACAGGTTTGTTCATTATTATCCAGTTTGCTGTCTCATAGCAGGGTGGGATAGTCATTGAGCCATCATAAGTAATGAAACTAGAGGTTTCTGGATATAGTTCCTCTATATTAAGTCCTTGTAGTAAATATGCATCATCTAGAGAGAAAAAAACTTGAGAATTATGTTTCCAGAGAAAGTGGTTATTACTGATAATACATTTTTTTTTCTTTTTGGATTCCAGAAGACTGTAACAAGATGGGTCAAGGTAACAAACAGTCCTCCAAATCAATTTTTAGCAAGTTCATTTTCTAGCATGTGAAATAAGTGCAGTCTTCTGGTGATCTGAACATTCTTTCACATTGCCCTTGTTTGAACTTAGAATTAAAACTGATCTTTTCCAGCCCCACTGATTGAGTTTTCCAGACTTACTGGCATATTGGTACTTTATTTCAAATGTTAAAAGATGATGTTATTAAAGTGATACATTGTCCATTTTGTTCATCTGATTTTTGAACACTAGAACTGTAGTCAGAATTAACCCTGATGTCCTTTCTCAATCAGGCAGGTAGAGTGCATCTATAATTATTTCCTTCTAAGTCTTTCCATATGTCAGTTCTTTAAACATGTGTGTGTATACCCATGCATATTAAGATGTTAAAATCCTAACCCTCAGTACCTCAGAATGTGACCTTATTACAGCATAAGTTCTTATAGATATACTTAAATGAAGTTACTGGAATGGGCCCTGATCTAATATGACTGACTGGGGTAGGCCTTAATCCTGTTTGACAGTTGTTCTTATTAAGGGAGATTTGGACAAAGAGACACACATACTGGGAGAATGCCTTGTAAAGATAAAGGCAGATTGAGGTGATGCTTCTACAAGTCAAGGAACACCAAAATTTGGCAGAAAGCCTCAGATACTAGGCGATGGGCATAGAAAAAATTATTCCTCACTTCCTAAGAAGGAAGCTTTTCTGCAGACAGCTTGATCTTGGACTTAGAGTTTCCAGAATTGTGAGGTACTGTATTTCTGTTATTTAAGCCACAAATTTTGTGGCATTTTTTTTTTTAAAAAGCAAACAGATACAAGAGGCACCCACAAACCCAGTCAGTCTTCACATCATCTTCCCATTAGCTAAAAGATCACAGAGAAACTTACCTGCATTCTGGTTATATAGACAGGTTTGTTCATTATTATCCAGTTTGCTGTCTCATAGCAGGGTGGGATAGTCATTGAGCCATCATAAGTAATGAAACTAGAGGTTTCTGGATATAGTTCCTCTATATTAAGTCCTTGTAGTAAATATGCATCATCTAGAGAGAAAAAAACTTGAGAATTATGTTTCCAGAGAAAGTGGTTATTACTGATAATACATTTTTTTTTCTTTTTGGATTCCAGAAGACTGTAACAAGATGGGTCAAGGTAACAAACAGTCCTCCAAATCTCAATTATTTTAAGCAAAAAAGTTTCATTTTTAGCTCAGATACAACTCCATTCTAGGTTGGCTGAAAGTTTCCTGCATGTCACTGTGCAAACACTGACACACAACATATCAGAGCAGCTTCTGTCTAGACCCTTTAGAGTCACAGTGATAGGAGAAAAAGTGAACATGGTGGAACATAATGCTAGCACTTAAAGCTTATATCTCACAGGCATTACAGGTGTTGCTTCTACTGACATTATTTTAGTCAGATAAATCATATGATCAAATCTGATATTGGAGATATAAGGAAGTACATTTCTCCCATAGGACAAAGTAATAAATATTGGTGAACAGACATGCGGCCCAACACAAGGCCAATAGGAAGAGTCAAGTCTTTGGTTATAGTCCCAAGAGAATTCCAAAAAAAGTCTACTTCTGCTTCATTGACTACACTAAAGCCTCTGTGTGCATCACAACAAACTGAAAAATTCTTAAAGAGATGGAAATACCAGACCACATTACTTGCCTCTTGAAAAACCTGTATGCAGGTAGAGAAGAGACAATTAGAATCAGACCTGGAACAACGGACTGGTTCAAAATTGGAAAAGGAGTAAATCAAGGTTGTATACTGTCAGCCTGCTTATTTAACTTATATGCAGAGAACATTATTTGAAATGCTGGTCTGCAAAAAGGACAGGCTGAAATCAAGATTGCTGGGAGAAATATCAATAACAGATATGCAGATGATACTACACTTATGGCAGAAAATGTAGAAGAACTAAAGAGCCCCTTGATGAAGATTAAAAAGGAGAGAGAAAAAGCTGGCCTAAGTTTAACATTCAGAAATCTAAAATTATAGCATTCCATTGCATCACTTCATGGTAGATAGATGCACAAACAATGGAAACAGTGGAAAAATTTATTTATTTGGGCTCCAAGATCACTGTGGACAGTGACTGCAAACATGAAATTAAAAGATGCTTGCTCCTTGGAAGAAAAGCTATGACAAACCTAGACAGCATATTAAAAAGCAGAGACATCACTTTGCTGACAAAATCCATGTAGTCAAAACTATGCTTTTTCCTGTAGTCACATATGGATGTAAGAGGTGAATCATAAAGAACTGAACACTGAAGAATTGATTACTTTGAACTGTGGTTTTAAGGGTTTCATTTTAGCTCAGATACAACTCCATTCTAGGTTGGCTGAAAGTTTCCTGCATGTCACTGTGCAAACACTGACACACAACATATCAGAGCAGCTTCTGTCTAGACCCTTTAGAGTCACAGTGATAGGAGAAAAAGTGAACATGGTGGAACATAATGCTAGCACTTAAAGCTTATATCTCACAGGCATTACAGGTGCTGCTTCTACTGACATTATTTTAGTCAGATAAATCATATGATCAAATCTGATATTGGAGATATAAGGAAGTACATTTCTCCCATAGGACAAAGTAATAAATATTGGTGAACAGACATGCGGCCCAACACAAGGCCAATAGGAAGAGTCAAGTCTTTGGTTATAGTCCCAAGAGAATTCCAAAAAAAGTCTACTTCTGCTTCATTGACTACACTAAAGCCTCTGTGTGCATCACAACAAACTGAAAAATTCTTAAAGAGATGGAAATACCAGACCACATTACTTGCCTCTTGAAAAACCTGTATGCAGGTAGAGAAGAGACAATTAGAATCAGACCTGGAACAACGGACTGGTTCAAAATTGGAAAAGGAGTAAATCAAGGTTGTATACTGTCAGCCTGCTTATTTAACTTATATGCAGAGAACATTATTTGAAATGCTGGTCTGCAAAAAGGACAGGCTGAAATCAAGATTGCTGGGAGAAATATCAATAACAGATATGCAGATGATACTACACTTATGGCAGAAAATGTAGAAGAACTAAAGAGCCCCTTGATGAAGATTAAAAAGGAGAGAGAAAAAGCTGGCCTAAGTTTAACATTCAGAAATCTAAAATTATAGCATTCCATTGCATCACTTCATGGTAGATAGATGCACAAACAATGGAAACAGTGGAAGAATTTATTTATTTGGGCTCCAAGATCACTGTGGACAGTGACTGCAAACATGAAATTAAAAGATGCTTGCTCCTTGGAAGAAAAGCTATGACAAACCTAGACAGCATATTAAAAAGCAGAGACATCACTTTGCTGACAAAATCCATGTAGTCAAAACTATGCTTTTTCCTGTAGTCACATATGGATGTAAGAGGTGAATCATAAAGAAGACTGAACACTGAAGAATTGATTACTTTGAACTGTGGTGTTGGAGAAGATTTTTGAGAGTCCCTTGGATTGCAAGGAGATCAAACCAGTCAATCCTAAAGGAGGTCACCGTAATTTTTCCTTGCAAAGACTAATGTTGAAGCTGAAGCTCCAATACTTTGACTGCCTGATGCAAAGAGATGCCTCATTGGAAAAGACCCTGATTCTGGAAAAACTAGAAGGCTGAAAGAGAAGGAGACAACAGAGGATGAGATGGTTGGATGGCATCATTGACTCAATTTACATGAAGAAATGGTGGACAGGGTAGCCTAGTGTGCTGAAGTCCTGGTGGTGTAGGGTCAGATGTGACAGAGCAAAATAACTGAACCTTGATTGATAACATTATTGACAAAATTAAATGTACACTAAAAGGCTTCAGGACCAGGTAAGATATTGCCTGTTCACCATTATTATTTATTAGTATTTATTAATTAAAATAATATTAAGAAAATATTTTAAATTGAAGGATAAATTAGGCAAACCCACTTATGAGATCTTACACTTAAGTTTAGCACCTCATTTTATTTTTATGTGTCTCCTCTCCATAAATTTCCTGCAGATAAGCCTTAGACTTAAATCTATGAGAGGTGTTCACACTCATACATTTTTATTATTAAATATAATTTTTAATTATAAAAGTGACATTAGTACAAATATTTATCAGACTATATGTGAAAAAGAAGGAAAAAACAATAATAACCCTGATTATATAAAATAATTCCCATTAACATCATGGTGTATGTCATTCTAATTTTATATTTTTGATTTCTTTATTTTTAATTAAAGGATAATTCCTTTATAATATTATGCTTGTTTCTGTTATACATCAACTTGAATCAGTCATACTCAGATATATGCCCTTCCTCTTGAATTTCCTACCTTTCAAGACCTACTCCATCCCACCCTGTGAAGAGGTGAATTTTTTCCAATAAAGAAAAAAAAACTGGAAAACACCTGAAGAATTAAAATTTACAAAATCCATGTAGTCAAAACTATGCTTTTTCCTGTAGTCACATATGGATGTAAGAGGTGAATCATAAAGAAGACTGAACACTGAAGAATTGATTACTTTGAACTGTGGTGTTGGAGAAGATTTTGAGAGTCCCTTGGATTGCAAGGAGATCAAACCAGTCAATCCTAAAGGAGGTCACCGTAATTTTTCCTTGCAAAGACTAATGTTGAAGCTGAAGCTCCAATACTTTGACTGCCTGATGCAAAGAGATGCCTCATTGGAAAAGACCCTGATTCTGGAAAAACTAGAAGGCTGAAAGAGAAGGAGACAACAGAGGATGAGATGGTTGGATGGCATCATTGACTCAATTTACATGAAGAAATGGTGGACAGGGTAGCCTAGTGTGCTGAAGTCCTGGTGGTGTAGGGTCAGATGTGACAGAGCAAAATAACTGAACCTTGATTGATAACATTATTGACAAAATTAAATGTACACTAAAAGGCTTCAGGACCAGGTAAGATATTGCCTGTTCACCATTATTATTTATTAGTATTTATTAATTAAAATAATATTAAGAAAATATTTTAAATTGAAGGATAAATTAGGCAAACCCACCTATGAGATCTTACACTTAAGTTTAGCACCTCATTTTATTTTTATGTGTCTCCTCTCCATAAATTTCCTGCAGATAAGCCTTAGACTTAAATCTATGAGAGGTGTTCACACTCATACATTTTTATTATTAAATATAATTTTTAATTATAAAAGTGACATTAGTACAAATATTTATCAGACTATATGTGAAAAAGAAGGAAAAAACAATAATAACCCTGATTATATAAAATAATTCCCATTAACATCATGGTGTATGTCATTCTAATTTTTATATTTTTGATTTCTTTATTTTTAATTAAAGGATAATTCCTTTATAATATTATGCTTGTTTCTGTTATACATCAACTTGAATCAGTCATACTCAGATATATGCCCCTTCCCTCTTGAATTTCCTACCTTTCAAGACCTACTCCATCCCACCCCTGTAGATTTTCACAGAGCTCTCTAAGTTACACTGCAAATTCCCACTGGCTATTTATTTTACTTATGATAATGTATATGTTTCCATGCTGTTGTCTCCATTCCTCCCACCCATTGTTTTAAATTCAATGCATTGATTGTATTTTTATAAAATTGCAATGTAATGGAGTTTTCAAATATTAACAATGTTTTTAAAATATTTATTTATTTATTTTTGGGGGGGGTTTGGGAGGGAGGGGGTGGGCGGGCCACTTCTATCGGTCTTTCATTTCTGTATTTTCATCTGTCTTTGTTCTTTGACCCATGTGGGCTTCCCATCACAGTGGCCTCTGTTGTGGCAGAACACTGGCTCTGGGTGCATGCGCTCCAGAGCTCTGGATCGGTAATTGGACACATCAGTCCAGCCGCTCCGTGGCACATGGGATATTCCCAGGCCAGGGGTCAAACCGGTGCCCCTTGCACTGCAAGGCGGTGTCCTTACTCACTGGACCACCAGGGAAGCCCAAATATTAACAATTTTTTTTAAGATTTATTTATTTATTAATTTGGCCGGGGGTCGGGTTGGAGGGAGGGGAGCAGGAGGGCCACTTCTATTGGTCTTTCATTTCTCTATGTTCATCCGTCTTTGTTCTTTGGCTCCTGTGGCCCTCCCACTGTGGTGGTGTCTGTTGTGGCAGAACACTGGCTCTGGGTGCATGCGCTCCAGAGCTCTGGATCGGTAATTGGACACATCAGTCCAGCCGCTCCGTGGCACATGGGATATTCCCAGGCCAGGGGTCAAACCGGTGCCCCTTGCACTGCAAGGCGGTGTCCTTACTCACTGGACCACCAGGGAAGCCCAAATATTAACAATTTTTTTTTAAGATTTATTTATTTATTAATTTGGCCGGGGGTCGGGTTGGAGGGAGGGGAGCAGGAGGGCCACTTCTATTGGTCTTTCATTTCTCTATGTTCATCCGTCTTTGTTCTTTGGCTCCTGTGGCCCTCCCACTGTGGTGGTGTCTGTCGTTGCAGATCGCCGGCTTTGGGCACATGCGCTCCAGAGTTCCGGCTCGGTAAATGGACACATCAGTCCAGCCGCTCCACAGCACATGGGATCTTCCCAGGCCAGGGATCGAACCAGCGCTCCTTGCACTGCAAGGCAGTGTCCTTACCCACTGGACCACCAGGGAAGCCCAAATATTAACAATTTTTAATGAACTTTTCTTATAATCCTCTCTTCTCTTGATTTCTAAAACATCATAGCTGGAGTTCCTATTTTCCTGGCCATTCCTTCTGAGATTCTGTTCCTGGATTCTGATTGTCTACTTGATTTTCTCAGTGTTTGCATTTCCTGACAATAAGCCAAGGCTCTTTCTTGCCTCAGTCTACACTTTCATCGTAGCCCATCTACATTCATGACTTCCATTTCCCTCTGTACTCTAATGAGCTCTGATCTATGTCTTTGACAGTCTTTAACCCTCTGGTTCACCATGAATGTCAATCACTTTGGCCAGTCGAGGAAGCCTGGAAAACACATCGCAGGAGCCCAAAGCCTGGCTGGGAGAGGGATGAGAGTGGCTCTTTCTTTCTGCCTAGGTTCACACACATTACCTCATCTGTTTTTTCAACTTCTAGTGGGAAAGGACTGACCCTCTAGTGACTCACAGAATACTTTAAATTCAGTATTATGTATGTATAATGGTAAGAAAAGACTTTCACATATAGCTGGAGCTTCATACCATCTTATTGAGATTGGTCAGGCATATAATAACATCATGTTTATTGACATGACACTGAAGCTCAGAAAGGCAGAGTGACTTGTTTAAGGTCACACTGCTAGATAGTAAATACAGAATAGAAACTGGAATCCAGACCACCTGACTTCCAGGCCATAGTCATTCATTCATTCAACAAATATTCACTGCACACCTCTTACTTCTAGGCACAAGGTTGGGCTCTTAGGGTAGTGCAGCAAGCAAGTACTGATGCCTGTTCCCATTCTAGTTGAAAGGACAGACAGCAACTCTCAAAATAAATATATGTTGACTCTACTATCATTATGGTGGTGATAAGTGCACCTTGGCCTAGGCTGTATCTACTTATCCTGAGCTTTATGAGCTTATCCTGAACATTAATACTGGTAATCCATTTTTCTGGGTAATTCCCTTCCCTTCCCCATATTTTTCTCTAGAAATTGCTCACTCAAGTTTCTCTGATAAGAAAGCACCATGTTTGCCAAGGAAATTTGAATTTAAGAGTCCTTTGCTTGCCAATTGAGTTAAGAACAAGTTAATTGATCCAATGGTTTGGAACAATATAAATAAAACCACTACTTGCCTGGTTCATCCCAACTGCCCCTTCTGGCCTCTGTCTACCCTTATAGAATAACTGAACTTCTCTAAGGCTTTGTCCATGAAATGCCTGTGAGAATGATTCATCATGCTGGATTAGGAGGTCAACTCCAAGGGAAAGGGCTATCTTTTTCTCTCCATAAATGTTTCTTTCTTTCTATTAAAACCAGAATATCAAAATAAGTCCAAGAAATATAGTGATTTGAATATGGCTACACTGAGTCTGTAATCTGATTTCTGAAGTCAGATGGTTCCATGAGAGAAGAGCAGTGTCCAAAGAACAGATTGATCTGATGGTCCTTGGGAGTTAGATTAGGTGCCATCATAACAAGTCTAGCGAGTAGCCACTGTTTGGGTCCATTTCTTAAGCTGCTAGTGTGTGTCAGGCACTATGCTAGGTATAGGCAAGCAAAATATAATGCAACTGAATACAGAAAGAATCGCCAAAGATACTGATAAGTATCTGCAATGGATATGTTGAGAAGCTATCAGTTATGCCTGGGGGTGGGACTGTAGAGAATTAATTGGGGAGCGGACCTGAACCTTAATAGACAGAAGGTAACCAGCGTATTGCTGGAAAGGGGTGGCTGTGAAAGGCGTTGAAGAGTCATACTAGAGAAAGATAAATACACAGAAAGCAGTGCATCCTCAGAACAGCTAGTGCATTGGTAAGATGCGGGGAAAAGGGTGTCATGAGAAATAAGGCTAGGGGTGGACGATGGTTAGTGCACAACACGCACAGTAGGTCTTTTTCTGCACTCCTTGGAGTTAGAGCTTCGTTGTGTAGGAAATGTGGAGCCACCAAACTGTTTTAGGCAGAATAATAGCATAATAAGATTTGCACTTAATTATGCTTCCTCTGATAGTGGCTTGGCCTGAAGATGAACATGTTAAACAAAAAAAGGAAGCATCTGACACATCTTTAATACAGCTTAACGCAATTTACTTAACCAAGCTTGCATTTGAAGAACATTGTGTACTCTAGCATTCTGCTATTATTGTATTTTATTTTATTAGGCGTGGTAGGGAGGTGGAACTGAAGGAGACCATAGAATTATGGGCATTCCAGGCATAGTTCTAGAGTAAAGAAAAAAAAAGTTTTTCTGAACTAATCAGCCTCTGTGTTTCATACCCTTATAGTACGAGATGAAATGCCTGTGAGAATGATTCATCATGCTGGATTAGGAGGTCAACTCCAAGGGAAAGGGCTATCATTTCTCTCCATAAATGTTTCTTTCTTTCTATTAAAACCAGAATATCAAAATAAGTCCAAGAAATATAGTGATTTGAATATGGCTACACTGAGTCTGTAATCTGATTTCTGAAGTCAGATGGTTCCATGAGAGAAGAGCAGTGTCCAAAGAACAGATTGATCTGATGGTCCTTGGGAGTTAGATTAGGTGCCATCATAACAAGTCTAGCGAGTAGCCACTGTTTGGGTCCATTTCTTAAGCTGCTAGTGTGTGTCAGGCACTATGCTAGGTATAGGCAAGCAAAATATAATGCAACTGAATACAGAAAGAATCGCCAAAGATACTGATAAGTATCTGCAATGGATATGTTGAGAAGCTATCAGTTATGCCTGGGGGTGGGACTGTAGAGAATTAATTGGGGAGCGGACCTGAACCTTAATAGACAGAAGGTAACCAGCGTATTGCTGGAAAGGGGTGGCTGTGAAAGGCGTTGAAGAGTCATACTAGAGAAAGATAAATACACAGAAAGCAGTGCATCCTCAGAACAGCTAGTGCATTGGTAAGATGCGGGGAAAAGGGTGTCATGAGAAATAAGGCTAGGGGTGGACGATGGTTAGTGCACAACACGCACAGTAGGTCTTTTTCTGCACTCCTTGGAGTTAGAGCTTCGTTGTGTAGGAAATGTGGAGCCACCAAACTGTTTTAGGCAGAATAATAGCATAATAAGATTTGCACTTAATTATGCTTCCTCTGATAGTGGCTTGGCCTGAAGATGAACATGTTAAACAAAAAAAGGAAGCATCTGACACATCTTTAATACAGCTTAACGCAATTTACTTAACCAAGCTTGCATTTGAAGAACATTGTGTACTCTAGCATTCTGCTATTATTGTATTTTATTTTATTAGGCGTGGTAGGGAGGTGGAACTGAAGGAGACCATAGAATTATGGGCATTCCAGGCATAGTTCTAGAGTAAAGAAAAAAAAAGTTTTTCTGAACTAATCAGCCTCTGTGTTTCATACACATTTAAGGACAGGTGATGTGTGTGTATGGGGGGGGGGTGGTATAGAGGGAAGGCCACTAGCAAGAGGTTATGTTCATGGATTTAACGCATGTACAAGGATAGTAACCTGCTTCCAAAACACTCTTGTGCTAATATCCCAGACACTGTTGCTGTGTAGATTTTCTTTGACTTTCCAAAGTCAGCTTAAAATTAATTTAGGTTAGTCTTTTCCAATGTAACTCTGGGTTAGTGAGAGTGTCTTGTAAGATTTGGTCAGACATATGAAATCCAAATTTTCAAACACTGTTGACGTTCATTAGACTATTACAATTCACTACATGGTAATACAGAAGGTTGAGTTTATTAGATTGAAAAAGCTCTGTTGCTTGTGTGCTCTGTATTGCATTCACCTTAAAGATAACTTGTATTTACTTTTCTATCGATCTTTCTCTAAATCTCCAGGAAGTTAGATTTGACCACAACATTCCTTGAGATAATAAAGAAATACATGCTATTGTATATCTTGTTTATACCAGCCATTGTCCAAGTGACTATTCATTATCTTATTTAATCCTCACCCCCAACTCTCTCAAAATCAGTATTAATATTCTCTTTTTTATTGATGAGGGAATTGCCTCACAGATGTTAAAATCTTTCCTGAAGTCACACAGCAAATAAATGGTAGAGCCAGGAGACGAGTTCTGTTTAGTTCTATGTCTCTTCACCAGAACACACTGAGTCCAATAAATACCATGGCTTTTAAATTAGCATGTTTATTTCAAAAATTCTGATTCCTTTTGACAGTGTTCCCCTCTTTCCTCCTTTTATAGATTACCAGCATTGATTTACTGAACTGGATCAACATAATGATTTTACAAAATTATTTTTATCCCTGGTCATCTAATGTATGTCCAAATCAAGCAAATGGAGAGTGTGCCTACTGGCTGCCACTTTGCGGTGATTTTGCCCCATAATTCCAAGCTAACTTCTGCCTCTTTGCACCTCCTGAACCAGCTAATGAGACAAACTTACAAGAGTCTCTTGCAGGGTAAGAGTTAAAAACTATCTTTAGAAATGATTTACAATCTTAAGTCATGGGTGTCTGAGATGTTCTTTCAAAAGTGACGCTATGTCCACCTGTCTTCTATATTCTCTCCCATGATCTTACCCAGGTTTAAAAGCTATCTGGATCCAAATGACTTCCACATTTATATCTGTAGTTTTCTCTCCTGAAATCCAGACTCATATATTCAGCTGCCTACTCTATAGCTCTTCTTTGAAGCCCATCTCGAGCTTAACATATGTGAAATTTCTGATTACCTCCCCACCTATGAATATGTTTCATCCAAGCAAAGAGAATGATCCTTTTGTTAGGTCATGACACTCTCTGCTCAAAGTCTTAGATTGGCTTTTCATTATAAAAGGTCTCCGAAGGAAAGACTCATAGAGAAGATTGATCTATCTAGTACAAGTCTCTATGTCTTTTCTGGTTTCAGGATGTGCCCAATAATGGCAGTGCCATTGTCTTCCTTTGAATGACAGTGATTTCCACGAGTAGTTTCATGCCACAGGAGCAGCAGGAGAGAGTTGCAGGAGGCTTAGAATGGTATGCGCCAGAACTTTCAAATTACCCACAAGTTCCAAGTGCTTAGTTTATTTTCCCTTTCAACGTGGAAACAATGGCAAAGAGCAAAGAGGTGACTCTTAAAACTGAACTAAATTTTGGATAAAGAGAAGAATAAGCTGAGAATTTTCATGTAATGTGACATTATTAGCAATTACAACTAGTTTCAAGACCTCAGAGCTCAGCTTTCCTTGCCCTGTAGAGAGGAAGACAATAGGAAAGAAAGAGCCTAGGAACATTCATGGGAAGACCTATGCTGAAATCCTTGGTATTCAACTATGGATGAGTAAATTATTGTTCAGGAAATGTTTCTTTCCTCCTGAGCCCCAGTTCTGTGGGAGGTTCTTGATGTTGGACTTGGCCATGTGACCTGGTTTGAACAGTGGGCAGTGGATAGAAGTGATGGGGTGTTTCAAGCCTATGTCATAAGCAACATCATACATTTCTGACTCCCCCACCATGAGAAGTACTGAACCAGCTAATGAGACAAACTTACAAGAGTCTCTTGCAGGGTAAGAGTTAAAAACTATCTTTAGAAATGATTTACAATCTTAAGTCATGGGTGTCTGAGATGTTCTTTCAAAAGTGACGCTATGTCCACCTGTCTTCTATATTCTCTCCCATGATCTTACCCAGGTTTAAAAGCTATCTGGATCCAAATGACTTCCACATTTATATCTGTAGTTTTCTCTCCTGAAATCCAGACTCATATATTCAGCTGCCTACTCTATAGCTCTTCTTTGAAGCCCATCTCGAGCTTAACATATGTGAAATTTCTGATTACCTCCCCACCTATGAATATGTTTCATCCAAGCAAAGAGAATGATCCTTTTGTTAGGTCATGACACTCTCTGCTCAAAGTCTTAGATTGGCTTTTCATTATAAAAGGTCTCCGAAGGAAAGACTCATAGAGAAGATTGATCTATCTAGTACAAGTCTCTATGTCTTTTCTGGTTTCAGGATGTGCCCAATAATGGCAGTGCCATTGTCTTCCTTTGAATGACAGTGATTTCCACGAGTAGTTTCATGCCACAGGAGCAGCAGGAGAGAGTTGCAGGAGGCTTAGAATGGTATGCGCCAGAACTTTCAAATTACCCACAAGTTCCAAGTGCTTAGTTTATTTTCCCTTTCAACGTGGAAACAATGGCAAAGAGCAAAGAGGTGACTCTTAAAACTGAACTAAATTTTGGATAAAGAGAAGAATAAGCTGAGAATTTTCATGTAATGTGACATTATTAGCAATTACAACTAGTTTCAAGACCTCAGAGCTCAGCTTTCCTTGCCCTGTAGAGAGGAAGACAATAGGAAAGAAAGAGCCTAGGAACATTCATGGGAAGACCTATGCTGAAATCCTTGGTATTCAACTATGGATGAGTAAATTATTGTTCAGGAAATGTTTCTTTCCTCCTGAGCCCCAGTTCTGTGGGAGGTTCTTGATGTTGGACTTGGCCATGTGACCTGGTTTGAACAGTGGGCAGTGGATAGAAGTGATGGGGTGTTTCAAGCCTATGTCATAAGCAACATCATACATTTCTGACTCCCCCACCATGAGAAGTACTTGATCCCCGAAAAAAAAAAAGAGCCATGTGGAGCTAAGCTGTTCTACCTGATCTACAGATTTAGTGAGATATCAATGCCTATTGTTGAAAGCTTGTTTATTCTGAAGAATTTTCTGACTAACAGAGCCACTCAATATGTCATTGACAAATGGCTTCACTTCTAAGAGTTTTGCTTTCTTCATCTGTAAGTTGGGATATCTCTCTAGTCTGTTTTGAGGATGGGACTTGTGAGCACCATGTGAGGTGCTGCATGTGAAGCTCTAGCAACAGAGCCTGGAGTATGGAAAATGCTTACCACTACTTCCATGTTCTTGATACTGAAACACTTTGCAGAGTGTGTACCGCATCTGAGTGTGGCAGATTTAAGCTGTACTGGGATGTAGTTCTGGCTAGCAGCAGAAGAATGGGCTGGTTGTGAGAGTGGGCAGGGGTCAAGATAAGGTGTCCCTGAGTAGTGTGATTGGGCAGCAGCTGGCGGGGAGGGACTTATTTGCTTCATGCTTTCTTAAAGGCATGAAAGAAAGGCTGCCTAACAGGTATCCCTGAGTAAGTGGTGTTGCCTACCAGAATTCATGGGTCAATGCTAGCATTATCTGCCATGTCCTGCCGAAACCCTGGAGGAACTTCCAGGCTTATGTTTCCCACCCAATGCCTGTGTCCTCCTTCATGATTCTTGTTTCAGAAACTCCTTTGCTTGCTGCCTGGCCAAACTTCCACAGGCTGACTGTCTCTAGATGATTAACTAGAAAGAAGAGTTCTGGTGCTTTCCTGATGATCAAATTAATCATTTTCAGCCACAGTGTCCTAGGCTTTGCAGTGTCTAGTCCATTCCCACTTGTTCAGTCAGTCATTATGCCTGCAGTGTTACTTTCTTCAGGTACATGATAAAGGTGGTCCTGGGAACATCTCCATTATTCCCCAGCAGTGTAAGAGCACAAAATACTTGTGATTAGGGACCTAAAGCAGCTATCTCTCCCCAGTTCTGTGGGAGGTTCTTGATGTTGGACGGATGAGTTAAGTAAAACAAGCCTATGTCATAAGCAACATCATACATTTCTGACTCCCCCACCATGAGAAGTACTTGATCCCCGAAAAAAAAAAAGAGCCATGTGGAGCTAAGCTGTTCTACCTGATCTACAGATTTAGTGAGATATCAATGCCTATTGTTGAAAGCTTGTTTATTCTGAAGAATTTTCTGACTAACAGAGCCACTCAATATGTCATTGACAAATGGCTTCACTTCTAAGAGTTTTGCTTTCTTCATCTGTAAGTTGGGATATCTCTCTAGTCTGTTTTGAGGATGGGACTTGTGAGCACCATGTGAGGTGCTGCATGTGAAGCTCTAGCAACAGAGCCTGGAGTATGGAAAATGCTTACCACTACTTCCATGTTCTTGATACTGAAACACTTTGCAGAGTGTGTACCGCATCTGAGTGTGGCAGATTTAAGCTGTACTGGGATGTAGTTCTGGCTAGCAGCAGAAGAATGGGCTGGTTGTGAGAGTGGGCAGGGGTCAAGATAAGGTGTCCCTGAGTAGTGTGATTGGGCAGCAGCTGGCGGGGAGGGACTTATTTGCTTCATGCTTTCTTAAAGGCATGAAAGAAAGGCTGCCTAACAGGTATCCCTGAGTAAGTGGTGTTGCCTACCAGAATTCATGGGTCAATGCTAGCATTATCTGCCATGTCCTGCCGAAACCCTGGAGGAACTTCCAGGCTTATGTTTCCCACCCAATGCCTGTGTCCTCCTTCATGATTCTTGTTTCAGAAACTCCTTTGCTTGCTGCCTGGCCAAACTTCCACAGGCTGACTGTCTCTAGATGATTAACTAGAAAGAAGAGTTCTGGTGCTTTCCTGATGATCAAATTAATCATTTTCAGCCACAGTGTCCTAGGCTTTGCAGTGTCTAGTCCATTCCCACTTGTTCAGTCAGTCATTATGCCTGCAGTGTTACTTTCTTCAGGTACATGATAAAGGTGGTCCTGGGAACATCTCCATTATTCCCCAGCAGTGTAAGAGCACAAAATACTTGTGATTAGGGACCTAAAGCAGCTATCTCTCCACATGGTGTGTTGCTTTATCTTGCTTTGACTCTACAGACAGAAAAATGGGCAGAAGAAGGGGAAACTTCTGGCTTCCCCTAGTCCCACTTGCCTGTCTCTAGAGGCCAGGACATTTCTTCAAATGTGCATTCAGACATAGCCTGTTTTCAAGCTTAACCTGTTATTAAACTTAGCCTGTTATCAAGATCCTTCAAGGTATGACTCCAGATCATCTTTCCTGAAATTTCCTCTGTTTTCGTTACTGCTACCATAGGGGCCATTCATTCCTCAGTTAATTCAGGCCATCACGAATGTTTACTCGACATGCTGTGGGCACTGATAGGAAGAGTTGGAAAAGGAAAAATTCCTATATTTTAAATATTCAGAGTCATTTAAGTGCTCTCCTTGAATTTGGTGTGCTGCTTGCAATGTCCTTCCTGCCTCTCCTTCCTTTCTTCCTTCATTTTCCTCTCCTCTCTTTCCCTCTCTTCCTTCCCCTTTTCTTCTCCTTCTCTCTCCCTCTTTCCTTCCTCCTTCCTCCCCTTCTTTCCTCTCTTCCTCTCTCCCTTTATTTGTTTCTGTCTTTCCTTACCAAATGATTACTTATCTATTTAGTACTTGCTTGAATACCAGTTGCTATATACGAACTTGGCATGAATTTTAGGTAGATTTTCCATGATCCCAAGAATTCTGTTCCTATTTTTAATGCATTGTACTAGTTACACAAGTATTTAAGAAACACCATTATACATATATCTCCATGACTAAAGAATACAAGCCTCATTGGGAAAACCCATTGATCTACATATTGATATTCAAGATCTTTTGCATGTCAATTCGGTTTCACCCAATGCCTGTGTCCTCCTTCATGATTCTTGTTTCAGAAACTCCTTTGCTTGCTGCCTGGCCAAACTTCCACAGGCTGACTGTCTCTAGATGATTAACTAGAAAGAAGAGTTCTGGTGCTTTCCTGATGATCAAATTAATCATTTTCAGCCACAGTGTCCTAGGCTTTGCAGTGTCTAGTCCATTCCCACTTGTTCAGTCAGTCATTATGCCTGCAGTGTTACTTTCTTCAGGTACATGATAAAGGTGGTCCTGGGAACATCTCCATTATTCCCCAGCAGTGTAAGAGCACAAAATACTTGTGATTAGGGACCTAAAGCAGCTATCTCTCCACATGGTGTGTTGCTTTATCTTGCTTTGACTCTACAGACAGAAAAATGGGCAGAAGAAGGGGAAACTTCTGGCTTCCCCTAGTCCCACTTGCCTGTCTCTAGAGGCCAGGACATTTCTTCAAATGTGCATTCAGACATAGCCTGTTTTCAAGCTTAACCTGTTATTAAACTTAGCCTGTTATCAAGATCCTTCAAGGTATGACTCCAGATCATCTTTCCTGAAATTTCCTCTGTTTTCGTTACTGCTACCATAGGGGCCATTCATTCCTCAGTTAATTCAGGCCATCACGAATGTTTACTCGACATGCTGTGGGCACTGATAGGAAGAGTTGGAAAAGGAAAAATTCCTATATTTTAAATATTCAGAGTCATTTAAGTGCTCTCCTTGAATTTGGTGTGCTGCTTGCAATGTCCTTCCCTCTCTCCTTCCTTTCTTCCTTCATTTTCCTCTCCTCTCTTTCCCTCTCTTCCTTCCCCTTTTCTTCTCCTTCTCTCTCCCTCTTTCCTTCCTCCTTCCTCCCCTTCTTTCCTCTCTTCCTCTCTCCCTTTATTTGTTTCTGTCTTTCCTTACCAAATGATTACTTATCTATTTAGTACTTGCTTGAATACCAGTTGCTATATACGAACTTGGCATGAATTTTAGGTAGATTTTCCATGATCCCAAGAATTCTGTTCCTATTTTTAATGCATTGTACTAGTTACACAAGTATTTAAGAAACACCATTATACATATATCTCCATGACTAAAGAATACAAGCCTCATTGACAGGAGACATTTTCTATTGATCTCTCTATTTTCTATTCAAGATCACTTAATAAATATTCATAACATGAGTGAGTGAACAAATGAGTGAAGGTCTTTGGTCTTGACATCTCTAACCACTTCAGTTATTGTCAAAGTCTGCCCTTCTCGGTTCTTACAGACACAATGGGGTGAATTAACAGGAACATCTCACTTGAAGTAGATGAAATTGAAGTTCCCCCCCAGTTATAAAACTGTTATTCATCACCGTTTCCAACAAGATCTGTCACCCTCTTTTTCTTTCCCTATTTTCACCAGCAGTGATACTTGTTCATATGAAAAGCCACCTTCCAATAGGACAAACCCATATGGCTGCTTTCTTTTATCTCTGGAAGCAGCCACACCACTTAATATTGATCAGCTCAGAGCTGTGAGGTGGGATGGGGAGCAAAGTTCCACTAATGATTGACTCTGCAGCTCGTAATCTCTTAGATGGTATGTTGGGGTTTAATGTGTGATTTAATAGCTTTTGATGGTCTCCAAATTCAAGGCGTTTTGAAAACATTTTATTTAATTTTTATGCTCTTTTAATGAAAAAGTTAAAAAAAAAACTAATAATCTTTATGAGCAGTTATAAAATGTATTTTCACCCAATGCAGAAATATCTCCCTTGGAAGCAATATAAGTTTGAGTGTAGAGGACTCATATGGGTACTTATGAGGAAGGGTGTAATAGTTTTGGAGATAATTCTTCTAGCTGATTCTCCAGGTTCATTCATCACCCCCAGCACCTCCAACCTCTTCATGCAGGAGTGATTACATAGGGGAGTGCTATATGGGGAGGGCTGGTGTCTGGCCCATCTATATATTCCAAAAGCGTGTTATGAAATGGGCATGAAGAAAATGCTTGCTGAATTGAATTAACTGGACAAAGAGAAGTATTCTCTATACTCTTCCTCTACAAGTCTAAGGTGAGATCTGTAAGGCATTCACCCTGTCTTTCCACATTACCACCCACAGCAGTGTCCCCCATTGAGGGAGGTCATGTCAAGGGGCTGGTTTGGTGTTAAAATATTTGTGTACTTCTTTTTACTTTTGCAAAAATTACACTCAAAATCCTAGATTTAAAAGAATCTTAGAAAACTGAAGTTCAGTTTGCAAAGGAGGAAAAAATTGAAGTGAGGAAGCTTCTTGCTTAAGGACAAAATTCCACTTTCTAATTAGTTAAAATGTTTCCTTTACTATTTTCCTTAATCTCTCAGTGTGTGTTATTTCTCATAATGTTTCTCAATTCCTGCAGCCTCTGGAATTGCTGCAGAATAGAGTGGCATCCTTTTTCCTCTACTTTTTTTCAACTTTGCACTGTTATCTCTTTTCTGTTTACAGATTCAGGGGATAAAATACTCTAGAAACCCAGGGATATTGGCCAGAATTCAGTAGCTCATTGTGTCACACTTACAAATGAAGAAAAATGCCACTTTGCCTCCCCTGAAAGGGAGATCCAGTGACACAGAAGGGAAGAAGTGGTCCAGCTGAGAGTCTTGGACTACGTTAAAGTTGAATCAAACCACCAAGTGAATGCTTTTTAAGTTGCATAATTGGAAACCCTAATGTGGCCAGCTCGTAATCTCTTAGATGGTATGTTGGGGTTTAATGTGTGATTTAATAGCTTTTGATGGTCTCCAAATTCAAGGCGTTTTGAAAACATTTTATTTAATTTTATGCTCTTTTGATGACAAAGTTAAAAAAAAAACTAATAATCTTTATGAGCAGTTATAAAATGTATTTTCACCCAATGCAGAAATATCTCCCTTGGAAGCAATATAAGTTTGAGTGTAGAGGACTCATATGGGTACTTATGAGGAAGGGTGTAATAGTTTTGGAGATAATTCTTCTAGCTGATTCTCCAGGTTCATTCATCACCCCCAGCACCTCCAACCTCTTCATGCAGGAGTGATTACATAGGGGAGTGCTATATGGGGAGGGCTGGTGTCTGGCCCATCTATATATTCCAAAAGCGTGTTATGAAATGGGCATGAAGAAAATGCTTGCTGAATTGAATTAACTGGACAAAGAGAAGTATTCTCTATACTCTTCCTCTACAAGTCTAAGGTGAGATCTGTAAGGCATTCACCCTGTCTTTCCACATTACCACCCACAGCAGTGTCCCCCATTGAGGGAGGTCATGTCAAGGGGCTGGTTTGGTGTTAAAATATTTGTGTACTTCTTTTACTTTTGCAAAAATTACACTCAAAATCCTAGATTTAAAAGAATCTTAGAAAACTGAAGTTCAGTTTGCAAAGGAGGAAAAAATTGAAGTGAGGAAGCTTCTTGCTTAAGGACAAAATTCCACTTTCTAATTAGTTAAAATGTTTCCTTTACTATTTTCCTTAATCTCTCAGTGTGTGTTATTTCTCATAATGTTTCTCAATTCCTGAAGCCTCTGGAATTGCTGCAGAATAGAGTGGCATCCTTTTTCCTCTACTTTTTTTCAACTTTGCACTGTTATCTCTTTTCTGTTTACAGATTCAGGGGATAAAATACTCTAGAAACCCAGGGATATTGGCCAGAATTCAGTAGCTCATTGTGTCACACTTACAAATGAAGAAAAATGCCACTTTGCCTCCCCTGAAAGGGAGATCCAGTGACACAGAAGGGAAGAAGTGGTCCAGCTGAGAGTCTTGGACTACGTTAAAGTTGAATCAAACCACCAAGTGAATGCTTTTTAAGTTGCATAATTGGAAAGGCCCTAGATGTGGCCAGCTTATATGGTGGAGTCTGTCAGCTGGTAGAGTCTCCCAGATCATTACCAATCCAAAGGGTAATGATGACCGTAATCATCATAATCATTGTTCCTTAGATAGGCATGGATGACAAAGGCACTCTGGGGTCTTATACTTGAAATGAGCTGTCTCTTAGCCAACAGTGACTCTTCAGATTAATTTTCTACAGAATTGAATGATCATAAGACTGAAAGAGGCCTTTGGAAATAATTAGTTCTGGCTTTCTGCCTTCAAACAAGACTAACTTTTATAGAGTAGTTACTACATAGAACATTGAAACAAACTTACTTTTATATGTTATTCTTGTGATAGTATCTCTGTTGAGCATTCGATTAAGAAATGGGTTTGATGAATCAGAAACCTAGGGGAAAAATAATATAGTAATAACTTGGCAGTACTGTTCCAAGATAACATTGTCTCCATGCAGTTATTTATTCACTCATATCTATTGAATGCCTATCATGCTGTAAACATTACAATGGCTGGAAATTCAGAGATCAAATATATAGAATCCAATTTTCAGAAAATCACAGTCTTGAGAAAGAAAACAAATTAGTTATAATTTAGTATGAGTAGTGCTATGATAGAGTAACAGGTGTGATGATATTAGAGGAAGACTATCCATCTAGGGAATCTGAGACATTAAGGCCTGAGATGAGTCTTGAACCATAGGGGGAAGTTAACAAAGTGCTTATGTGCTATAGTGTGGAAAAGCTGGAAGGGTGAGAAAAAAACATGATGTATAGAGGACTGTGCACACATAGACATGGGAGAAATAGTCATGCTTCTGGAAGCATTTCAGTATAGGTGAAGGTGAGAGTATGGGGGAAGGATGGAAGGTGAAGGTAGAGAAGTAGGCAGGGGCTAGCTCATGTCAGGCTTTGAGTGTTGTATTAGGCCATTTAAAGTTTATTCTATAGTGATAGAGAAACATCAGAAGGTTTTAAGTGGGGAGTAAGGAGTGACATATTAGAAAGGAGAAATTATCTAAGTACAGAATGAAAGAAAAAGTGTACTTGGAGTATCTGTGCTGATGTAAGCCATGAAAGGAGAGTCAAAAACAGATTGTCTTCGCAGGTAATGAATATGACATGTCTTGAACTGGGTGCCTTGGAATCCTGGTACCTAGTGAGCAAAGCTAACATGGGGAGTAGGCCCTTGAATACTGATTGAAAATATCTGAAACATTTTCAAAGTGCACACAGATTATTTGTGGGCTCTAGTGTATTGCTTCTGTGGTTGAGAGGATAAAATATGCATTTGATATAAGTGAGCTTAAGTAGGTTGTTAATGGTGTATGACTGAGCAGCAATAATAGCCAAATCTCAGTTCCCTGTGGCCTTAGGAATGATGGGGTTTAGGAAGGGACAGAGACAATTAAAAGCCACAGATAAGCAAATATCTTATTCTAACAAATAATTCTAACCCTTTTATGACTCAGCCTTTGGCCAGGGTGACATCTCAAGTGTTCACCTAACCTAGATATGGGGCTTCTCATTTTCTATTCCTGCTTACCTTGCAGGGAACTGGGGAGGGAGCAGAAAGATAAGAAGGAGAAAAAGAGTGACAGAGGCTTTGTTCATATCATTTCTAGGTATCAGTGTCATGTAAAGACTGGTGTGTCCCATGCTCAAGTCAGTTTGGGGGTGAGTGAATGACAAGTCACAGCTTGGATGATTCACTTTGGAGCATCTGTGAGTTGATTATGTTGGAAAAAAATAGAAATGCTGTGGCTTGTTTTGAGATCTAGCCAGAAATCTTCAGATTTACTCAGGGAATCTGAGACATTAAGGCCTGAGATGAGTCTTGAACCATAGGGGGAAGTTAACAAAGTGCTTATGTGCTATAGTGTGGAAAAGCTGGAAGGGTGAGAAAAAAACATGATGTATAGAGGACTGTGCACACATAGACATGGGAGAAATAGTCATGCTTCTGGAAGCATTTCAGTATAGGTGAAGGTGAGAGTATGGGGGAAGGATGGAAGGTGAAGGTAGAGAAGTAGGCAGGGGCTAGCTCATGTCAGGCTTTGAGTGTTGTATTAGGCCATTTAAAGTTTATTCTATAGTGATAGAGAAACATCAGAAGGTTTTAAGTGGGGAGTAAGGAGTGACATATTAGAAAGGAGAAATTATCTAAGTACAGAATGAAAGAAAAAGTGTACTTGGAGTATCTGTGCTGATGTAAGCCATGAAAGGAGAGTCAAAAACAGATTGTCTTCGCAGGTAATGAATATGACATGTCTTGAACTGGGTGCCTTGGAATCCTGGTACCTAGTGAGCAAAGCTAACATGGGGAGTAGGCCCTTGAATACTGATTGAAAATATCTGAAACATTTTCAAAGTGCACACAGATTATTTGTGGGCTCTAGTGTATTGCTTCTGTGGTTGAGAGGATAAAATATGCATTTGATATAAGTGAGCTTAAGTAGGTTGTTAATGGTGTATGACTGAGCAGCAATAATAGCCAAATCTCAGTTCCCTGTGGCCTTAGGAATGATGGGGTTTAGGAAGGGACAGAGACAATTAAAAGCCACAGATAAGCAAATATCTTATTCTAACAAATAATTCTAACCCTTTTATGACTCAGCCTTTGGCCAGGGTGACATCTCAAGTGTTCACCTAACCTAGATATGGGGCTTCTCATTTTCTATTCCTGCTTACCTTGCAGGGAACTGGGGAGGGAGCAGAAAGATAAGAAGGAGAAAAAGAGTGACAGAGGCTTTGTTCATATCATTTCTAGGTATCAGTGTCATGTAAAGACTGGTGTGTCCCATGCTCAAGTCAGTTTGGGGGTGAGTGAATGACAAGTCACAGCTTGGATGATTCACTTTGGAGCATCTGTGAGTTGATTATGTTGGAAAAAAATAGAAATGCTGTGGCTTGTTTTGAGATCTAGCCAGAAATCTTCAGATTTACTCAGGGAAAAAATGGAAGCATCCTGAGGAGTGCAACTGGCCTGAGACAATGCATGAACTAGGCATAGTCCTTTTACTGATCTCAGGGTCTGGGGCATATGTGTCTCTCAACAATCCACAGGGAAACAACCAGGATCTGTGTCAGTAATCTCAGTTAAATGAGTGTTTCTGCAGAAGCTTGTGGAACATACCAGTACTTTGCAGTTAAGAGGTCCACTTCTGGCAAATTATCCTGTCAGATGTAATGTATCCACATTTCCAGGATGACATTCACCTACTCAGGAGCTTTGAGCATATCTCATTTAAGAATCTATTGTTTGCTATAACAGAGTCTGTGATGATGCTAAGAGATATGAATCAGTGATTGGCAGGATCTATCTGTATCAGGATCAGTTTCCTTTGAGAAGTCACATAAAGCACAAAAGCCTGAAAATATATGTCCCTGGTCAAAAGCCCTTCCTTATCTTTGCAAGTACAAGCTAAAAGAGGTGGGATTCATGGTCAGTAGTAACAATATTTTGTCAGTACATCTGTCCAGGTTTCAGCCTTGCTGGGACCACAAAAAGGGCTGCTCTGACCCAGGTGAAGAAGAGGAAGTTAGGAGGCTGTGTGACCAGTCAGGGCAAAATACCTGTTGTAAATTAAAAGTGATGCTCACAAGGAGGGAGGGGAGTGGTGCTGAGTTGCTCTTATACCTATTCTGTGTGATTCTAATGCCATCACAAATAGCTTTGTTAAAACACCATAGTTCCAAATGCTAAATTCCTATTGACTGTTATCAGATTCCAAGTTCTGATTGGGGCACTTACTCTAATGGTCTGGTTAAAACTTCCCAAGGGACTAGCGCAGCGACTGCTAACTTTTAGGACAGCCACACTGCTTTTTTTTTTTTTTTCCCCTATCCTACCTTTTGGAAAGACAAGTTTCTTTCTTTTTTCTTTTAAGGAAAAGACATTAGAAATGTTTACTGTTTTTTTTTTTTTTTAAGTATTAAACAGAAAAAGCTAACTGATGTAAAAAGTGGTACCTGAAACTGGGTGTTGACCACTTTAGGTTTTGTTTTTATAATAATTTGTATATACATAATACTGGCTTTGGTTTCAGGCTCTAAATGGGGATTGAAAAACAATGAGATAAGTGTTACTAGAGACTGAAAAAAATTTTGATCCAGGTTATGACACAGCGGAACATTTGACAAATATTTCATCTACAAAACTTTGGACAGAAGACCCTTTGAAGTACTTCTAAACCTTCTAAGTTGATCATAAGAACCTTCAGCAAGAGAAATGGGCTCCTAATAATTCTAACATTTTTTTTTTCCTACAGGAACTTTGTCACACCCTGATCCTATACGTAAGCAAGGGCCTGAAGGAGAGCATTTTGAAGTACCTTACTCATTATTGAAAGAACTAAGTTTGTGTCATCTGGTCCCATAACTTCATGGTAAATAGTTGGGGAAATAATGGAAACAGTGAAATTTATTTTCTTGGGCTCCAAAATCACTGGTAATGGTGACTGTAGCCATGAAATTAAAACACATTTGGGTAAAATGAACTTAGTCTGAAAATATATGTTTCCCTGGTCAAAAGCCCTTCCTTATCTTTGCAAGTACAAGCTAAAAGAGGTGGGATTCATGGTCAGTAGTAACAATATTTTGTCAGTACATCTGTCCAGGTTTCAGCCTTGCTGGGACCACAAAAAGGGCTGCTCTGACCCAGGTGAAGAAGAGGAAGTTAGGAGGCTGTGTGACCAGTCAGGGCAAAATACCTGTTGTAAATTAAAAGTGATGCTCACAAGGAGGGAGGGGAGTGGTGCTGAGTTGCTCTTATACCTATTCTGTGTGATTCTAATGCCATCACAAATAGCTTTGTTAAAACACCATAGTTCCAAATGCTAAATTCCTATTGACTGTTATCAGATTCCAAGTTCTGATTGGGGCACTTACTCTAATGGTCTGGTTAAAACTTCCCAAGGGACTAGCGCAGCGACTGCTAACTTTTAGGACAGCCACACTGCTTTTTTTTTTTTTTTTCCCCTATCCTACCTTTTGGAAAGACAAGTTTCTTTCTTTTTTCTTTTAAGGAAAAGACATTAGAAATGTTTACTGTTTTTTTTTTTTTTTTAAGTATTAAACAGAAAAAGCTAACTGATGTAAAAAGTGGTACCTGAAACTGGGTGTTGACCACTTTAGGTTTTGTTTTTATAATAATTTGTATATACATAATACTGGCTTTGGTTTCAGGCTCTAAATGGGGATTGAAAAACAATGAGATAAGTGTTACTAGAGACTGAAAAAATTGTGATCCAGGTTATGACACAGCGGAACATTTGACAAATATTTCATCTACAAAACTTTGGACAGAAGACCCTTTGAAGTACTTCTAAACCTTCTAAGTTGATCATAAGAACCTTCAGCAAGAGAAATGGGCTCCTAATAATTCTAACATTTTTTTTTTCCTACAGGAACTTTGTCACACCCTGATCCTATACGTAAGCAAGGGCCTGAAGGAGAGCATTTTGAAGTACCTTACTCATTATTGAAAGAACTAAGTTTGTGTCATCTGGTCCCATAACTTCATGGTAAATAGTTGGGGAAATAATGGAAACAGTGAAAAATTTATTTTCTTGGGCTCCAAAATCACTGGTAATGGTGACTGTAGCCATGAAATTAAAACACATTTGATCATTGGAATAAAAGCTATGACATACTTAGACAGCATATTATAAAGCAGAGATATCACTCTGCCAACAAAAGTCCATATAGTCAAAGCTATTGTTTTTCCAGTAGTCATGTATGGATGACTGGATCATGTATGGAGAACTGGATCTGAAAGAATGTTTAACGCCAAAGAATTGATGCCTTTGAACTGTGATGCTGGAGAAGATTCTTGAGAATTCCTTGGACAGCAAGGAGATCAAACCAGTCAATCCTAAAGAAAATCAACCCTTATTATTCATTGAAAGGACTGATGCTGAAGCTGAAGCTAAAGCAATAATACTTTGGCCAACTGATACAAACAGACGATTCACTGGAAAAGACCCTGATGACGGGAAAAATAGAAGGCAGAAGGAGAAGTGGACAACAGAGGATGAGATGTTTGAATGGCATCACTGAGTCAATGGACATGAGTTTGAGCAAGCTCTGGGAGATGAGGAAGGACAGGGAAGCCTAGTGCACCACAGTCTATGGGGTCGCAATGAGTTAGACACGAGTGAGTGACTGAACTGAGCTTGGGTTATATAGTCATTTTCACAATATTGGTTCTTTGTGAATTCAAGAACATGATACATCTCTCCATCTGTCATCTTTGATTTCTTTCATATCTATCTTGTAGCTTTGTACATATAGGTCTTTTACCTCCTTAGGGAATTTTAATCCTAGGTGTTTTATTCTTTTTGTTGCAATGATAAATGAGATTGCTTCTTTGATTTCTCTTTCTGATGGTCCATTGGTGACCTATAGGTGATGCAGATTTCTGTATATTAATTTTGCATTTTGTGACTTTACTAAATTCATTGATTAACTCCAATAGTTTTCTGGTGGCATCTTCAGGATATTCTCTGTATAGTATCATGTCATCTGCAAATAGTGATGGGTTTAATTCTTCTTTTCTAATTTGGATTCTTTATATTTAGTTTTCTTCTGTGATTGCTGTGGCTAGTATGCTTCCTAGACTCTGCTGAATAATGAGAGAGAGTGGACAATCCCTTATCTGGTACCTGATCCTAGAGAAACACTTTTAATTTTTCACTATTGAGGATAATGTTTGCAGGAGTTTTGTCATATATTACTTTTATTATGCTGAAGTAGGGTCCCTCTATGCCCAGTTTCTGCAGATTTTATTTTTCATCATAAATGGTTGCTGAATTTTGTCAAAAACTTTTTCTGCATCTATTGAGATGTTCATGTGTTTTTTATTTTTCAATTTATTAATATGATTTATCACATTCATTGATTTGCATATATTAATAAATCCTTGCATCCATCAGATAAATCATACTTGGTCATCGTGTATAATCCTTTCAGTGTAATCAATGGATTCAAACTGCTATTATTATGTTCAGGAATTTCACATCTATATTCATTGCTGATATTTGGGTGTAATTATCTTTTTTGTGTGATATCTTTGTCTGATTTTGCTATCAGGGTGATAGTGACCTCATAGAATTAGCTTGAGAGTGTCCTTTCCTCTATAAACTTTTTGGAAGAGTTTAAAAACAAAAGGCATTAAGTCTTTTCTAAATACTTGATAGGATTCACCTCTTAAGACATACGGTTTTGGGCTTTGGTCTATTGAAATATTTTTAATCACAGTTTCCTTTTACTTACTTGTAATTGGCCTGCTCATACTTTCTGTTTCTTCCTGGTTCAATCTTGGAAGGTTGTACATTTTTAAGAATTTCAAGTTTCCCATTTTATTGGTGTATAGCCACTGGATCCTTTATACTGCTGCAGTGTCAGTTGTATAATTTTAATTGAAAAGTCTATTCAATAATCTCTTATTTTTAATTTCTAATTTTATTGATTTGAATTGTTTCCCTTTTTTTCCTTGAGGACACTCTCTGAGGTTGATTTTTTTTTTAATCTTCTGAAAGAAAGAGCTTTTAGTTTCATTGATCTTTGCTATTGTTTCCTTCGTTTATGTATTTACTTATATATTGAAATGATACCAACATTTCCGCCCTTCTTATTATCCTGGTTTCCTGCTCAGTCCTCAGTCTTCTATTTGCTTATTAACATTTTTGGCTTCCATGGGCTTTCATTATTATGCATGGGCTTTCTATAGTTGCAGTGAGCAAGGGCTACTCTCTAACTGTGGTGCATATGCTTCTCATTGCAACAGTTCTGTTGTTGCAGAGCAGCAGTTCTAGGGTGAGTGTGCTTCAGTAGTTGTCAGTCATGGGCTTAGCAGTTTCAGCACATAGGCTTAGTTGTCCCAGAGTATATGGGATCTTTCTGGTCAGGGATTGGACCTATGTCCCCTGAAATGGCAGGGAGATTCTTAACCACTGGACCATCAGGGAAAACCCTGTTTACTTCATTTCTATTCCTTTATTTCTACTCTTATTTTTACGGTTTCTTTTCTCTTGCTAACGTTTTCTTCTTTCCCTAGTTGCTTTATTTGTAATGTTTAGTTGTTTATTTGTGATTATTCTTGAATCTTGAGGTAGGATTGCATTCCTATTAACTTCCCTCTTAGCACTGCTTCTGCTACATGTTATAGATTTTGGGTTGTTGTGTTTTCATTGTCATTTTTTTCTAGGTATTTCTCTTTGATTTCTTCAGTGATCTCTTGGTTGTTTAGGAGTACATTATTTAATCTCCATGTGTTTGTTGCTTTTACTGTTTCCCCCCCCCTGTAATTAAATCCCAATTTTATAGTGCTGTGATTTGAAAAGATACCTGATGCAATTTCAATTTTCTTAAATTTTCCAAGACCTGATTTTTTCCTCAATATATGATCTATCCTGGAGAATTTTCCATGTGTACTTCTGAAAGAAAGAGCTTTTAGTTTCATTGATCTTTGCTATTGTTTCCTTCGTTTATGTATTTACTTATATATTGAAATGATACCAACATTTCCGCCCTTCTTATTATCCTGGTTTCCTGCTCAGTCCTCAGTCTTCTATTTGCTTATTAACATTTTTGGCTTCCATGGGCTTTCATTATTATGCATGGGCTTTCTATAGTTGCAGTGAGCAAGGGCTACTCTCTAACTGTGGTGCATATGCTTCTCATTGCAACAGTTCTGTTGTTGCAGAGCAGCAGTTCTAGGGTGAGTGTGCTTCAGTAGTTGTCAGTCATGGGCTTAGCAGTTTCAGCACATAGGCTTAGTTGTCCCAGAGTATATGGGATCTTTCTGGTCAGGGATTGGACCTATGTCCCCTGAAATGGCAGGGAGATTCTTAACCACTGGACCATCAGGGAAAACCCTGTTTACTTCATTTCTATTCCTTTATTTCTACTCTTATTTTTACGGTTTCTTTTCTCTTGCTAACGTTTTCTTCTTTCCCTAGTTGCTTTATTTGTAATGTTTAGTTGTTTATTTGTGATTATTCTTGAATCTTGAGGTAGGATTGCATTCCTATTAACTTCCCTCTTAGCACTGCTTCTGCTACATGTTATAGATTTTGGGTTGTTGTGTTTTCATTGTCATTTTTTTCTAGGTATTTCTCTTTGATTTCTTCAGTGATCTCTTGGTTGTTTAGGAGTACATTATTTAATCTCCATGTGTTTGTTGCTTTTACTGTTTCCCCCCCCCTGTAATTAAATCCCAATTTTATAGTGCTGTGATTTGAAAAGATACCTGATGCAATTTCAATTTTCTTAAATTTTCCAAGACCTGATTTTTTCCTCAATATATGATCTATCCTGGAGAATTTTCCATGTGTACTTGAGAAAGAAATGTGTTATGCTGCTTGGAATGCAGGTGTAATGCCCTATGAATATCAGTTGAGTCTATCGGTTCTAATGTGCTATTTATGGTGTGTGTTTCCTTATTAGTTTTTTGTCCAGATGATCTATCCATTGATATAGGTGGAATGTTAAAAGTTCTTCAATTTTATTTTCTTCCCCACAATCCCAAAGTTTTGTTTGTTTGTTTGTTCTGTTTTGTTTTGATTTTTTGATTTTACAGAGTTTTGTTGTTTACAGGTATGTATAATTTCAGATTAGTCACATGTAATTCTCCTCATCACACCCCTCCAGGCCATCACATAGTACATCAGATAGTATGATCCCTTAGACCCACAGCGCACTGACAGTAATTCTCTGTTTCACATAAAATACTATAGGGTTCCGTGTTTCTCTCTCCATATCTCTCACCCCTGCTCTCTCTTCCCAATGTCAATAAGTCTGTTCTCTATGACTGTTTTTCCATTGATGTCCTGCATGTATATTTATCAGTACAAACTTACTAGATTCCATATATATGAGTTAGTATACTATTTTTATCCATCTGTTTTTGACTTACTTCACTGTGTATAATAGATTCTAGTTTCATCTACCTCATTAGGACTGAATCTTCTGTATTTCTTTTTACTGCTGAGAAATATTCCATTGTGTATATGTACCATAGTTTCTTTACCCATTCATTCTTCAATGGATATCTTCATTGCTTACATGTTCTAGCTAATGTATAGAGTGCTGCAATGAATATTGTGGTACAGGTAACTCTTCCATTTTTTGGGTTTTATTAGGGTATAAGCCAAATAGTGAGATTGCTGGGTCATATGGTACTTCTGTTTTTAGTTTTTAAAGGAATCTCCATACTGTCTTCCATAATGGCTGTATTAAATTACAATCCCACCTGCAATGCAAGAGTGCTCCCTTTTCTCTGCACCCTCTCCAGCATTTATTATCTGTAAATTTTTTGATGATGGCCATTTTGACTGGTGTGAACTGATATCTAACTGTAGTTTTGCCCATGTCATTAAAACCTGATGCAATTTCAATTTTCTTAAATTTTCCAAGACCTGATTTTTTCCTCAATATATGATCTATCCTGGAGAATTTTCCATGTGTACTTGAGAAAGAAATGTGTTATGCTGCTTGGAATGCAGGTGTAATGCCCTATGAATATCAGTTGAGTCTATCGGTTCTAATGTGCTATTTATGGTGTGTGTTTCCTTATTAGTTTTTTGTCCAGATGATCTATCCATTGATATAGGTGGAATGTTAAAAGTTCTTCAATTTTATTTTCTTCCCCACAATCCCAAAGTTTTGTTTGTTTGTTTGTTCTGTTTTGTTTTGATTTTTTGATTTTACAGAGTTTTGTTGTTTACAGGTATGTATAATTTCAGATTAGTCACATGTAATTCTCCTCATCACACCCCTCCAGGCCATCACATAGTACATCAGATAGTATGATCCCTTAGACCCACAGCGCACTGACAGTAATTCTCTGTTTCACATAAAATACTATAGGGTTCCGTGTTTCTCTCTCCATATCTCTCACCCCTGCTCTCTCTTCCCAATGTCAATAAGTCTGTTCTCTATGACTGTTTTTCCATTGATGTCCTGCATGTATATTTATCAGTACAAACTTACTAGATTCCATATATATGAGTTAGTATACTATTTTTATCCATCTGTTTTTGACTTACTTCACTGTGTATAATAGATTCTAGTTTCATCTACCTCATTAGGACTGAATCTTCTGTATTTCTTTTTACTGCTGAGAAATATTCCATTGTGTATATGTACCATAGTTTCTTTACCCATTCATTCTTCAATGGATATCTTCATTGCTTACATGTTCTAGCTAATGTATAGAGTGCTGCAATGAATATTGTGGTACAGGTAACTCTTCCATTTTTGGTTTCATTAGGGTATAAGCCAAATAGTGAGATTGCTGGGTCATATGGTACTTCTGTTTTTAGTTTTTAAAGGAATCTCCATACTGTCTTCCATAATGGCTGTATTAAATTACAATCCCACCTGCAATGCAAGAGTGCTCCCTTTTCTCTGCACCCTCTCCAGCATTTATTATCTGTAAATTTTTTGATGATGGCCATTTTGACTGGTGTGAACTGATATCTCACTGTAGTTTTGGTTTGCATTTCTCTAATAATAAGTGACATTGAGCATCTTTTCATGTGTTTTTTGACAGTCCATATGTTTTCTTGGATAGATGTCTCTTTAGGTCTTTTTCCCATTTTTTGATTGGGTTGTTTGTTTCTTTAGTATTGAGTTGTCTGAGCTGCTTGTATATTATGCAGATCAGTCCTTTTTCAGTTGTTTCATTTGCTATTTTTTTCTCCCATTCTGTGGGTGGTCTGTTTAGCTTGTTTGTAGTTTCTTTTGCTATGCATAAGCGTTTAAGATTCTTTAGGTTCTACACATTTATATTTGTTTTTAATTCTGCCGTTCTAGAGGGCAGGTCATAGAAGATCTTTCTTTGATTTATGTTACTGAGTGTTTTGCCTATATTCTCCTCTAAGAGTTTGATGGTCTCTATTCTTACATTTGGGTCTTTAATTCAATTTGAGTTTATCTTTGTGTGTCGAGTCAGGGAATGTTCCAACTTCATTTCTATGGATGTAACTTTCCAGTATTCCCAGCACAGTTTGTTGAAGAGATTATCTTTGCACCATTTTATGTTTTCCCTTTGTCCCTTTGTCAAAAATAAGGTACCCATAGGTGCATGGGTTTATCTGTGGGTGCTTGATCTTATTCCATTGGTCTATATTTCTGTTTTTGTGCCAGCACCATACTGTCTTGATGACTGTTGCTTTGTAGTATAGTCTGAAGTTGGAGAGGCTGATCCCTCCAGCTCCATTCTTATTCCTCAGGATTGCTTTGGCTATTTGAGATCTTTTGTGTTTCCATATATACTGTTATTCTTTGGTCTAGTTCTGTGAAGAATGTCATTGGTAGTTTGATAGGGATCACATTGGATCTGTAGATGATATTTAGTAGCATGGTCATTTTCAAAATATTGATTCTTCTGACCCATGAACATGGAATATCTCTCCATCTGTTTAAATCTTCTTTAATTTATCTCATGAGTGTCTTGTAATTTTAAGTGTACAGTTCTTTGGTTTCTTTGGAAAGGTTTATTCCTAGATATTTTATTCTTTTTGTTGCAATGGTGAGTAGAATTTTATCCTTGATTTTGTATCCTCAGTTTTGTATCCTGCATCCTTACTGAATTCATTGATTAACTCTTGTAGTTTTCTCATAGTGTCTTTGGGGTTTTCTAAGTATACTATCATGTAGTCTGCAAATAGAACTTTTTTGTTTTTTTTCCAATCCGGATTCCCTTTATTTCTTTCTCTTGTCTTATTGTGGTTGTTAGAACTTCCAGGTCTATGTTGAATACTAGTTGTGAAAGTGGACATCCCTGTCTTGTTCCTGATCTTAGAGAGAATGCTTTCATCTATTCACCATTGAGAATAATGTTCACTCTGTGCTCCACATTCACTGTGTAGAGGTATGTTCCTCTACGCCCATTTGTTGAAGAGGTTTCTTTTTTTTTTTTTTTTGGTCATAAATGGGTGTTGAAATTTGTTAAAGGCTTTTTCTGCATCTATTGAGATTATGAGGTGATTTTTGTCTTTCAAATTGTTGATAAGGTGTACCACATTGATTGATTTGCAGACATTGAAGAATCCTTGAATGCCTGCAATAAACCCTACTTGATCATGATGTATGAGTTTTTTGATGTGTTGTTGAATTCTGTTGAGCATTTTCGAGTTTAAATTCATCAGTGATATTGGTCAATAATTTATTTTTTTGTGTTGTCTTTGCTGGTTTTCAAATCAATGTGATTTTGGTCTTATAGAATGTGTTTGGAAGTGTTACTTTTTGTACAGTTTGAAAGAGTTTTAGAAGGATAGACATTACCTGTTCTTTAAATGTTTGGTGGAATTCAACTATGCAGCCATCTGGCCCTGGACTTTTATTTTTGCATAGCCTTCTGATCACGGATTCAATTTCTGAGCTTGTGATTTGGTTGTTCATAATTTCTATTTCTTCCAGGTTCAGTCCTAGATGATTGATCTTCACTAAGAAACTGTCCATTTCTTGCAGTTTGTCCAGGTTGTTGACATATAGCTGTTCATAATAGTTTCTTATAATCTGTTGTATTTCTGTATTGTCTGTCATAACCTCTCCTTTTTCAGTTTTGATTTGGTTGATCTAGTTCTTCTCTCTTTTTTTTCTTGATGACTCTGGATAGTGGTTTGCTGACTTTTTTTTAACTTTTCAAAGAATCCGCTTTTCATTTTATTTATCTTTACTATTGCTTCTTTCATTTCTTTTTCATTTATTTCTGCTCTGCTTTTTATGGTTTCTGTTCTTCGACTAACTTCAGAGTTTTTTGTTCTTCTTTTTCCAGTTGTTTTAAGTGTATAGTTATGGTGTCTTTTTGACGTTTTTCTTGTTTCTTGAGGTAGGATAGTATTGCTATAAACTTCCCTCTTAGAACTGCTTTTGCGGTATCCCATAGACTTTGCACTGTTGTGTGCTCATTGTCGTTTTCTTCTAAGAATATTGTTTATTTCTTTTTTGATTTGTACAGTAACCTGTTTATTTTTTAAGTATGTGTTGTTTAGTCTACATGTGTTTGCATTTTTAGCTTTTTTTTTTTTTGTAGTTGATATCCAGTCTCATAGCATTGTGGTTAGAGGTAGTGGTTGATATAATTTCAATTTTCTTGAATTTACTGAGGTTTTATTTGTGGCTCTAAATGTGGTCTATCCTGGATAATTCTCTATGTGCACTTGTGAAGAAAGGGTATTCTGCATTTGGGTTGAAGGTCCTAAAGATATACATGAAATCCATCTCTTCTAATGTGTCATTTAAGGCTTGTGCTTCATTGTTAATTTTCTGTTTTGATGATCTGTCCATTGGTGTAAGAGGGGTGCTAAAGTCTCCAACTATTGCTGTATTACTGTGAATTTTTTCTTTTCTGTCTAAAAGTGTTTCCCTTATGCAATGGGGTGCTCCTTTGTTGGATGCATAGATACTTATGATTGCAATATCTTCCTCTTGGATCGATCCCTTGACCATTATGTAGTGTCCTCCCTTGTTTTTTTATACTCTTTTCTATTTTACGGTCTATTTTATCTGAGGATTGCTGCTCCAGCTTTCTTTTCTTTTTTTTTAGAGGAGGAAGGAAATGCGGGGTGGGAAGGGAGGGGGGTGGGCGGGCCACTTCTATTGGTCTTTCATTTATTTATTTTCATCCATCTTTGTTCTTTGACCCATGTGGGCCTCCCATCACAGTGGCCTCTGTTGTGGCAGAGCACTGGCTCTGGGCACATGTTCTCCAGTGCTCTGGCTCGGTAATTGGACACATCAGACCAGCTGCTCCACGGCACGTGGGATCTTCCCAAGCCAGGGATCAAACCGGCGCCCCTTGCACTGCAAGACAGTGTCCCTACCCACTGGACCACCAAGGATGCCCTCCAGCTTTCTTTTGATTTCCACTGGTGTGGAATATATTTGTCCATTCTCTCACTTTCATTCTATAAGTGTCTTTAGATCTGAAGTGGGTTTCTTGTACACAGCAAATATATGGGGTTTGCTTTTGTATCCATTCAGATAGTCTGTGTCTTTTGATTGGGGCATTTAGTTCATTTAAATTTAGGGTAATTACTGTTACATATAGGCCTATTGTTATCTTCTTAAGTGGTATCATGGAGTTTGTTTGGTTGATCATTTTCTTCTCTTATATTTGTTGCTTAAATAAGTCCCTTTAATACTTGTCATAAGGATGGTTTTACAGTACTGAATTCTCTTAATTTTTGCTTGTCTATAAAGTTTTTGATTTTTACATCAATTTTGAATGAGATTCCTGATGAGTAGTGTATTCTCAGTTGTATATTTTTCTCTTTCAATGTTTTAAAAGTGTCTTGCCATTCTCTTCTGACCTATAGCATTTCTGTTGAGAGGTCAGCAGTAAAATGTACAGGATTTCCCTTGTATGTTACTTGTTGTTTGTCCCTAGATGCTTTGAGTTATCTGTTTTTGTGTTTGGCTTGATTAGTATTAGCTTGATCAGTATTAGCTTGATTAGTATGTGTCTTGGCATGTTTCTCCTAGGGTTCATTCTGTATGGGACTTTTTGTGATTCCTGGACTTGATTAGCTATTTCCTTTCCCTTTCTGGGAAAGTTTTCCTCTACAGTCTCTTCAGAAATCTTTTCATATCCTTTCTTTTTTCTTCTTCTTCTTCTGCAACTCCTATTATTTGAATATTGCTGCATTTGATATTATCCATATGTCTCTGAGACTATCCTTGGTTCTTTTTATTCTTTGTTCTTTTTTTCTGCTCATTCGGTTATTTCCATCATTCTATCTTCCAGCTCACTTGTCTGTTCTTTTGCTTCACATAGTCTACTATAGAGTTGCTCAATAGTATTTTTAAGTTGACTAATTGAGCTGCTTGTCTCTTCTTGTTATTTTTAAATTTCTTGCAGGTGTTTATCCAGTGCATCAGTTCTCTCTATTACACAATTTTCAGATTTTTGAATAATCCTTATTAATGTTCTTCTGAATTATCTTTCTGATAGTTCATCTATTTCATCTTCAATCATTTGGCTTTTTTGATTCTAGTTTGTTCCTTCATTTGTTCTGTGTTTCTCTGTCTTTTCATCCTTATTGTTCCTTTTGATTTTTTATGTTTGAATCTTGGATTCAATGCTTTCTCTTTGAGGTTCTTGGGTTTGATCTTTGGCCAGGGACTGGAGATTTCACATCTATTTTTTTTTTAATGGCATTAAGTGATAACAGGCCAAATATAAATGTATGAGAGACAAAAGGCACATCCCTGTGTCTGGTTCTCAGTTATGAGATTACCTTCTTATCTGTGTGTACTTCATCTGTTGGAGTTTATTTCAGATTCTCTTCCAGTAGCTTTCTGGATCTGTTTTGACAGGGGCTGGCTGTGGGCTGAGCTGCTTGTGCTGTGACTCTGTGTCACCTCTCTGCACCATGCCATGTCTCCTCTCCACACTGAGCGTTGAGCCCCTCTGCATATCCTCCCAGCACTGGGCCCCTCTGAGTCTCCTCTTTGCACCAGGCCTCTCTATTTCTCCTCCCTGCAGTGTGCCCCTCTCTGTCTCCTCTCCGTGTCCCTCTGTCAAAACCTTCTCACTATTATTGTGTTAATGTTGACTTCTCTTTTTATGGCATTTGTTTTATGTTAACATTCACTTTATGCATTGAGGTGCTCCTATGTTGAATGCATAAATATTAACAATTGTTATGTCTTCTTGGATTGATCTCTTGATCATTATGTATCTCATTTCCTTGTCTCTGAGACTATCCTTGGTTCTTTTTATTCTTTGTTCTTTTTCTGCTCATTCGGTTATTTCCATCATTCTATCTTCCAGCTCACTTGTCTGTTCTTTTGCTTCACATAGTCTACTATAGAGTTGCTCAATAGTATTTTTAAGTTGACTAATTGAGCTGCTTGTCTCTTCTTGTTATTTTTAAATTTCTTGCAGGTGTTTATCCAGTGCATCAGTTCTCTCTATTACACAATTTTCAGATTTTTGAATAATCCTTATTAATGTTCTTCTGAATTATCTTTCTGATAGTTCATCTATTTCATCTTCAATCATTTGGCTTTTTTGATTCTAGTTTGTTCCTTCATTTGTTCTGTGTTTCTCTGTCTTTTCATCCTTATTGTTCCTTTTGATTTTTTATGTTTGAATCTTGGATTCAATGCTTTCTCTTTGAGGTTCTTGGGTTTGATCTTTGGCCAGGGACTGGAGATTTCACATCTATTTTTTTTTTAATGGCATTAAGTGATAACAGGCCAAATATAAATGTATGAGAGACAAAAGGCACATCCCTGTGTCTGGTTCTCAGTTATGAGATTACCTTCTTATCTGTGTGTACTTCATCTGTTGGAGTTTATTTCAGATTCTCTTCCAGTAGCTTTCTGGATCTGTTTTGACAGGGGCTGGCTGTGGGCTGAGCTGCTTGTGCTGTGACTCTGTGTCACCTCTCTGCACCATGCCATGTCTCCTCTCCACACTGAGCGTTGAGCCCCTCTGCATATCCTCCCAGCACTGGGCCCCTCTGAGTCTCCTCTTTGCACCAGGCCTCTCTATTTCTCCTCCCTGCAGTGTGCCCCTCTCTGTCTCCTCTCCGTGTCCCTCTGTCAAAACCTTCTCACTATTATTGTGTTAATGTTGACTTCTCTTTTTATGGCATTTGTTTTATGTTAACATTCACTTTATGCATTGAGGTGCTCCTATGTTGAATGCATAAATATTAACAATTGTTATGTCTTCTTGGATTGATCTCTTGATCATTATGTATCTCATTTCCTTGTCTCTTATGGAAGTCATTATTTTAAGGTCTATTTCTGTGTTTGTGTGTGAGTACTGCTGTTCCAGCTTTCTTGATTTCAATTTGCATAGGATGCCTTTTTCCTTCCCCTGATTTTCTGCCTGTATGTGTTCCTAGGTCTGAAGTGGGCTTCTTGTGGAAAGTACATAGACATTCTTATTTTAGAACCCATTCAGCCATTTGTGTCTTTTGGCAGACACATTTATCAATTTACACTTAAGTTAATTATCAATATTTATGTTATTATTACCATTTACTTAATTGTGTGTCTTTTTTTATGTGTGTGGGAATGGGGTGGGGAGGGAGGGTAGCGGGTGGACCACTTCTACTGGTCTTTCATTTGTCTATTTTCATCCATCTTTGTTCTTTGGCCCATGTGGGGCCTCCCATCACAGTGGCCTTTGTTGTCACAGAGCACCAGCTAGGGGCGCATGCGCTCCAGAGTTCTAGCTCAATAATCAGACCCATCGGTCCAGCTGTTCCACAGTATGTGAGATCTTCCCAGGCCAGGGAACGAACTGGCACCCCTTGCACTGCAAGGCGGTGCCCTTACCCACTGGACCACCAGGGAAGCCCAATTATGTGTCCTTTTTTCAGTTCTTTTTTTCTTTTCTTGTGTTATCCAACTGGAGAAGTTATTTCAGCAATTTTTATAAAGCTGGTTTGCTTGTGATGAATTCTCTTAGCCTTTGCTTATCTGTGAACTTTTTAATTTCTCTTTTGAATCTGAATGAGACCCTTGCTAGACAGAGTAATTTTGGCTGTAGGTTTTCTTCTTTCAGTGCTTTAAATATATCCCGCCACTCACTTCTTAGCTGCAGATTTTAGCATTTGGAGGAATTCCTGGTATGTTATTTTTGTTTTGCCCTTACTACTTTCATTATTTTTCTATTAATTTAGTTTTTGTTAGATTGATTAATATACTTTTTAGTGTTTCTTCTGTAGGAAATTCTCTTTGCTTACTAGGCTTGGGTGACTATTCTTTTTCCTATGTTAGGTAAAATTTCAGTTATAATCTTTTGAAATATTTTCTCAGATATTATCTTTCTGTTCTTTGGAACTCCTATAACTTGTATGCTATTGTGTTTAACATCGTCTCAGAAGTCTCTGAGACCATACTCATTTCTTTTCATGTTTTTTCTTTATCTTGCTCTGCAGCAGTTGTTTTCACCATTCTATCTTCTTTGTCACTTATCTCTTCTTCTGCCTCAATTATTCTGCTTTTGATTCCTTCTAGTGTGTTTTTAATTTCACTTCTTGTGATGTTCATTACTGTTTTCTTCTTTATTTTGTTTTCTTCTTTAGTTTGTCTAGGTCCATGTTAAACATTTCTTGTATTTTCAAATTCATGCCTCCAAGTTTATTTCTGAGATTTGGATCATCTTTACTATTATTACTCTGAATTATTTTTTAGGTGGATTGCCTATTTCCTCTTCATTTATTTGACCTTGTGTTTTTGACCATCTGCAATACATTTATTATTCTTCTCATTTTGTCTATCCTACTGTCTTTCAGGTCTGCTTTCTGACTTTGAGCTCTCCTTTCTGCAGGTTGTGGGTTTCCCTGGTGACTCAGGTGGTAAAGAATCCACCTGCAATGTGAGAGACCTGGGTTCAATCCCTTGATTCAGAAGATCCCGTGGAGAAGGAAACGGCTATTCACTCCAGTATTCTTGTTAGAAGAATTCCATGGCATGTTCGTGGGGTCACAAATAGTCAGACACAACTGAGTGACTTTCACACACATTCTGCAGGTTGTAGGTTCATTGCTCTTTTTGCTTATAGTGTCTGTCCACAGTGGATGATATTGGCCCAGTGACTTTTGAGGATTTCTTGTTGGAAAGAACTGGCACCTGTGATCTGATGAGCAGAACTGAGTCTTGTCCCTCTGACGGGCAAGGCCATGTCATGTGGTATATTTTGGAATATCTGTGAGCTTAGTACTTTAGACAGTTTTTCTGCTGACAGCTGGGCTTTTATTTCTGTTTCCCTTCTTGTTTAGCATGAGGTGTTAGCACTTGAGCCTGCAGGAATTTGGCTGGACCTGGGTCTTCGGTTCAAGGTGGAGACATTCTGTTGAACTCTTGCCAATTAATATTGTCTGGATCTCAGAATTCTCTGGAGTTTCCCAGGTGGTACAATGGTAATGACTCTGCCTGATAATATCATTGACTCAATGGACATGAATTTGAATATATTCTAGAAGATAATATACAAATAAACATGTCTTGTTACATCCCATGGTGCTACAAAGAGTCAGACATAGCTTAGAAGCTGAAAAACAAGGAGTTCCATGGTGGTCCAACGCCCTGACCTCGACACTCCCACTTCAAAGGCTTAAGCCTGACCTCTGTTTAAGGAACTAGGATACTGAAAGACACACTGTGCAATGAAAAAAAGAAGCAGGAAAGAAAATATAAAGATAAATATACCAATAAAAATAAGAAAGATAAAACCAAAAAAAAAAAAAAAGACAATAGTTTTTAAAAAGGATAAAAAAAAAAAAACAGACAAATAAAACCCAAGATAAATAGTACAAGAAAAACCAAAGAAAAGTAAAAGCTAACAAAGACACACATACATCAAAAAAGGAACAAAAACAAATACAATGAAAATAAAAAGAAAATTAAGACAGCACCAGACAAATAAAAGAAATTCAAAACAAAATTAACTAAAAGCCAAACTAAGAAAAGTGAGAAAGAAAACCAAAGTAGAATGCAAACTAAAAAAAAAAATAAATAAATAAAATGAAATAAAGCTTAAAAACAAAGCAAAATGAAGAAAGAACATGAAACAATAAAAACTAAAATAAAAATAGAAAAAGAAAAATATATTAAAATAATAAAACAACAAAGAACAAAACGTATAAAAATATCAATAAGAATATTTTCCTGGTGTCTCATCTGTCAGTATCCTTGTCCCCACTATGCACTCCAGCCAAACTCTGCCTTCCATAGTATTCTCTAAATAGTTCTCTGGACTTGCTGTGAACAATGTGAGTGCAGTTTAAACTCTGACCTGACCCAACTGTCCTATATACTTGCTTCCACTGACTAGTCTCTGTTGTGGGAATGCTCATTATCCATTCATATTTTCCACAAAGCTGATCATGGGGATTTAACTTGTGCAGCTACATGCAAAGATTTTTATTTTTCCTCCTTAGTCATTCTGTATTTGGACCATTGTTATGCCTTTAGACAAACCTCTACATGTGGACCACTCAAAGCACTGCATGTGGAATTCTCCAAAGCACTCAGGTCTGCCCTGATGAGGACAGTGTGTGGAGGTGGTATGCCTGCTGAGGACAGTGTGTGGAGGTGGTATGGCTGCTGGGGTCACAAGGAGCCTTGGCAGAGATAGTTACATGGTGGTTGTGAGTATCAGTGGCTGCAAAAAATCTGGTCCATCCAGTGAAGAGGCACACAGGGGAAACTAGTGGCCAAGAGTGTGAGAGATACAGTTATAGTAATAGACTTTTTCAGCACCCACTGGCCATAGTTAGAGAATCATTCCTGGTGGTGCCCTTTCCTAGTGCCTGGTGGAAGGCACCTCTTTATTTTTAATTATTAGTATTATTATTATTTTTTAATTTGCAAACCTGTTTCACACAATAATGGTCAAAATGTTAAATGCAATTTAAAAAAAAAATTAAATTTTGCTTGGTTGGAAGTTTGTTGTTAATGATGACTAGAAAGAGGTGTGGAACCTCCATAGAATGCCATAAAATCAGTATTGGTGACTTTTGATTAATTATTCATAAGGATGTTTGCATGAGAGAGCGAAACCAGGAAGGAAAGATGATAGATCAAATGCAGAAAGCTAGAGGGAATTGTTTAGTGCAGTGCCTGAGGGAAAGGACATCTCACATTTTCTTTTTATCTCTTTTTTCAAGGATAATCTGGTGACCAGCCCTTTAATCTTGTGAGGTATAAGTGAGAAACCATCCCTTCTTCGATTGCTTCCTTCTGATTCTTCTGCATGCATGCATGTGTGCTCTTTTGCTTCAGTTGCATCCAACTCTTTTGTGACTCCATGGACTGCACCCCACCAGGCTCCTTTGTCCATGGGATTCCCCAGGTAAAACTGCTGGAGGGGGTTGCCATTTCCTACTACACTCCCGGGTGCTCATGTCTGCCTTTATTTGCAAAGTTTAAACTCTGACCTGACCCAACTGTCCTATATACTTGCTTCCACTGACTAGTCTCTGTTGTGGGAATGCTCATTATCCATTCATATTTTCCACAAAGCTGATCATGGGGATTTAACTTGTGCAGCTACATGCAAAGATTTTTTTTTTCCTCCTTAGTCATTCTGTATTTGGACCATTGTTATGCCTTTAGACAAACCTCTACATGTGGACCACTCAAAGCACTGCATGTGGAATTCTCCAAAGCACTCAGGTCTGCCCTGATGAGGACAGTGTGTGGAGGTGGTATGCCTGCTGAGGACAGTGTGTGGAGGTGGTATGGCTGCTGGGGTCACAAGGAGCCTTGGCAGAGATAGTTACATGGTGGTTGTGAGTATCAGTGGCTGCAAAAAATCTGGTCCATCCAGTGAAGAGGCACACAGGGAAGCTAGTGGCCAAGAGTGTGAGAGATACAGTTATAGTAATAGACTTTTTCAGCACCCACTGGCCATAGTTAGAGAATCATTCCTGGTGGTGCCCTTTCCTAGTGCCTGGTGGAAGGCACCTCTTTATTTTTAATTATTAGTATTATTATTATTTTTTAATTTGCAAACCTGTTTCACACAATAATGGTCAAAATGTTAAATGCAATTTAAAAAAAAAATTAAATTTTGCTTGGTTGGAAGTTTGTTGTTAATGATGACTAGAAAGAGGTGTGGAACCTCCATAGAATGCCATAAAATCAGTATTGGTGACTTTTGATTAATTATTCATAAGGATGTTTGCATGAGAGAGCGAAACCAGGAAGGAAAGATGATAGATCAAATGCAGAAAGCTAGAGGGAATTGTTTAGTGCAGTGCCTGAGGGAAAGGACATCTCACATTTTCTTTTTATCTCTTTTTTCAAGGATAATCTGGTGACCAGCCCTTTAATCTTGTGAGGTATAAGTGAGAAACCATCCCTTCTTCGATTGCTTCCTTCTGATTCTTCTGCATGCATGCATGTGTGCTCTTTTGCTTCAGTTGCATCCAACTCTTTTGTGACTCCATGGACTGCACCCCACCAGGCTCCTTTGTCCATGGGATTCCCCAGGTAAAACTGCTGGAGGGGGTTGCCATTTCCTACTACAGTGGGTCTTGCCAACCCAGGGATTGAACTCATGTCTGCCTTTATGTCCTACATTGCAGGCTCGTAATTTACCCACTAAGCCTTCTGGGAAGTCCTCTCATGTATGAGAGAAGTATAAAACCTGACCCTGGATCCACCATACTTTTTCTGTTTAGGATAGAGGCTATCTGAATCTTCAGGGCCCAGTGTTCTAAAACAAAACACAGTGTCTTTGCATCTCACTCACAGAGTCTTTATTTTTTCATGAATCTCATGGATATAAATATTGGGCATAGATATTGCCCTTTGGTAATATCCATACAGCTTTTCTTGGGCATAGGCATAACCTCTTTTGTTATTTTTCTAAAATTCAACAGGAGTATAATTTGATAATCTGATTGGAGTGGAATTGGTAAGAAGAGAAGAAGGAAGAAATGCAATACACTTACTTTTATAAATATAGAAACTACCACCAATCCATTTGGACTCTTTGCAGCTTCTGTGACATTGGTATATAGTTCATGGTTATAGTGGATGAGCTGCACCTGGCAGGAGAGAAAAACAATGATAAGAACAACAATCTATTGTTAAAAGATGGGAAGCACAGCATAGCCATCCTACTGAAAGGCATACTGGTAAATATATTGTAAAACAATTGGAAAAGTGATTGTATAATTGAGATTTCAGGGATATGGTGGGTGGGTTTCTATAAAATAAATGCATAAGCACATGCTCATACAAAAAATACCCACATATATTTGCAATTGTTTTCTGGTACTAATCATGGCTTTCATAAGCTCAGCGCCCATCTGGCTCTGGCTTCATTTGAGGAAATTTTCTCCAAAGTATGGGTAAGGTTATTTTCCATTTTTAGAAACAGAAGCATCATTCTGGGGTGAACAAGGTTTCCAGGCTAAAACAATAGCTGCTGTTAACAGCAAATAAATCTTCATGGTCATGGACTAGCAGGGAGTTGCTAGATCTTGAGTCAACTCAGTGACTCAGAGAGGAGACTGGCCAGCCTGCAAGATGCAGTGCTCCTGATAGAAATGGAGCTGGTGGTTAAGCTCCTGATACACCAACATACCAAGGTCACCTGATTATGAAGAACTTGCCCCTCATTGAATGAAGATCAGCAATCTGCCTGTTGAGCCCTTGTGTATCCATTTAATGCTGTGGCTTTAAAACTTTTTAATAACGTGGAGGTATAATTTTGTAATAAACTGAACGAGAAGTTTTGTTTTTTTTTTTAAATGTCACCCCCCATTCTAATTTCAGTTCAAGCAATATGACTATTAAAATTTAGGGTACATCATTCCAAATACTTTTATGCTTAGAAACAACACACAGAGGGCTTCCCTGGTGGTCCAGTGGGTAAGGACACCGTCTTGCAGTGCAAGGGACGCTGGTTCGATCCCTGGCCTGGGAAGATCCCACGTGCTGCAGAGCAGCTGGACCAATGTGTCCAATTACCAAGCTGGAGCTCTGGAGCGCATTTGCTCAGAGCCAGTGCTCTGTGACAACAGAGGCCACTGCGATGGGAAGCCCACATGGGCCAAAGAACAAAGATGAATGAAAATAGACAAATGAAAGACCAATAGAAGTGGCCCGCCCACCCCCTCCCTCCCCATCCCACCCCCCAAAATAAATAAATAAATCTTTAAAAAAAAAAGAAAGAACACACAGAGAGCTTAAAAATATTAAATGAAGAAATTCCCAGAAATATACAGCATACCAAGAATGTATCAAGAGAAAATATAAACCTAAGCATATGAATACAAATAATGTAATTGAAGTAGCAATCAGAATTCTCTCAAAAAAGAAAATTCCTGGACCAAATGGCTTTGTCAGTGAGTTCCACAAATCAGTCAAAGAAGAGCTCATACCAATCCTTCTTAAACTCTTCCAAAATCAGTAAAGAAAACATTTTCCAATTTATCTTCTAAGGCCAGCATCATCCTGACATAAAGCCAGATAAGGACACTGCAAGAAAAGAGAACTAAAGGCCAATATTCCTAATGAATATATAAGCAATGGTCTTGAATAAAATACTAGCAATCCAAACTGAACAATACATTGAAATGGTTATACATCATGACAAAGTAGTATATATTCCTGAGACACTCAACACATGCAAATCAATCATGGAACATAATAAAAGATAACATATTACCATAACAGAAGTTCACATTCACATGACCTTCTCAACAGAATAAGAAAGCACGTTTTTAAAAAATGTCTCAACTAAACAGAAGGAACTTAGCTCAATACAAATAAAGGCTATGTATGAAAAGATGAGCTGTTAAAGTGCTACACTCAATATGCCAGCAAATTTGGAAAAGTCAACAAAGGCCACATGACTAGAAAATGTCAGTTTTCATTCCAACCAAATACTTTTATGCTTAGAAACAACACACAGAGGGCTTCCCTGGTGGTCCAGTGGGTAAGGACACCGTCTTGCAGTGCAAGGGACGCTGGTTCGATCCCTGGCCTGGGAAGATCCCACGTGCTGCAGAGCAGCTGGACCAATGTGTCCAATTACCAAGCTGGAGCTCTGGAGCGCATTTGCTCAGAGCCAGTGCTCTGTGACAACAGAGGCCACTGCGATGGGAAGCCCACATGGGCCAAAGAACAAAGATGAATGAAAATAGACAAATGAAAGACCAATAGAAGTGGCCCGCCCACCCCCTCCCTCCCCATCCCACCCCCCAAAATAAATAAATAAATCTTTATAAAAAAAAGAAAGAACACACAGAGAGCTTAAAAATATTAAATGAAGAAATTCCCAGAAATATACAGCATACCAAGAATGTATCAAGAGAAAATATAAACCTAAGCATATGAATACAAATAATGTAATTGAAGTAGCAATCAGAATTCTCTCAAAAAAGAAAATTCCTGGACCAAATGGCTTTGTCAGTGAGTTCCACAAATCAGTCAAAGAAGAGCTCATACCAATCCTTCTTAAACTCTTCCAAAATCAGTAAAGAAAACATTTTCCAATTTATCTTCTAAGGCCAGCATCATCCTGACATAAAGCCAGATAAGGACACTGCAAGAAAAGAGAACTAAAGGCCAATATTCCTAATGAATATATAAGCAATGGTCTTGAATAAAATACTAGCAATCCAAACTGAACAATACATTGAAATGGTTATACATCATGACAAAGTAGTATATATTCCTGAGACACTCAACACATGCAAATCAATCATGGAACATAATAAAAGATAACATATTACCATAACAGAAGTTCACATTCACATGACCTTCTCAACAGAATAAGAAAGCACGTTTTTAAAAAATGTCTCAACTAAACAGAAGGAACTTAGCTCAATACAAATAAAGGCTATGTATGAAAAGATGAGCTGTTAAAGTGCTACACTCAATATGCCAGCAAATTTGGAAAAGTCAACAAAGGCCACATGACTAGAAAATGTCAGTTTTCATTCCAATCCCAAAGAAAGGTAATGCTAAAGAATGTTCAAACTACAGTACAATAGCCCTCGTTTTACATGCTACCAAGTCTAGCTTAAAATCCTTCAAGCTACTCTTCAGCAGTACATGAACCAAGAACTTCCAAATGTGGAAGCTAGATTTAGAAAAGGCACAGGAACCAGGGATCAAATTTTCAACATTCATTGGATCATAGAAAAAAAGCAAAGGCATTCCAAAAATATCTATTTCTGCTTCATCAGCTATGCTAAAGCCTTTGATTATGTGGATCACTAAATACTTTTAGAAAATTCTTAGACAACGGGAATATCAGGCCACCTTACTTGTCTCCTGAGAAATATATATGCAGGTCAAGAAACATCAGTTAGAACTGGACATGGAACAATGAACTGGTTCAAAATTGGGAAAAAAAGTAGGTTAAGGTTGTACCCTGTCACACCGTATATTTAACTTACATGCAGAGTACATTATGCAGTATACCAATCTGAATGAATCACAAGCTGGAATCAAGATTGCTGGGAGAAATATCAACAATGTCAGATATAGATGACAGCGCTTTAATGTCAGAAAGAGAAGAGTAACTAAGAGTATCTTGAAGAAGGCGAAAGATCAGAGTGAAAAATCTGGCTTACAAATTAACATACAAAAAATAAAGATGATAACATCTGGTCCCATCACTTCATGGCAAATAAAAGGGGAAAAAGTGGAAGCAGTGACAGACATTATTTTTGTGGGCTCCAAAATCACTGTGGGTGGTGACTGCAGTAATGGAATTAAAAGATGTTTGCTCCTCGGAAGAAAAGTTATGATAAATCTAGATAGCCTATTAAAAATCAGAGGCATCACTTTGCCAGCAAAATGGTTTTCCCAATAGTCATAAATAAAAGATAACATATTACCATAACAGAAGTTCACATTCACATGACCTTCTCAACAGAATAAGAAAGCACGTTTTTAAAAAATGTCTCAACTAAACAGAAGGAACTTAGCTCAATACAAATAAAGGCTATGTATGAAAAGATGAGCTGTTAAAGTGCTACACTCAATATGCCAGCAAATTTGGAAAAGTCAACAAAGGCCACATGACTAGAAAATGTCAGTTTTCATTCCAATCCCAAAGAAAGGTAATGCTAAAGAATGTTCAAACTACAGTACAATAGCCCTCGTTTTACATGCTACCAAGTCTAGCTTAAAATCCTTCAAGCTACTCTTCAGCAGTACATGAACCAAGAACTTCCAAATGTGGAAGCTAGATTTAGAAAAGGCACAGGAACCAGGGATCAAATTTTCAACATTCATTGGATCATAGAAAAAAAGCAAAGGCATTCCAAAAATATCTATTTCTGCTTCATCAGCTATGCTAAAGCCTTTGATTATGTGGATCACTAAATACTTTTAGAAAATTCTTAGACAACGGGAATATCAGGCCACCTTACTTGTCTCCTGAGAAATATATATGCAGGTCAAGAAACATCAGTTAGAACTGGACATGGAACAATGAACTGGTTCAAAATTGGGAAAAAAAGTAGGTTAAGGTTGTACCCTGTCACACCGTATATTTAACTTACATGCAGAGTACATTATGCAGTATACCAATCTGAATGAATCACAAGCTGGAATCAAGATTGCTGGGAGAAATATCAACAATGTCAGATATAGATGACAGCGCTTTAATGTCAGAAAGAGAAGAGTAACTAAGAGTATCTTGAAGAAGGCGAAAGATCAGAGTGAAAAATCTGGCTTACAAATTAACATACAAAAAATAAAGATGATAACATCTGGTCCCATCACTTCATGGCAAATAAAAGGGGAAAAAGTGGAAGCAGTGACAGACATTATTTTTGTGGGCTCCAAAATCACTGTGGGTGGTGACTGCAGTAATGGAATTAAAAGATGTTTGCTCCTCGGAAGAAAAGTTATGATAAATCTAGATAGCCTATTAAAAATCAGAGGCATCACTTTGCCAGCAAAAGTCTGGATAGTCAAAGTCATGGTTTTCCCAATAGTCATAAATAGAAGTAAGATTGGACCATAAGAAAGTTGAAGGAAGAAGAATTGTTGCTTTTGAATTGTGGTGCTGGAGAAGACACTTGAGAGCCCCTAGGACTGTGGGGAGATCAAGTCAGCTGATCCTAAAGGAAAACTGAATATTCATTGGAAGGAATGATGCTGAAGCTAAAGCTCCAATACTCTGTCCATATGATGTGAAGAGTTAACGCATTGAGAAAGCCCTGAGTGTTGGGTAAGATTGAGGGCAGGAAGAGAAGTGTGTAACAGAGAATTAGATGGTTATATGGCACGACTGAGTCAACGGACGTGAGTTTCAGCAACTCTGGGAGATGGTGAAGGTCAGGGATCCCTGGCATGCTGCATTCCATGGGTTCATAGAGTTGGACACGACATACTGACTGCGCAACAATAATAACAGTGTAATTCATGGAGAGACAGTGATATTTTCTTCTTTAAGATACAGTACAAGGAAAGGATACCCACTCTTGCCACTTCTATTCAACGTAGACTAGGTAGTGCAATTAGGCAAGAAAAAGAAATAACAGATATCCAAGCCAGAAAGGAAGATGCAAAATTGTCTCTGCAGATGAAATGATCATAAACATATAACACACTTTGAGACTCTACCACAACAGAAACTACTTGGCACTGATAAATCAACTCATTAAATTTGCTGGATATAAACTCAATATACATAAATTTGTGGCACTTTTATACACCAACAATGGACTATCCAGAAAGGAAATTTTTTAAAAATCCCATTTACAGTAACAGCAAACATAAGATACTTAGCAATAAACTTAAGTAAAGAAATTAACGATTTGCAGGTGAAAACTGATCACTTCATGGTCCCATCACTTCATGGCAAATAAAAGGGAAAAAGTGGAAGCAGTGACAGACATTATTTTTGTGGGCTCCAAAATCACTGTGGGTGGTGACTGCAGTAATGGAATTAAAAGATGTTTGCTCCTCGGAAGAAAAGTTATGATAAATCTAGATAGCCTATTAAAAATCAGAGGCATCACTTTGCCAGCAAAAGTCTGGATAGTCAAAGTCATGGTTTTCCCAATAGTCATAAATAGAAGTAAGATTGGACCATAAGAAAGTTGAAGGAAGAAGAATTGTTGCTTTTGAATTGTGGTGCTGGAGAAGACACTTGAGAGCCCCTAGGACTGTGGGGAGATCAAGTCAGCTGATCCTAAAGGAAAACTGAATATTCATTGGAAGGACTGATGCTGAAGCTAAAGCTCCAATACTCTGTCCATATGATGTGAAGAGTTAACGCATTGAGAAAGCCCTGAGTGTTGGGTAAGATTGAGGGCAGGAAGAGAAGTGTGTAACAGAGAATTAGATGGTTATATGGCACGACTGAGTCAACGGACGTGAGTTTCAGCAACTCTGGGAGATGGTGAAGGTCAGGGATCCCTGGCATGCTGCATTCCATGGGTTCATAGAGTTGGACACGACATACTGACTGCGCAACAATAATAACAGTGTAATTCATGGAGAGACAGTGATATTTTCTTCTTTAAGATACAGTACAAGGAAAGGATACCCACTCTTGCCACTTCTATTCAACGTAGACTAGGTAGTGCAATTAGGCAAGAAAAAGAAATAACAGATATCCAAGCCAGAAAGGAAGATGCAAAATTGTCTCTGCAGATGAAATGATCATAAACATATAACACACTTTGAGACTCTACCACAACAGAAACTACTTGGCACTGATAAATCAACTCATTAAATTTGCTGGATATAAACTCAATATACATAAATTTGTGGCACTTTTATACACCAACAATGGACTATCCAGAAAGGAAATTTTTTAAAAATCCCATTTACAGTAACAGCAAACATAAGATACTTAGCAATAAACTTAAGTAAAGAAATTAACGATTTGCAGAATAAAGCTATAAAATGTTGATGAACAAAATTAAAGAAGATAAACTGAAAGACAGGCACATGTTTGTGTGCTGAAAGAATTTACATTGTTAAAATCCTTGTAATACTATAAGTGATCTACAGATTATATCCAATTCCTATCACAATTCTAATGCCATCATTTATATAAATAGAAAAAAATCATAAAATTCATGTGGAAACACAGAAGACCCAAACAGTTAAAGAAATCCTAAGAAAGAAGAGCAAAGATAGGGCTTCCCTGGTGGTCCAGTGGGTAAGGACACTGCCTTGCAGTGCAAGGGGCGCTGGTTTGATACCTGGCCTGGGAAGATCCCACGTGCCGTGGAGTGGCTGGACTGATATGTCCAATTACTGAGCCGGAGCTCTGGAGCGCATGTGCCCAGAGCCGGTGCTCTGCGACAACAGAGGCCACCGCGATGGGAGGCCCACACGGGCCAAAGAACAAAGATGGATGAAAATAGACAAATGAAAGACCAGTAGAAGTGGCCCGCCCACCCCTCTCCCTCCCTCCCCACCCCACCCTACTCAAAAATACTAAATAAATAAATGTTTAAAAAAAAAAGAAGAGCGATGATAGAGGAGATGAATTTTGTGGAGGGAACACATATTACTGCTGCTCTTAAAATATCCTATTCATTTATATTTTCTTCACTTTCTTGTGAGTTTTGTAAATAATGACAGATGGTTATACAGCAGCTACTCTGTCATCAAAAAGAGAAAATGCAGGACAGGGCTAATGAATCTTCTATGCCTGTGCAGGACTCAGGCCAGGCGGGCTTATAGACCTATACTCATCAATCTCCCCCTTCTCTTTCTTTGCCTTCTACCCAAGTAGCCAGAATTTTCTGTAGGTGGAGAACCATAAGATATGGAGGGACTGACAGATGTGAAAAGTAGTAAAGAGTGGAGTCAATCCCGCTGCCCGCGTGTCCTGTGGCAGCCACAACCTCCTGGAGTCACCACCTCCACAAAGCTCTCTCACCTATGAACTCACTTAGGTAGCCCCCCCCCAAACTTCGGCTTCCACTCCCTACCCTCCCCTACCCTCACCTGGCTACTTAAGTGTCATTCCCTTGTGCCACTCCCTCTTTGGCTCCTGGCTCTCTCTCTGCATGCAGCTTGAATGAGAACCTCGATCCTGCCCATCTGAGGTCACTGCTTCTCTCTCTTTTATCAACATTTTTCTTACATTTGGTGCCAAAAGTCATGGAATTGAGGCACCCTGGTTCAGCACAGGACCTCTTTCCACTTGTATTTCCTTTACGGTGAGGGATCAAGGACTCAACTCTACAAGCTCACTTTGACCGAATAGCAACTGGCCACAACCTTGCCATGTGAGTGAAACAAAGACATTTCTAGTCCTGCAGGAATGGAATGGTCTCCTCCCTCCCCCACTGTCCCTTCAGGTCTTACTCGGAGATGTCCCAAGACAGACCTGTACTTCCTGGCTTCCCTGCAGCCTCATGTCCCAGAGGGTCCTCTGCTGCAGACTGGTTCACAGATGCTCACTGGGTCCAGGTTGATTTAGGCATATCTTAGCCTGTCATTTCAGCATAGCCTAGCCCCCTCCCAGAGAATTCCTTTTGCCATAGCCTAGACCCTCCATTCTGACTCTTCATAGGTCTCCTAACCCTTCCTGACCATTCCCTCTACCACTTCCCATTGTGGGAGCAGACCATTGCATTCCTGCAGACACCCCACTTGTCTGCCCCTTAAAAAAATTTCAAGGCACTAGGTGTGATGCCTGAACTAAAGTGCAAAAGGCTTCACCGTTTCTCTGTGCAAATCTGGCTACAATAGTCCTTAGATAACTAAAACTGCTGGCCTGAATTTAGGACCTTTGATCCCAACATTTTACAGAATCTCAATAACTTTCTACAATGAAATGCAAATGGTCAGAGGTTCCCTACATTCATGTTTTCTTTAATCTTCGCTCCCATCTGTTTTTCTGCTCAGCCTGCTCTGCACTTCAACTTCTTTTGGCGAATGCCCCTATAACATCCCCAAATGCCTGATCCACCACAGGGCCCCATTCACCTACCTCACCTTCCCCAATTCGTACCTCAGGTCCTATGGATGAACACCCTCCTTCCTGGGTCCCCTGTTGTCCATCTCCAATGTTCCTCAATCATCCATCACTTGCACCCCAAGCTCTTCTCATTCCCTCTCTGCTCTCTACCCCCTTACCCATTCCAAAACCCAGAACTTGATCCCACCTTACCATATGCTCCCTTTTTGAGAGGTGGCAGGAATGGAAAGCACAGTCAGGGTTTGTGTCCCATTTTCTATGATTGATATGTCTCAGATAGAAGACCGTCTTGACTGTTCCTCAGAAAACCCTTCCAAATATCACAAGGAGTTTATCCAACTAACCCAGGCCTACCATCTCACATGGTTGGATACCTATTACACTGTCACCACCACATTGACGCCTGAGGATAGAAATAGCATTTGTCAGTCAGTCCGAGAAAATGCCCACAGGCTCCATGCAGAAAATAGAAATCTAAATCCACTAGCTGATGAGGCATTGCCTGCTTCTGAAACCCCCTGGACCTACCAATCTGGGGACCCAGGAATCTTATGCAAAGAACATATGGTGGAATGTCTTCTTGAGGGGATGACAAAAATAATCCTACACTCAGGTAAACTACAAAAAGATCAGGGGAATCAGCTAGAGACCAGGTGAGAACTCATCGCGTTTTATGGCCCACCTCACTGAGGCCATTACTAGGCACACTAACCTGGACCTCAGTACCCCTGTAGGAAGCCTCTTCTTACACATACAGTTTATAAGCCAATCATCCCCAGATATCCATAGAAAACTCCAAAACTGGAACAAGGACCTCAAGCTTCCCAAAAGCAACTTCTAAATGCAGCCTTCCAAATTATTAACGAGTGCCCCTTAAAAAAATTTCAAGGCACTAGGTGTGATGCCTGAACTAAAGTGCAAAAGGCTTCACCGTTTCTCTGTGCAAATCTGGCTACAATAGTCCTTAGATAACTAAAACTGCTGGCCTGAATTTAGGACCTTTGATCCCAACATTTTACAGAATCTCAATAACTTTCTACAATGAAATGCAAATGGTCAGAGGTTCCCTACATTCATGTTTTCTTTAATCTTCGCTCCCATCTGTTTTTCTGCTCAGCCTGCTCTGCACTTCAACTTCTTTTGGCGAATGCCCCTATAACATCCCCAAATGCCTGATCCACCACAGGGCCCCATTCACCTACCTCACCTTCCCCAATTCGTACCTCAGGTCCTATGGATGAACACCCTCCTTCCTGGGTCCCCTGTTGTCCATCTCCAATGTTCCTCAATCATCCATCACTTGCACCCCAAGCTCTTCTCATTCCCTCTCTGCTCTCTACCCCCTTACCCATTCCAAAACCCAGAACTTGATCCCACCTTACCATATGCTCCCTTTTTGAGAGGTGGCAGGAATGGAAAGCACAGTCAGGGTTTGTGTCCCATTTTCTATGATTGATATGTCTCAGATAGAAGACCGTCTTGACTGTTCCTCAGAAAACCCTTCCAAATATCACAAGGAGTTTATCCAACTAACCCAGGCCTACCATCTCACATGGTTGGATACCTATTACACTGTCACCACCACATTGACGCCTGAGGATAGAAATAGCATTTGTCAGTCAGTCCGAGAAAATGCCCACAGGCTCCATGCAGAAAATAGAAATCTAAATCCACTAGCTGATGAGGCATTGCCTGCTTCTGAAACCCCCTGGACCTACCAATCTGGGGACCCAGGAATCTTATGCAAAGAACATATGGTGGAATGTCTTCTTGAGGGGATGACAAAAATAATCCTACACTCAGGTAAACTACAAAAAGATCAGGGGAATCAGCTAGAGACCAGGTGAGAACTCATCGCGTTTTATGGCCCACCTCACTGAGGCCATTACTAGGCACACTAACCTGGACCTCAGTACCCCTGTAGGAAGCCTCTTCTTACACATACAGTTTATAAGCCAATCATCCCCAGATATCCATAGAAAACTCCAAAAACTGGAACAAGGACCTCAAGCTTCCCAAAAGCAACTTCTAAATGCAGCCTTCCAAATTATTAACAATAGAGAGAACAAAGCCAAATTAGCGAAAGAGAGACACCTGAAAGCTAAATATCAACTCCTAGTTGCAGTACTTAGTCCACAGGACCCTCAACCACGTAAGGAACCTAGTCCAGGTTTGACCCTTTGAGCCCTCATGATCCCACCTGGCACCTGCTTTCTCTGTGGCAACTTGGTACACTGGGCTAAGGCATGACCAAACCCTAGGCCTCCTTCCAGATCATTCTCAACCTGTGAGCAATGGGGACACTGGAAGATTGACTGCCCCCAGGACTGGTCACCGCAGCTCTCAGTTCAGTCCTCCAGACAAATGGCCACTCCATACTCTCAACTACTGGAATTAGGAGGCTTAAGCTCTTTTGCCCCATTGTCCACTGCAATGTGTATAGGGAGCCTAGGATAATGGGGACAGTGGCTGGCTGGACATTTACTTTTGTCATTGACACTGGGGCAACTCTTTCCATTCTCACTGAATGGCATGGCCCCTTCCATGGAAGGTTCACAACCCATCATGGGAGTCTCAGGTGTCTCTCCTGTCCTTTGTACTTTTGGAGATTTTACTTTAACCCATTCCTTTCTTATAATGTCTCAATGTCCCATATCACTCTTAGGGTGAGATCTCCTTCATAAGTTCAGTGCCTCAAATTCCTTAAATTTCATGTTTTTATAAAGTCAAGCTAGCCCACAGCCCCTCCATGCAGAAAATAGAAATCTAAATCCACTAGCTGATGAGGCATTGCCTGCTTCTGAAACCCCCTGGACCTACCAATCTGGGGACCCAGGAATCTTATGCAAAGAACATATGGTGGAATGTCTTCTTGAGGGGATGACAAAAATAATCCTACACTCAGGTAAACTACAAAAAGATCAGGGGAATCAGCTAGAGACCAGGTGAGAACTCATCGCGTTTTATGGCCCACCTCACTGAGGCCATTACTAGGCACACTAACCTGGACCTCAGTACCCCTGTAGGAAGCCTCTTCTTACACATACAGTTTATAAGCCAATCATCCCCAGATATCCATAGAAAACTCCAAAAACTGGAACAAGGACCTCAAGCTTCCCAAAAGCAACTTCTAAATGCAGCCTTCCAAATTATTAACAATAGAGAGAACAAAGCCAAATTAGCGAAAGAGAGACACCTGAAAGCTAAATATCAACTCCTAGTTGCAGTACTTAGTCCACAGGACCCTCAACCACGTAAGGAACCTAGTCCAGGTTTGACCCTTTGAGCCCTCATGATCCCACCTGGCACCTGCTTTCTCTGTGGCAACTTGGTACACTGGGCTAAGGCATGACCAAACCCTAGGCCTCCTTCCAGATCATTCTCAACCTGTGAGCAATGGGGACACTGGAAGATTGACTGCCCCCAGGACTGGTCACCGCAGCTCTCAGTTCAGTCCTCCAGACAAATGGCCACTCCATACTCTCAACTACTGGAATTAGGAGGCTTAAGCTCTTTTGCCCCATTGTCCACTGCAATGTGTATAGGGAGCCTAGGATAATGGGGACAGTGGCTGGCTGGACATTTACTTTTGTCATTGACACTGGGGCAACTCTTTCCATTCTCACTGAATGGCATGGCCCCTTCCATGGAAGGTTCACAACCCATCATGGGAGTCTCAGGTGTCTCTCCTGTCCTTTGTACTTTTGGAGATTTTACTTTAACCCATTCCTTTCTTATAATGTCTCAATGTCCCATATCACTCTTAGGGTGAGATCTCCTTCATAAGTTCAGTGCCTCTTTATATATCCTCCCCCCACTTAAATTCAGCTACCATGTTTTTTATACAAGCTAGCCCTGACACAAGTCAACCGCTCCCTAAACCTCCTCCCTCCTCTGCCCAATCTCTCCCCAGACCCCCCTACATCTTCTCCAAGCCTCTCCAAGACCACCTGGGGGGTCCTTGAGCCAGACCACCCCCTCACCAATCCTGTTTTCTGGGAAACAGATAAGCTTCAAATTGCTACTCACCATAAATCTATCACAATCTCCCTCAAGGATTCAAACACTTCTATCACTGTTTTCCAATACTCTCTAAGTCCCTCAACCCTCAGTGGCCTCAAACCTATAGTTCTACACCTTCTCAAATCCAATCTTCTAATTTCCACTTGTTCCCCCAACAATACTCCTATTCTGGGGGTCAAGAAATCTAATAGTCAGTACTGCCTAGTCCAGGACCTCAGAAAAGTCAACACAGCCATAATCCCCATCCACCCGGTGGTACCTAGCCCTTATATCCTTCTGTCTTCCACCAGTCACTTTTCCATCCTAGACCTAAAGGATGCCTTCTTTACCATCCGTCTCCACCTATCCTCACAATCCCTATTTGCTTTCACTTGGATGGACCCAGACACCCATACCTCTCAGCAATTTACATGGACCGTGTTACCACAGGGATTCTGAGACATTCCACACCATTTTGGTCAGACCCTCCAAAAGGATCTCATCCCCCTCCAACTCAGGCCCAGTCACCAATATGTAGATGATCTCCTCCTCTTCAACCCCTCCATTCAGATTTGCAGAGACCATAATTCTGCTAAATGCCCTGGCAGTCTCAACTTGTCTCCTGTTCTGCTATATACCTTGGTTTCCAGCTGACCCCTAATAAACATTTCATTCCTCTGGAATGACTATCTGGGATATTCCTCTTCCCACTACCAAGCAGGAACTCCTATCCTCTTTAGGCCTCTTTAACTATTTTTGGATCTGTATCCCCAGTTTTTCCCTTATAGCCCAACCTCTCTATGAAGCCACAAAAGGGCCTTTGGAGGAGCTACTCTTAGCTCCTCTCTCTCTCAAAAGTCATCTGTACTCTCAAAGCACTCCTCAGCAGGGCCACCTATCTATATTTTCCTAACCCCTTTAAGCCCTTTTTCCTTTACCTTCACACTGACAAAGGCCGAACCTTAGGATTCCCTTTTCAGAAAGCTGGTAACACCACTCATCCCATAGCCTATCTGTCAAAACAATTAGATTCTGTATACCGGGGATGGACTCTATGCCTCTGCATCCTGGAAACTGCAGCCCTTCTAATACCCTAGGTCAACAAGCTGTCCCTTCACAGCCCTCTAACTATACTGACCTCACATTCTCTCCAGGACCTCCTGAGTCACAGAACCTTTCTTTCTCTCCCTCCTTCCAGGTTACAACTTCTCCATGCCCATCTATTAGATCCTTTAGTAACATTCCAACAATGTAATTCTCTAAATCCAGCTACTTTGCTCCCAAACCTCCAGCATCCTGAAATGCCCTCTGAGATTCTGGACCTGAGATTCTGGATTAAATCCCTTCTCACACATATTAGAACAACACATTGCCATACTAGACCAACACATTACATATTAGACCACATTACATATTAGACTGTTACATATTAGATGCACTACATATTAGACCACATTACATATTAGACCAATAGATTACCAAAACCCCCAATTGGTTTATCGATGAGAGTTCATACAAGACTTCCCCTTACTATGCTGGATATGCCATTACTGAGGTATATCACAATGGTCAATTCTGCCCCCCTGAAAGGTCATAGAAGCCTCCTCATTATCCCCTAGGACAACATCTCAGTAAACAGAACTTACAGACTTAACCAGAGCTCTCACTTTACCAAAAGACAGAAATATCAACATACATACTGAGTCCAAATACACATACAGCATCCTCTATTCCAACATCCTGATCTGGAGAGAAAGGGAATTTCTAACACAAAAGGGAACAACCATCACAAGTGTTAAGCTCATAGGAAAACTACTAGAGGCCGCCTTCCTCCCTTCAAAAATAACTATCATCCATTGCAGGGGACATCGACAAGACGGACAGTATATACCATAAGCAAACAATGAGGTAGGCAAAATAGCAAAAGAAGTAGCATCAGGACTCCCTACCCCATGTTACCTGTTCCTGACTCATCTTCCAGAAAAGGCCCTTTCCTATCCCCGCACAGAAGAGGAACTTTTTGCCAACCACAGGACAAATATTGAAGGATGATGGTACATTCAGGGCAAATTGGTTCTCCCCCACAGAGACTCAAAGACAGTCCTACAATACTTCCATCACCTTTTCCATTTTGATTTACAGTCACTCCAGAAATTTCTTAAGTCCCAGATTTATATGACACCCTCGGACCACTGTCTGTCTGAAAACCAATCACACCACAAAGATCAAATCCGATATTTCCCCTACTCATCTGGCTGAGGATTCCTTCCAGCATCAGACTGGCAAATAGATTTTATTCGTATGCCTCTGGTTCAGAAACACAAATCCCTTCTATTATTAGTAGACACCTTCTCAGGATGGGTAGAGGCCTTTCCCACCTTTAAGAAAAGAGTCTCCACTGTAGCCTGCATCCTGATAAAGAGATCGTTGCCCACTTTGGGGTACCCACATCCTTAAAGTCTGGCAATGGAGAGGAATTCACCTCAACAAGGGATAGTAAAATATTTCAATATCCCCTGGAAATTTCATATTCCCTATCACCCCCAGCCAACAGGAAAAGTAGAATGCACCAATCACACCCTGAAAACAGCGTTGACAAAATTAACCTTGGAGACTCACTTAGACTGGACTAGGTTATTCCCCTTGGCCCTTCTTAAAGCCAGATCCATGACCAAAAAATCCCTCCAAATTGCTCCATTCGATATGCTATGTGCATGCCCCCTTCTTCTGCCTGGATTTCTGCTTTCTCCCTCTGACTCTTTACCCATCCCATTGATTTCCCCATATTCTCATCTCCAGGCTGCCCTCTGGGCCCACTCAAATTCCCAGCTTCCCCAACCTCTATTCTCCTCCAACATTCTCCCCTCTGTCACAATAGGTGACTCTGTCTACCTCTCTAACAACTAGTCAACTACCTTTCTACCAACCAGTCAACTACCTCCTTAGAGCCAAAATGGGTGGGACCATTCAGTCATGATGACTCCTACTGCAGCAAAACAGAATGGGTACCCCGTTTGGGTTCACATTTCCCATATCAAATGAGTCCCCATTCCTAAATTTTGGTCTACCCTCACAGGTCTGATACCCTGAAGTTCACCAGACTCCCACCCATTTCTGAAGAATGAACATCCCAATATGGAGAATCATAATCTCCAACCCAAAATCCATGTCTCTTTCCCTTGACTTCTTTGCAAATTTCCTCAATTCCTTAGTAGATTTCCCTCTGGTACCCCTTCATGAGGCCCCTGACTTCACTAGATGATATTAACTTCCTAATCCAAGAGCTTTGGTTCCAGGGGACCTTCCAGGACTTCATCTCAAACCAGATCTCAGTCTATACTCTCTTCTTCTTTCTTCTTCTAAGAGATGAAAAATCTAATCTTAATATTTCTCTTCCTTGTGGCCACCTCCCACTCTGATATTTTTTTACAAAAATGCATAAATCAGCCTATTCATCTGACCACTGATCTTTTAAAATCCCATAATTCTCTTTTTTCCACCTGCTGGGTCTGTCTCCATGTATGCCAATCCATAAACCACGTCTTCCCTACCACCACTGGCACCTGGCTCATCTCCGTCTCAGGATTCCATTTCACATTGACAATACTCTAGAATATGAGGAAATATATGGAAATTGGTGGCATGGAAGTGACAATCTTTTAAAACACCGGGAGATCAAGGACTTCCAAAAATCTCTCAAACTGCTGCATCCACCTCAGAGACTACTCCAGGGCCCTTCCCAAACCATTATTTATCTTACATGCCAGCCCTCATATGTGTCTCCTCGCTCCCTTTTCCATCATCCACTCCCATAGGAACCCTCCCTCCACACCAAAACAACATAATTATAACTTTCCCCACCTCAAAGGAACATTTTCAAAAACTCATTCGAATTGGTCCCGAGTTGTATCAGCAAATAACAGGCCCGCCGACTCTTGATCAATCTAACAATAGTAGTGGTTTCTATTACTGGCAAAAGCAACAGTTTTAGCCAGACTTCCCTGGTTTCTGTGCTCAAGATACTCGTTTTGCCCTCCCATTTCTGCCCCTCCCCCTGCCCACCCACTTATTTGAAACTGATACTCCTAACACTTGCCACAGAATCCCAACCCCTAAACCCCCTGACGAACTATTTATAGATACTAACACTTTTCAATTAGCACAAGAAGATCCTTCCCCAATCAGTCTCTCCTGACTCCGCTACAACTCATAACAATCATGCTCATCGGACACTCTATTTCCATCTGACACACATGAGAAAACCCTTGCCGACCTGACACAGGCAAACTCTTTCAGATATCACATTTTGACCTTACCCCATAGAGGCCCCTGACTTCACTAGATGATATTAACTTCCTAATCCAAGAGCTTTGGTTCCAGGGGACCTTCCAGGACTTCATCTCAAACCAGATCTCAGTCTATACTCTCTTCTTCTTTCTTCTTCTAAGAGATGAAAAATCTAATCTTAATATTTCTCTTCCTTGTGGCCACCTCCCACTCTGATATTTTTTTACAAAAATGCATAAATCAGCCTATTCATCTGACCACTGATCTTTTAAAATCCCATAATTCTCTTTTTTCCACCTGCTGGGTCTGTCTCCATGTATGCCAATCCATAAACCACGTCTTCCCTACCACCACTGGCACCTGGCTCATCTCCGTCTCAGGATTCCATTTCACATTGACAATACTCTAGAATATGAGGAAATATATGGAAATTGGTGGCATGGAAGTGACAATCTTTTAAAACACCGGGAGATCAAGGACTTCCAAAAATCTCTCAAACTGCTGCATCCACCTCAGAGACTACTCCAGGGCCCTTCCCAAACCATTATTTATCTTACATGCCAGCCCTCATATGTGTCTCCTCGCTCCCTTTTCCATCATCCACTCCCATAGGAACCCTCCCTCCACACCAAAACAACATAATTATAACTTTCCCCACCTCAAAGGAACATTTTCAAAAACTCATTCGAATTGGTCCCGAGTTGTATCAGCAAATAACAGGCCCGCCGACTCTTGATCAATCTAACAATAGTAGTGGTTTCTATTACTGGCAAAAGCAACAGTTTTAGCCAGACTTCCCTGGTTTCTGTGCTCAAGATACTCGTTTTGCCCTCCCATTTCTGCCCCTCCCCCTGCCCACCCACTTATTTGAAACTGATACTCCTAACACTTGCCACAGAATCCCAACCCCTAAACCCCCTGACGAACTATTTATAGATACTAACACTTTTCAATTAGCACAAGAAGATCCTTCCCCAATCAGTCTCTCCTGACTCCGCTACAACTCATAACAATCATGCTCATCGGACACTCTATTTCCATCTGACACACATGAGAAAACCCTTGCCGACCTGACACAGGCAAACTCTTTCAGATATCACATTTTGACCTTACCCCATATCTCTCCTACCAAACAGGCCTCTTTTGGATTTGAAGGATCAATGCCTACATGTGTCTTCCTACAAATTTGACAGGAACTTGTACCCACGGTCTTTCTCTCCACCTCTGTTTCCCTTTCCCCTGATACCCCTGTCCCCATCTTTCTGTCCACTGCTACAGCCATTTGTACAAGAAGAGTCATCCAACTGATCCCCTTTCTAGTTGCTTTAGGAGCCCTCACAGTGGCAGAAATGGGAGCCATGAGTCTCAGAGTCTCCCTCTACCAGCTGACCCTCCTGTCACAGTAACTCTCAACCAGTCTCAAAGAAATCACAGAACAACTTGTGGCCTTTCAGGACCAACTTGACTCCCCAGCACCCATGATGCCCTGAAACTGCCAAGGGCAGGACCTCCTGACAGCAGCTCACAGTGGTATATGTGTCCTGCTTCAAGAGTATCATTGTTTCTACACCAATAAATCTCAAATAGTAAAGGATGGTGCCCAGAACCTGAGGGACTTAACCCAGGACTTACAACATAGCTTCCCATGTGGATGGTTCCTGGAGCAAGTGCTTCTCTGTCTCCACACCATGTTAACTCCCATATTCACTCTCATTCTCATGTAACCTTTTTACCATGCCTTATAAGTTTCTTTCAGAAATTTCTGATCAACAAAGACACAGTCATCTCTCGTGCAGCAACCCAAGAACATGTCAAGGCCATGCTTCTCCTCCAGACTCCAGAGGACAAACCTCATACCAGTGACGCCTTACCATCCCGAGTTGTATCAGCAAATAACAGGCCCGCCGACTCTTGATCAATCTAACAATAGTAGTGGTTTCTATTACTGGCAAAAGCAACAGTTTTAGCCAGACTTCCCTGGTTTCTGTGCTCAAGATACTCGTTTTGCCCTCCCATTTCTGCCCCTCCCCCTGCCCACCCACTTATTTGAAACTGATACTCCTAACACTTGCCACAGAATCCCAACCCCTAAACCCCCTGACGAACTATTTATAGATACTAACACTTTTCAATTAGCACAAGAAGATCCTTCCCCAATCAGTCTCTCCTGACTCCGCTACAACTCATAACAATCATGCTCATCGGACACTCTATTTCCATCTGACACACATGAGAAAACCCTTGCCGACCTGACACAGGCAAACTCTTTCAGATATCACATTTTGACCTTACCCCATATCTCTCCTACCAAACAGGCCTCTTTTGGATTTGAAGGATCAATGCCTACATGTGTCTTCCTACAAATTTGACAGGAACTTGTACCCACGGTCTTTCTCTCCACCTCTGTTTCCCTTTCCCCTGATACCCCTGTCCCCATCTTTCTGTCCACTGCTACAGCCATTTGTACAAGAAGAGTCATCCAACTGATCCCCTTTCTAGTTGCTTTAGGAGCCCTCACAGTGGCAGAAATGGGAGCCATGAGTCTCAGAGTCTCCCTCTACCAGCTGACCCTCCTGTCACAGTAACTCTCAACCAGTCTCAAAGAAATCACAGAACAACTTGTGGCCTTTCAGGACCAACTTGACTCCCCAGCACCCATGATGCCCTGAAACTGCCAAGGGCAGGACCTCCTGACAGCAGCTCACAGTGGTATATGTGTCCTGCTTCAAGAGTATCATTGTTTCTACACCAATAAATCTCAAATAGTAAAGGATGGTGCCCAGAACCTGAGGGACTTAACCCAGGACTTACAACATAGCTTCCCATGTGGATGGTTCCTGGAGCAAGTGCTTCTCTGTCTCCACACCATGTTAACTCCCATATTCACTCTCATTCTCATGTAACCTTTTTACCATGCCTTATAAGTTTCTTTCAGAAATTTCTGATCAACAAAGACACAGTCATCTCTCGTGCAGCAACCCAAGAACATGTCAAGGCCATGCTTCTCCTCCAGACTCCAGAGGACAAACCTCATACCAGTGACGCTCCTTAGCCATGCAGGAAGCAGCCAGATATGATGACGTTGCATCTGTTCCTTTCTATATTCCTTCAGAGTCTGGAATGATGGATGTGAAAAGTTCCAAAGAGCCCTCTCCCTCTTACCAACTCACTTAGGCACCACTCTCTTTCCTCCTGCAGCTTTCATTCTCCCCCAACCACCCAACTACTTAAGTGCCATTTTCTGGCACCGCTTCCTCTTTGGGTTGGGCTCTCTCTCTGTGTGCAGTCTGAATAAAAATCTCGAGTTAGTCCATCTGAGGTCAGTGCTTCTCTCTCTTTCTTTTACCAACACTTTTCTTACAGAGATGCCACACCTCCTTTCAGTGCTGAGTAAGCTTATTAATGAGAATCAAAACACATTCTGGCATCTATTAAGACCTTCTTACCAGGGACCTAGAAAATCATTTGTGAGTATGCTAGTGCTTCAAGGCATGCCTTGAAATTTCAGAATATTCTGTGAACTAAGCTTTGGAGAACAGTAAAGTAGAAGAAAATCCAGTGGAGTGATTATTCTCTCTAAATTGTAAGTCTGGAAAAAGCAGGAATATGTCTCTTGGGTGCTCCAAATAGCAGCGTTCCATGGGGTCACAGGCTGTGAGAAAGGAACTGGCAAAATAGGAGTGAGGTTGTGCTCTTGCTAAGCTCAAGTTAATGCATTTGGAATTTTGACCCAAGTCTTGTTTCCTCTATATTCCAAGGTAAATTGGCTAGGATTGAGATCAAGTTGAACCGTTTGAAACTGATTTTTTAATTTACAAAAATAGTGATTTTATAGATTTTACATAATCTTAAAATAAAGCTATTTTGAATACAGCATTCTTCCTACCTTCCTCAAAAATTAGATACTAAAACATAGCTTCCCATGTGGATGGTTCCTGGAGCAAGTGCTTCTCTGTCTCCACACCATGTTAACTCCCATATTCACTCTCATTCTCATGTAACCTTTTTACCATGCCTTATAAGTTTCTTTCAGAAATTTCTGATCAACAAAGACACAGTCATCTCTCGTGCAGCAACCCAAGAACATGTCAAGGCCATGCTTCTCCTCCAGACTCCAGAGGACAAACCTCATACCAGTGACGCTCCTTAGCCATGCAGGAAGCAGCCAGATATGATGACGTTGCATCTGTTCCTTTCTATATTCCTTCAGAGTCTGGAATGATGGATGTGAAAAGTTCCAAAGAGCCCTCTCCCTCTTACCAACTCACTTAGGCACCACTCTCTTTCCTCCTGCAGCTTTCATTCTCCCCCAACCACCCAACTACTTAAGTGCCATTTTCTGGCACCGCTTCCTCTTTGGGTTGGGCTCTCTCTCTGTGTGCAGTCTGAATAAAAATCTCGAGTTAGTCCATCTGAGGTCAGTGCTTCTCTCTCTTTCTTTTACCAACACTTTTCTTACAGAGATGCCACACCTCCTTTCAGTGCTGAGTAAGCTTATTAATGAGAATCAAAACACATTCTGGCATCTATTAAGACCTTCTTACCAGGGACCTAGAAAATCATTTGTGAGTATGCTAGTGCTTCAAGGCATGCCTTGAAATTTCAGAATATTCTGTGAACTAAGCTTTGGAGAACAGTAAAGTAGAAGAAAATCCAGTGGAGTGATTATTCTCTCTAAATTGTAAGTCTGGAAAAAGCAGGAATATGTCTTTTGGGGTGCTCCAAATAGCAGCGTTCCATGGGGTCACAGGCTGTGAGAAAGGAACTGGCAAAATAGGAGTGAGGTTGTGCTCTTGCTAAGCTCAAGTTAATGCATTTGGAATTTTGACCCAAGTCTTGTTTCCTCTATATTCCAAGGTAAATTGGCTAGGATTGAGATCAAGTTGAACCGTTTGAAACTGATTTTTTAATTTACAAAAATAGTGATTTTATAGATTTTACATAATCTTAAAATAAAGCTATTTTGAATACAGCATTCTTCCTACCTTCCTCAAAAATTAGATACTAAAACGATGACATAGTACTTTGCTACACATTGTGCAGTGCAGGGACCAGCCACAGATCTGGGCGCATGTTAGAAAAATGAAGAATTTTGAGCCCTACTCTAAATTTCTCTAATCATAATCTGCACTGTTACAAATTCTCGGTGATTTGAAGTACACTATTAGTACTTAATAAGTACAGGTTTAACAAATGGTGCTAGCTGAGTTTAGGGATACATGTGCTATGTATATTGGAAGATAGTGAGAAATAGAATATTTCCTGCCAGATCAGTGTCAATTTAAAAATAGTCACAACCTAAATGTTGAAAATTATGTTTTATGTGGTGGGGATCTTTAGGCCTTCAGGGCTGGGAGACAGCACCTTAAGTGACCTTGAGAGAACTGCTTTGAGGAGGGGATGGGAGAAGGCAATTTATTTAGAAGTCTTACAGCAAAGGATACAAGCTGAACATCAAAAGATTATTGTTAATTAAGGAAAACCAGGTATCTCTGCTGCAATGAGAGGTCAACACAGATCAAAGAATAATGATGGATGAAAATAAAAATAAATAAAATAACAATTAAAAAAGAGGTCAAAAAAAAAAAAAAAGAGAGAGAGAGAGAAAACCAGATATCTCAAGTTCAGGAATTTAGCACTTTTCTAGATATGGGAAGATGCAAGATTCTGGGTCCATTGAAATCATTCCTCTCATATGCATCTCAGCTATCTGAGGCCAGTATCCTGTGTTTCCACATCCTGTGTTTTTCACATCCTATATTCCCTTCGGACTCACTGTGGTGAGTGACTGTAGGTTTGATGGCTGCCAATCACAGACATTCTCTTTCCTCAATGCTCTTAGGGCTCACATTGGAAGACTGGAATCTCTGAAGAATGTGACATCCTTGTTGATTGATGAGAAATGGAATATTTCCTGTCATATTCATAAGCAAGTATGTCTTGGTCATCAGCCATTTCAATCCTCCAATGCCTAAAGTCATTAAATATGGAGAAGTCATCAGGCTGCAGTCACTCCCTAAGCTCAGTCCTAAAGAACTCAGTATGTGAAAGACACAGAATATTGGCCTCAGATAGCTGAGGTACCTATGAAAGGAATTATTCCAGTGAACCCAGACTTTTGCATCTTCCCATTTATAGAAACTTGCTGTATTCCTTCACTGAGATATTTTGTTTTCTTTAATTGACAATGATTTTTTTTTTTTTTAATTTTGGGGGAGACGGGGAGGGAGGGGAGCAGGCGGGCTACTTCTATTGGTCTTTCATTTGTCTATTTTCATCCATCTTTGTTCTTTGGCCCGTGTGGGCCTCCCATCACGGTGACCTCTGTTGTCGCAGAGCACCGGCTCTGGGCACATGAGCGCCAGAGCTCCGACTGGGTAATTGGACACATTGGTCCAGCCGCTCCGCCGCACGTGGGATCTTCCCAGGCCAGGGATCAAACCAGCGCCCTTTCACTGCAAGGTGGTGTCCTTACCCACTGGACCACCAGGGAAGTCCGACAATGATTTTTTGATATTCAGATTACCTGCCCTATATTGTAAGACTTCTATATAACCTGGCTCCTCTACTCACTTTCTCAACTCTCTCAGGGTTACTTGAAATGCTATTTCATGGGTGTGAAGGCCTAAAAGTTCCCACCAAATAAAACATAAATTTCAATGTTTAAGCTACTATTTTTTATATCGACAGTTATGGTGCCCATGAAGGGACCAGAGCAGATTCCATGCTTCTACCTGAACTCTTTGAGCATCTGGAGCCATGAAATCAACAGTCATCCTGTGCCCATCTACAAACTGTTGACTAATAAAAGATGAACAACTTGTGAGTTGTGGATTAAGTCTTATTTGGAGCATAATTAGGATTGGAGCCTAGGAGGCAGCACCCCAGATAGCTCTGAGAGACTACTCCAAAGAGGCAGCAGAAGTAAGATCAATATTCAAGGTTTTTGAGGAAGGGGGAGATCCATACCAATAAATGGTCATTTTACAAAGGGTTTTCAGTTAATCATTAGGATCTAATTTCATCATGAAGAAATTTATTGTTTTTCTAGATGTGAGCAGATGCATGGATTGAGATTATAAAGGTTGTTTCTAAAAGGCATCCACCTATCTAAAAATCTGCCCCACCTTGGAGCACAGAGTGCCTCTACCCTATTCTGATCTCCATCAAGGGTTTTTGAAGATCAGCAGTTCTCAACAGTATTGGGTCTCAACCTCACCCTCATCTCTTTCAGGGGGTATTGAAGGTCATCAGCTTTCAACAGCACAGGGTCTGGTCTTTGCAGAGGCAGAGGGCAAATGTCCTTGTTGCCCAGTCATTGGCAATGTAATTTGTAAATGCCAGTTTGTAGGTGACAGTCCTCAGAAAGTCCAGGCAAATTTAAGTGAGTCTTTCCTGTTTCTAGGATCTCCTATTATTGGTAGAGGATCTTAATTTTTATTCAGTGGAAGAAGAGGTTATCCTTGAAACTTGGTTTCAGGAAGATGTACCTGAGTTGCGCAGTTCACTGACAGGGTGATCCTCAGTTGGACTGGGAAGCTTTTTCTCAGTGTAGGCGTGGAGGAGGTTATTCTGGGTTTAAATGTACTGGGAATGTTGCAAAGAGAAAACCAATTGTGACCTCACGCTGAAAATTGATTCTTTGACTTACCTTTGACTGTTTTTATTATTATAATTGTACTCAATTGCTTGCCTCAAGAATCATGCCCTTCTGCCTGATTACAAAGTAAAATGCTTGTTTTCAGAATCCTGTCCACCTGTAGATGGCAGGAAGAGAGAAGTTTGCACACCTCCTGCCTGAGGCTTGCCACTCTAGGAAATGTTTGCAAGATTAATGGCTTTTTTGCTTTGCTCCCTCACCTCTCCATTTCTGATAGATGGTTAAACCAGTTCAATTATTTTGTGTGTTCTTTTGTGTTAAGAGTTGATGGGCTCAAATTTGTAGGCTACATCACTTCAGTGTGGACATTCAACCCACTTTTGCCTTCACATGAGAAGATCCAGTAAGGGGCACTAAGCGACAGCTTATCTGGACTCACCTTCTGCAAGGATTTAAGAAATTCCCTGACTATTTTTGGGGAAGCCTTGACTTCTGACTTAGACCTATTCCAGCCAGAGACATTTAGATGTTGGTTGCTACAATACATGGATGATTTACTACTGGTAGCTGAAAGCAAAGAGGACTGCTGGAAAGGAACCAAGGCTTTGCTGGCTCTGTTGATGGAAGCAGGCTATGGAGTCTCAAGAAAAGAGGCACATATCTGCAAGGAGGAGGTAAGGCACTCGTATTTTGTTTTGAGGGGAAACGCAAGACTGCTGGACAAGTTGAGAAAAGATGTCATTCTAAAAATCCTCTGACCACTGACCCAGAAACCAGTCCAAAAATTTTTGAGAGCTGCTGGGTGTTGCATCGGTGGGGCAGTGGGTTAACTTCAATGGTTGCAGAAGGCCAGTAATAAGAAACCCCTTTCTCAGGAACATCTGTGTGGCCAGTGATAAGAAACCCTTTCCCGCTAACTGCCCTTGAAAGCTTCCACTGATCTGAATGTGGTTGATGCAAGACTTCACTCTGCCTTGCTCAATGCCTGTGAAAACTGTCCGCAAAAATGTTCCACTGCCAGGCTATAAAAACCTCCCCACCCCATCCCTGCCTCTTGGGACCATGTGACTCTCACCCAGGAGCGTTCTCCCAATAAACCGGCTGAGTTGTCTCTGCTCTAACCTGGTCCTTGCCTCTCAAAATACGTTTCACTGGATTCTGCTGGATTTAGGTTCCAAGATACTCTCAGATGGCCCAGCCCTTATATGAACTCTTAACAGGACCAGGAAGAGATTCATTAGATTAGACCGAAAGATAACAGACCTTTGAAAACTTAAAACTGGCAATTATGTCAGCCCTGCGCTGGGCCTGCTGGACCTGACTAAACCATTTACCATTTATGTGTCTGAAAAAGATGTCTTTGTCACCTTACATGTACATGGAGCTTTGTATAAAGACAGAGAATTCTGAACAGCTGGTGAAAAAGATATTATTTTCAACCAGCATAGGGTCAGATAATGGCCCTGCTTTTGTAGCCGACTTGATCCAGTATGTATGTAAGACCTTAAATGTCAAATGGAGACTACATACAGCATATAGGCCTCAGAACTCTGGAATGGTGGAAAGAACTGATTGCACTCTTAAAGAAGCACTCTTCTTATAGCTCTGCTCACACTAAGAATGACCCCATGTTCTCATGGCTATTATCCTTATAAAATCATTTATGGGAACCCCCCCATCCCATTGTGAGACAGATATTGGCAAATTTGCTGCAGGTAAAAGAGGATGGAGTTTCTCAGCAGATGGAACCATTAGGTAAGGTAACAGATCAGGTAACTAAATATATTCAAGAAAGGGTGCTATTCCCCCATGGGGAATGGATTAATGGGTTTGTACCCAGGGATCAAGTATGGGTTAAGGACTGAAAACATGACTCTAACTGCATGATAGAAGGGCCCATATACTGTTGTTCTAACCACACCTATGGCAGTTAAAGTAGAAGGTATCACCCCCTAGATCCATCACACCAGGGTGAAGAGGAAATACACTGCAAATTCAAAGGACACTCAATGGACTACACACAAAAAAAACCCGATCCTAAGAAAGTAACGTTATCTTAAAGAAGAAAAAGAGTTAAGTCCTACAATCAACCTTTGCTCAAAGGACTCTATAGTACCAGCTTTGCTTTAACTATAACCCCAGCTCAGGGCAATGTTTTTATCTTATGGGCACATTCTTATGCTGGCTTCCACAATGCATCTGATTGCTGGGTCTGTGGGGCTATGCCCATGTCATTAATGAATGGACTTCACTGGTGGGTTTCTCCTCTTCAAAAGGGAGATATATCTAGTTAATGTGATTACCTACACAACAAAAGTCCCAGACACTAAAGTTAATTAATCAAGATTGTTGACTTGGTGCCAGGAAACATAAACTAAGTTTAAGCAAAGGGCTCAGATAACAGATGAGCCCACAAGAGGTCATAATATCTCTTTTGATTTTGCTTCTACCAGTAAACCTGCTTATCTATATTTCATAATAAACAAGAAGATAAAACAAACCAATGAAAGCAGATACTTTGATCAATTTTGTCAAATATGGGATGATTATATGTAGATCACTCTTGAAAAAGGCCAATTAATGATGACTGCCAATATCTGCTAAGAACAAAGTGCCCATACAATAGGCTTTAATGACCAATCTATTAACCCTAAAGACTGAAAACATATGGGCTTTCTTTGGGGAAAACAATGCAATAAAAATTTTAAAGTGACTTATAGTCCTACTCAATCTATCCAGTGGCCAGGGACAGACTGGAAATTCAACCCTGAGATAAGATGGGTAGTCCCCAGTGGAACTCAGTGGGTTTGTGACACTAATCTGTGGCCATGGTTACCACCTGGATGGGTGAGAAGATGCATCCTAGGGCTGGCCTTTACCCGTGGAAACATTAGGCCCACCATACAAAAACCTTTTTTTTTTTTTTAAAGTTTTGTTTATTTATTTTGGGGGCCGGAGTGGGGTGCGGAGGGAGGGGGATGGACGGGCCATTTCTACTGGTCTTTCATTTGTCTATTTTCATCCATCTTTGTTCTTTGGCCCATGTGGGCCTCCCATGGCGGTGGCCTCTGTTGTTGCAGAGCACCGACTCTGGGCGCACGCGCTTCAGTGCTCCAGCTTGGTAATTGGACACATCGGTCCAGCTGCTCCGCAGCACATGGGACCTTCCCAGGCCAGGGATCGAATCAGCGCCCCTTGCACTGCAAGACTGTGTCCTTACCCACGGGACCACCAGAGAAGCTCCAGAAACCTTTATGCCATACCTATGACGGGCCCAGCTCAGGGCAATGTTTTTATCTTATGGGCACATTCTTATGCTGGCTTCCACAATGCATCTGATTGCTGGGTCTGTGGGGCTATGCCCATGTCATTAATGAATGGACTTCACTGGTGGGTTTCTCCTCTTCAAAAGGGAGATATATCTAGTTAATGTGATTACCTACACAACAAAAGTCCCAGACACTAAAGTTAATTAATCAAGATTGTTGACTTGGTGCCAGGAAACATAAACTAAGTTTAAGCAAAGGGCTCAGATAACAGATGAGCCCACAAGAGGTCATAATATCTCTTTTGATTTTGCTTCTACCAGTAAACCTGCTTATCTATATTTCATAATAAACAAGAAGATAAAACAAACCAATGAAAGCAGATACTTTGATCAATTTTGTCAAATATGGGATGATTATATGTAGATCACTCTTGAAAAAGGCCAATTAATGATGACTGCCAATATCTGCTAAGAACAAAGTGCCCATACAATAGGCTTTAATGACCAATCTATTAACCCTAAAGACTGAAAACATATGGGCTTTCTTTGGGGAAAACAATGCAATAAAAATTTTAAAGTGACTTATAGTCCTACTCAATCTATCCAGTGGCCAGGGACAGACTGGAAATTCAACCCTGAGATAAGATGGGTAGTCCCCAGTGGAACTCAGTGGGTTTGTGACACTAATCTGTGGCCATGGTTACCACCTGGATGGGTGAGAAGATGCATCCTAGGGCTGGCCTTTACCCGTGGAAACATTAGGCCCACCATACAAAAACCTTTTTTTTTTTTTTAAAGTTTTGTTTATTTATTTTGGGGGCCGGAGTGGGGTGCGGAGGGAGGGGGATGGACGGGCCATTTCTACTGGTCTTTCATTTGTCTATTTTCATCCATCTTTGTTCTTTGGCCCATGTGGGCCTCCCATGGCGGTGGCCTCTGTTGTTGCAGAGCACCGACTCTGGGCGCACGCGCTTCAGTGCTCCAGCTTGGTAATTGGACACATCGGTCCAGCTGCTCCGCAGCACATGGGACCTTCCCAGGCCAGGGATCGAATCAGCGCCCCTTGCACTGCAAGACTGTGTCCTTACCCACGGGACCACCAGAGAAGCTCCAGAAACCTTTAAATATGCCATACCTATGAGCCAGATGGGCCCACTCAGTATTCCAATAGCATGATTATCTGGCAGACATATTTGCCCCCTCTTTGGGACTGTAGATATTATGATGAGAGTTGAGGCATTAACTAAATTTACCCAACAAGCCCTTAACGACAGCATAAGAGCAATACAGGCTCTTAACACAGAACAAGTACAAATGAGAAAAGCTGTAATCCAAAACAGAATGGCATTAGACAGTCTAACTGCTGCCCAAGGTGAAACATGTGCTATAATAAAAGTAAAATGTTGTGCATATATTCCTGCCCTGTCGGGAAATGTGTCAGAGGCACTGGAAGTCATGAGGTCCCATGTCAGACTGACATCAGATGATACTGTACTTTTCTGGACTTCTGATTTATCCTGGGTAAGGGGTGATTGGTGGAAAAACTTTGTTAATTGTATTTTTTTTTCTTTTTTGGTTATATATCCTTTTATTCCTTTTTCTATATATTTACACACGCAGACCCCAACATTGTTTTACAGGTGGGCCTAAGACATTTTATATAAATGGAATAAAATTTTGAGTTGACTTCCTTTTTTTTAATTTAATTTAATTTTTACTTATACAGAGTTTTGTTGTTTAGAGATAAGTATGATCCCAGATTAGTCATATGTATATCGCCGACATCCCACCCCTCCAGGCCATCGCACAACACCCCTGCAGGATCCCCTTTTCTTACAGCACAATGACAATACCTATTTTTTTCACATATGATAGTATAGGTTTTCATGCTATTTCCTTTACACCTCCCACCCACTGTTCATTCTGCACAATATCCATATGTTTACTGTCCATGTTTGTTTTTCCATCGCTTCACTGAGTGTTATTATTACCATCCTACTAGATTCCATATATATGTGTTAGTATATTGTACTTGACCTTCTCTTTTTCACTTCACTTTTTTTGGATGGGGAAGGGTTGGGAAGGCAGGGGGAAGTCCTCTTCTATTGGTCTTTCATTTATCTGTTTTTCATCCATCTTTGTTCTTTGACCCGTATGAGCCTCCCATCGCAGTGGCATCTGTTGTCGCAGAGCACCAGCCCTGGGTGCATGTGTTCCAGAGCTCTGGCTCGGTAAATGGACACATCAGTCCAGCCGCTCCGCAGCACGTGGGATCTTCCCAGGCCAGGGATTGAACCGGTGCCAATTGCACTACAAGGAGGTGTCTCTACCCACTAGACCACCAGGGAAGCCCTTACTTCATTTTTAATGATAGGTTCTAGATACAGCCACCTCATTAGGACTGATTCTTCAGCATTTCTTTTTACGTCTATGTAGTATTTCATTGCATATATGTACCAGAGCTTTTGTATCCATTCATTTGTCGATGGACATCTAGGGTGCTTCCATGTTCTAGCTATGGTATAGAGTGCTGCAATCAACATTGGGGTACAGGTTCCTCTTTCAATTTTGATTTCACCAGAGTATAAACATAAATGTGGGGTTTCTGGGTCATATGGTGTTTCTATTTTTAGTTATTTAAGGACTTTCTATAATATCTCCCATAGTGGCCACTTCAATTTATATTCCTACCAGCAGTGCAAGAGTGTTCACTTTTCTCTGCACCCTTTTCAATATTTTTTGCCTGTAGATTTTTTGATGATAGCCATTCTGACTGGCATGAGGTGATATCTCATTATATATTTGACTTGCATGTCTCTAATAATAAGAGAGATTGAGCATTGTTTCATGTGCTTTTTGTCCATCTGTATGTCCTCTTTGGAGACGTGTCTGTTTAGGTCCTTTTCCCATTTTTTCGATTGGGTGGTTCATTTTTCTGATGCTGAGTTGTGTGAGTTGCTTGTAGATTTTGGAGATGAATTGTCTGTTGTTTCATTTGCTATTATTTTCTCCCATTCTGTGGACTGTCTGTTCAGTTTTTTTGTAGTTTCTTTTGCTCTACAAAAGCTTTAACTTTCATTAGGTCCCACATGTTAATTTTTCTTCTTAGTTCCTCTATTCTAGTAGGTGGGTCATGGAAGATCTTGCTTTGATTGATGTCATTGAACATTTTGCCTATATTCTCCTCTAAGAGTTTGATGGTTTCTGGTCTTACATTTAGGTCTTTAATCCATTCTGAGTTGATCTTTGTGTATGGTGTCAGGGAATGTTCCAACTTCATTTTTCTGAATGTAGCCATCCAATGTTCCCAGCACCATTTGTTGAAGAGGCTGTCTTTGTTCCATTTTATATGTTCACCTCCTTCATCAAAAATAAGGCACCCATAGGTGTGTGGCTTTATCTCTGGGTTCTCTATCTTGTTCCATTGGTCTATAGTTCTGTTTTTGTGCCAGTACCATACTGTCTTGAAGACTGTTGCTTTGAAATATTGTCTGACGTTAGGGTGTTTGATCTCTCCAGATCCATTGTTCTTCCTCAGGATTGCTTTGGCTATTCAGGGTATTTTGTGTTTCCATCTGAACTGTGTTATTCTTTGGTATAGTACTATGAAGAAGGTAATTGGTAGTTTGATAGGGATCACACTGAATCCACAGATGACGATTGGTAGTATGGTCATTTTAATTATATTGGTTCTTCCGATACAGGAACAGGAAATATCTATCCATCTGTTTAAGTCTTCTTTGATTTCTTTCATGAGTATCTTGTAATTTTCAGTGTACAGTTCTTATTGTTTCCTTGGGTAGGTTTATTCCTAGATATTTTAATCTTTTGGTTGCAATTTGAAGGGGATTGCCTCTTTGATTTCATTTTCTGATTTTTCATTGTTTGCATATAGGAATGCCAGTGATTTCTTTGTATTGATTTTTTATCCCATGACTTTGCTGAATTTGTGAATTAGCTCTGGTTGCTTTGTAATAGTGTCCGTGACATTTTCTATGCATAATATCATGTCATCTGTGAATAGAGAGAGTTTTACATCTTCTTTTCCAATCTGGATTCATTTTATTTCTTTCTCTTTTACTGCTATTGCTAGAACTTCCAGGGTTATATTGAATAATAGTGATGAGAGTGAGCACCCTTATCTTTTTCCTGATCTTAGAGGGAATGCTTTCAGGTTTTCACCATTGAGAATAATTCGCCTGTGAAGCCATCTGGCCCTGTGGGCTTCTCAAATATGGCTTTCACTATGTTGAGATAGGTTCCTTCTCTGCCAATTTTTTTGAAGAGTTTTATCATAAATGGGTGTTGGATTTTGTCAAAGTTTTTTTGTGCATCTATTGAGATTATCATGTGATTTTTGTCTCTCAATTTGTTGATGTGGTGTATTACATTGACTGATTTGCAAATATTGAAGAATCCTTGCATGCCTAGGATGAACCTAACTTGATCATCATGTATGAGTTTTTTGATGTGTTGTTAAATTCTGTTTGCTAGGATTTTGTTGATGATATTGGCATCTAAGTTCATCAGTGAAATTTGTCTATAATTTTCTTTTTTTGTCTTGTCTTTCCCTTGCTTTGGTATCAGGGTGATGGCAGCCTCTTAGAATGTGTTTGGAAGTGTTCCTTGCTGTGCATTTTTTTGAAAGTTTTAGAAGAACAGGCATTAGCTCTTCTTTAAATGTTTGGTAGAATTCACATGTGAAGCCATCTGGCCCTGGGCTCTTATTTTTGGATAGGTTTTTGATCACAGATTCGATTTCTGAACTTGTGATTGGGTTGTTCATACTTTCTGTTTCTTCCTGATTCAGTCTTGGGAAATTAATCTTCTCCAAGGAATTGTCCATTTCTTCCAAGTTGTCCAGTTTGTTGCCATATCGTTGTTATTAATAGCCTTTTATAATCATTTGGATTTCTGCATTATCTGTTGTAATCTCTCCTTTTTCAGTTTTGATTTTGTTGACCTGGTTCTTTTAAGCATTTTTCTTGATGAGTCTGGCCAGTGGATTGTCAATTCGATTTACCTTTTTGAATAACTAGTTTTTTGTTTTATGTATCTTTACTTTTGTTTCTTTCATTTCTTTTTCATTTATTTGTGCTCTGATCTTTGATTTCTCTTCTTCTGCAAAGTTTGAGATATTTTTGTTCTTTCTTCTCCAGCTGTTTTAAGCATAGGGTTAAGTTGTCTGTTTGATATTTTTCTTGTTTCTTGAGGTCGGATTGTCTTGTTGTCAACTTCCCTCTTAGAACTGTTTTTGTGGTATCCCATATGTTTTGCACTGTCGTGTGTTCATTGTCATTTTTTCTAGGAATTTTTTTATGTCTCCTTTTATTTGCTCGGTAATTGGTTTGTTTTTTAGGTATGTGCTGTTTAATCTCCATGTGTTTGTGTTTTCAGCGGGTTTTTTTTTCCCTGTAGTTTATATTGCTAATTGTGGTTATAATTCCCTTGCTAATTTTTCTATGTGGACCTTGTGTTCTTCAATGCATTGTCCAATTTGTGTTGATGAGATTCGCTGCATTTACTCAGATACATATTAGGAGACCTAATGTCCAACATATTCCCCTGAATGATGCTCTTACCATTCAGGAAGAGCATCGAGAGGGGAAAATGAAAGAGGAAAGAAACAGGCTACCCCAATTGAACTGACTCCATCTTGAGGAAGACGACTCCATCTTGCACCTTCAGTGAACTCTGGACTGTTTTTGTACTGTGTAGCCATGGAGATGAAGAATTAACTGTCGACTGGCCTCCCAGTCTAATGAGAACCTGACCAAGGAAACCTCATATCCAAGCCTCCTCTTGGCCATGAAAATAAAATATCCATCATAAGATAAATTACCATTTGTGATCTTAGTTAATTAATTCCTGTTGAAGACAAGCTAGGTGATATGCTTAGGTGATTTTCAGTTGTACCTTTGTGATTGCAAAAAAATCATATTTTTTCTTTTTTAATGGTTTCTAGGCAACCTCAGATGTTTGGGATGTAGGTTAGTGCATGTAGGCTTTAGGTATAAGTGTAAACCACAAGTTCTGCTTGGGGTCCTTGGCTAAAGTGAGGCCTTGGGCCCAACGGTGTAACAAATGCCCTTCACTGTTTGATTTGTTGATCTATGTGAGTTTTTTCCTGAAGACTGGTTATAACAGTACCTGAATCAAAATTGAAATCTTGAAGTAAGAACTAAGGCCTCACTGTTTTTATATTTATTTGAGTAACATTGCTGTGGTTTGTTTGTAAGAAGCTCTTTTAAAATTGGCTTAAAGAAATGATTTCAGATTCATGTGAACTGAAAATATTTAATATTAAATAAGTACCTAGAATTAAGGATTAAATTTGTTGATCTAATAATAATAATATAGATATGTCTTGAGACATCAACACATTAAATAAAATATTAAGTATAATACTCCCATTGTGCCTAAGTTTAACATAAATAAGGAATTACATCTGTTGTAAATTTGTCAGCAAGAAATTCACCTCATTGTAGAAAAAAACTTTAGAGAAACTTAGATGCATTTGCAGTAAAATAAGATATGTGTAACCCTTTCTAGTATATATATATATATATATATATATATATATATATATATATATATATACTAGAAAGGGTTACACATAATCAAGATTTCTTATGACTGGAATATAGCTTTTTCTGTTCATTCAGAGTAAAGTTCCTTTTGAATGCATTTTTGATAAGCAAGTTATACAAATTTCTTTGCCTTTAAGTGACTTATATTTGTTTTTGAGATCTCTGGCTACTGGGAATACATATTGTTCAAATGTTTATCAACTTACCAGATATTTAGCCATGACTTTAGGCTTTTATCATTAAAAGATACTTGTACAGTGATGATATTACAAAAAGTGCTCCTCTATCAAAGAAACTCACAGAAAGGCTATGGAATCAGTTACAATAGTTCCACATCAAAATGGTGGGTATGTGAGCCAAGATAGTGGTCTAGTTGACTTCCACTAGACTGCAAGCCTCAGTACATGCTCTTTTTAGTATATCAACAAGCTAAGTGACACAGTCACAAGTAGGTGGTGGCCCAAATTCCATGCAAAAAGAACTTTTCCAGATATTCTACAACTTAAAATCTAATATTGTGCTAAAATAAACGATAAAAGTCTTCTGAACAATGGATTCCCAAAATGGCTTTTTTACATCAGTCAGGATTTACCCAGCCTAAAATAAGTTTCAATAGGATTATAACTAATCATAATAACAATAATCATAATCTTAATAATCATTACTCAAATATGTTGTTAATTTTCAAATTGTACTTGTATCTGCCTGTGTCATTGTCTGCATTACTTACATCCTGTTTAAAATTGCTGCCTTTTACAGTAACCAATGTGTCATTAGGCCTCCAACAAAACTTCTATGGGTAAACATTGTGAAGAAATTACATTTGTGACATGAAATAATTGCAGTAATATGTTTCTAGGTATGGAGAAAAGCAACAAGGGAAAACATTTTCTGGATGGTAGTTAGGAATTTTAATTATTGATGGGGCCTGGTCCAAAACTTGATACCTGGAGTGGCATATTAAGAATGTTTGCCTGAACTGGGATGAGCCTCCCTGCAGCACTGGACTAAGGCTGATCATGACATGTCTCCCAGATAATGGTCATTCATCACCAAAAAGGGGAAGACCTATGAAATGAAGTCAGCAATTGTGACCCTTCAGCATAAGCCAGTGAGCCCCAAGGAACGGGGACTACCTGCCACCTGACAGTGATCAGACTGTAGCCACTCCCTATATTGAACCCTTAGGAAACTCAGAATGCAGGATTATAAGGCCCAAGATAGCTGAGGTAAATACCAAGAAAATAATTTTAATGAGCTGATTCTTGCATCTTCCCATACATAGAAAAATGCTGAATTTCTTGAGATGCTGTCTTGTGGATTTAAAATTATTTCTTAGTCTGCAACTGCAAAGCGGACAATCTCCAAAAGAGGAACAACAAGAAGACAAACCTGAATTTCTGAAACATTAGCAGTGATGAAGGGTACCCCCAGAAGTACCCATCTGACCAAAAAGATAGTTCCTCACCCCTTTTTCCACAAGACTGTGGAATGGACTTTGACACTGGGGACTTGTTGCAGGAAGAAAACCAATTCTGACTCCATATGTTGAAAACTGATTCTTCCACTTGCTTTCCATTGCTTTTTATGCAAAAGTAACTATTTCCAGATATTCTACAACTTAAAATCTAATATTGTGCTAAAATAAACGATAAAAGTCTTCTGAACAATGGATTCCCAAAATGGCTTTTTTACATCAGTCAGGATTTACCCAGCCTAAAATAAGTTTCAATAGGATTATAACTAATCATAATAACAATAATCATAATCTTAATAATCATTACTCAAATATGTTGTTAATTTTCAAATTGTACTTGTATCTGCCTGTGTCATTGTCTGCATTACTTACATCCTGTTTAAAATTGCTGCCTTTTACAGTAACCAATGTGTCATTAGGCCTCCAACAAAACTTCTATGGGTAAACATTGTGAAGAAATTACATTTGTGACATGAAATAATTGCAGTAATATGTTTCTAGGTATGGAGAAAAGCAACAAGGGAAAACATTTTCTGGATGGTAGTTAGGAATTTTAATTATTGATGGGGCCTGGTCCAAAACTTGATACCTGGAGTGGCATATTAAGAATGTTTGCCTGAACTGGGATGAGCCTCCCTGCAGCACTGGACTAAGGCTGATCATGACATGTCTCCCAGATAATGGTCATTCATCACCAAAAAGGGGAAGACCTATGAAATGAAGTCAGCAATTGTGACCCTTCAGCATAAGCCAGTGAGCCCCAAGGAACGGGGACTACCTGCCACCTGACAGTGATCAGACTGTAGCCACTCCCTATATTGAACCCTTAGGAAACTCAGAATGCAGGATTATAAGGCCCAAGATAGCTGAGGTAAATACCAAGAAAATAATTTTAATGAGCTGATTCTTGCATCTTCCCATACATAGAAAAATGCTGAATTTCTTGAGATGCTGTCTTGTGGATTTAAAATTATTTCTTAGTCTGCAACTGCAAAGCGGACAATCTCCAAAAGAGGAACAACAAGAAGACAAACCTGAATTTCTGAAACATTAGCAGTGATGAAGGGTACCCCCAGAAGTACCCATCTGACCAAAAAGATAGTTCCTCACCCCTTTTTCCACAAGACTGTGGAATGGACTTTGACACTGGGGACTTGTTGCAGGAAGAAAACCAATTCTGACTCCATATGTTGAAAACTGATTCTTCCACTTGCTTTCCATTGCTTTTATTATTATAATCATACTTAATGGCTTGCCTTGAGGACCCTGATCCTCTGCCTGATTGCAAAGTACCTTTGTTCAGAAGCCTGTCCACCTGTAGATGGCAATAAGAGAAAAGATAATGCACCCACTGCCTGAGGCTTGCCATTCTAGGCAAGATGTTTGCAAGATTAATGGCCTTTTTGCTTTGCTTCCTCACCTCCCCCCATCTCTGATCTACAAAATAACCTGGCATCCAAACCCCAATAAGATGACTTATTTCTAGGCACTAGCATAGCATCTTCTTGGTCAGCTGCTTTCCGAATAAAGTCATTTTCCTTGTCTCAGCACCTGGCCTGTCATGAAGTTAGAAAAGCGAGCTTGGACACCATAACAGGAAGACTCAGTTTGGATACTGAGTGGTTATCCTTAATTTAGAAACTAGGAAGACTTGCTCAGTTAAATACTGCATAAGGTGGGACTGACTGGTTAGGGGGAAGACTGGTCCCCCGTTTTCCTTGAGTTGGCTCTCTCACTATAAAGTTCGCAGAAATAAAACTGAAAATTTATAAGAGCTTCTGAGCTCTGAAGAAGGGACTCTCTTCTCTTAGCTGACAAAAGCATTTGCAGCTAACTGAAAAACTTGTAGGAGTGGTGGAGGGAAGACTTCATACCACAAAGCTGTATCCATAGGGAAAACCACTCATGTAATTAATAAGCTACTCAACCAAGGACATGCATAAAAATTGGCAATTCCAAAATCTGAGCACCTATGGAAGTCTTATACTCCTTTGGGAGATCTGAGAAATGAAAGAAGGGGTTAAATCAAATCTGGAGCAAAACCAAAGTAGTTAAGCTCCCAAGCAGCACACATTGGCCCACAATACAATCCTCACTAGCGATTTTATCTTGATAAACTGCCTTCAAAATGGAAAATAAAGGTTTCAAAATAAAAGAAAAGGGAATGATAAATTGCCAGCCTCTAAGAAGACAAACCTAATTCTAAACATCTTCCCAATATGACCAAAAGATAGTTCCTCACCCCTTTTTCCACAAGACTGTGGAATGGACTTTGACACTGGGGACTTGTTGCAGGAAGAAAACCAATTCTGACTCCATATGTTGAAAACTGATTCTTCCACTTGCTTTCCATTGCTTTTATTATTATAATCATACTTAATGGCTTGCCTTGAGGACCCTGATCCTCTGCCTGATTGCAAAGTACCTTTGTTCAGAAGCCTGTCCACCTGTAGATGGCAATAAGAGAAAAGATAATGCACCCACTGCCTGAGGCTTGCCATTCTAGGCAAGATGTTTGCAAGATTAATGGCCTTTTTGCTTTGCTTCCTCACCTCCCCCCATCTCTGATCTACAAAATAACCTGGCATCCAAACCCCAATAAGATGACTTATTTCTAGGCACTAGCATAGCATCTTCTTGGTCAGCTGCTTTCCGAATAAAGTCATTTTCCTTGTCTCAGCACCTGGCCTGTCATGAAGTTAGAAAAGCGAGCTTGGACACCATAACAGGAAGACTCAGTTTGGATACTGAGTGGTTATCCTTAATTTAGAAACTAGGAAGACTTGCTCAGTTAAATACTGCATAAGGTGGGACTGACTGGTTAGGGGGAAGACTGGTCCCCCGTTTTCCTTGAGTTGGCTCTCTCACTATAAAGTTCGCAGAAATAAAACTGAAAATTTATAAGAGCTTCTGAGCTCTGAAGAAGGGACTCTCTTCTCTTAGCTGACAAAAGCATTTGCAGCTAACTGAAAAACTTGTAGGAGTGGTGGAGGGAAGACTTCATACCACAAAGCTGTATCCATAGGGAAAACCACTCATGTAATTAATAAGCTACTCAACCAAGGACATGCATAAAAATTGGCAATTCCAAAATCTGAGCACCTATGGAAGTCTTATACTCCTTTGGGAGATCTGAGAAATGAAAGAAGGGGTTAAATCAAATCTGGAGCAAAACCAAAGTAGTTAAGCTCCCAAGCAGCACACATTGGCCCACAATACAATCCTCACTAGCGATTTTATCTTGATAAACTGCCTTCAAAATGGAAAATAAAGGTTTCAAAATAAAAGAAAAGGGAATGATAAATTGCCAGCCTCTAGCCAATATCCCAGCTGGGTAGACACATGTACAAAACTTAGAAGTATTTACTTACTTGGAAATTAAAGGAAATTCTGTCCTAAAAATTGAGGAGGCTCTTTCACCGTGCACACAGTTTATGTTATATTAAGGTTATAAGCTGGATTAAGAAAATATAATATTTAACCAAAGGACTTCTAAGGGAAAATCTGCATTTATCTGTGTATTTGAGATGTACATTTTCTAAAAGAAAAAACCTTCCAAAATCCCTCATCTAAGACCAAAGTTTGTTGGTTGGATCATAATGAAAAAGCTAGAATGAAAGGTATAAAAGTTGACCAAAATGAGATAAAAGTATATGAGGTTGGTATTTTCAAATGGGATTTATATAAGATGGTTACACCTCTTGTAAAATTATATTATGTGATAGGCATGTTTCATGGGCTAATAATTCCCCTGTGTGGTATAGTTTGTCACTAAGGAAATGTTAACTAAACATACAAACCAATAGGGTTACCTGAGACATACAAATAAGTAAAACTGGGAACTAACATGCAAGTGCTAGTACAAACAAAAATAGTAATTTTGCTTTAGATTCAATTTGAAAACTCAGAGAAATCTTTACTAAATGGATTATGCAAACATTTGAGGGCATGGCAAGTTAAACTCTAAAGTTATAGAATGTGGAACTCATATAATAAATTTCAGTTTAATTAAAAATCTTTTCATGACCTTAGTATTTTTATGTGACAAGCATACAAAGCATAATCAAACTATCACACAATTGCACTCATTTCATATGCTAATGCTCAAAATCCTCCATGCTAGTCTTCAACGGATTTCATTGTAATTAATAGCTACTCAACCAAGGACAAATGCATAAAAATTGGCAATTCCAAAATCTGAGCACCTATGGAAGTCTTATACTCCTTTGGGAGATCTGAGAAATGAAAGAAGGGGTTAAATCAAATCTGGAGCAAAACCAAAGTAGTTAAGCTCCCAAGCAGCACACATTGGCCCACAATACAATCCTCACTAGCGATTTTATCTTGATAAACTGCCTTCAAAATGGAAAATAAAGGTTTCAAAATAAAAGAAAAGGGAATGATAAATTGCCAGCCTCTAGCCAATATCCCAGCTGGGTAGACACATGTACAAAACTTAGAAGTATTTACTTACTTGGAAATTAAAGGAAATTCTGTCCTAAAAATTGAGGAGGCTCTTTCACCGTGCACACAGTTTATGTTATATTAAGGTTATAAGCTGGATTAAGAAAATATAATATTTAACCAAAGGACTTCTAAGGGAAAATCTGCATTTATCTGTGTATTTGAGATGTACATTTTCTAAAAGAAAAAACCTTCCAAAATCCCTCATCTAAGACCAAAGTTTGTTGGTTGGATCATAATGAAAAGCTAGAATGAAAGGTATAAAAGTTGACCAAAGTGAGATAAAAGTATATGAGGTTGGTATTTTCAAATGGGATTTATATAAGATGGTTACACCTCTTGTAAAATTATATTATGTGATAGGCATGTTTCATGGGCTAATAATTCCCCTGTGTGGTATAGTTTGTCACTAAGGAAATGTTAACTAAACATACAAACCAATAGGGTTACCTGAGACATACAAATAAGTAAAACTGGGAACTAACATGCAAGTGCTAGTACAAACAAAAATAGTAATTTTGCTTTAGATTCAATTTGAAAACTCAGAGAAATCTTTACTAAATGGATTATGCAAACATTTGAGGGCATGGCAAGTTAAACTCTAAAGTTATAGAATGTGGAACTCATATAATAAATTTCAGTTTAATTAAAAATCTTTTCATGACCTTAGTATTTTTATGTGACAAGCATACAAAGCATAATCAAACTATCACACAATTGCACTCATTTCATATGCTAGCAATGTAATGCTCAAAATCCTCCATGCTAGTCTTCAACGGTACATGAACCACGAACTTCCAAATGTACAAGCTGGATTTAGAAAAAGACAGAAGAAGCATAGAATAAATTGCCAAAATCCATTGGATCATAAAAAGAGAAAGAGAATTCCAGAAAAACATCTACTTATTCTTTAATGACTGTACTTAAGTCTTTGACCCTGTGGATTACAACATATTGTGGAAAACTGTGAAAGTGACCAGAACACCAAACCACTTTATCTGCCTCCTGGAGGCCTGCATGCAGAATAGGAAGCAACAGTTAGAACTGGACTGGTTCCAAACTGGGAAAGGAGTATGTCAAGGCTGTGTATTGTCACCCTATTTATTTAACTTCTATGCATAGTACATCTTGTGAAATGCTGGTATGGATGAATCAAAACTGAAATCAAGATTGCTGGGAGAAATGTCAACAACCTCTTGTATGCCAATGACAGCACCCTTATGGCAGAAAGCTAAGAAGAACTAAAAAGCCTCTTGATGAAGGTGAAAGAGGAGAATGAAAAAGCTGGTCCAGAACTCAAGGTTCAAAAATCTAAGATCATGGCATACAGTCCCATCATTTCATGGCAAACAGATGGGGAAACAATGGAAAAAGTAACAGATTTTATTTTCTTGAGCTCCAAAATCACTGCAGATAGTAACTGCAGGTATTAAAGTAAAAGATACTTGTTCCTTGGAAGAAACATTGTGACAAACCTAAACAGTCTATTGAAAAGCAGAGACATCACTTTGTTGACAAAAGTCTGTATAGTCAAAGCTATGATTTTCCCAATAGTCATCAATGCTTCTGAGAGCTGGTCCATAAAGAAGCCTGAGTGCTGAAGAATTGAGGTCTTTGAACTGTGATCTTGGAGAAAATTCTTGAAGATCCCTTGGACAGCAAAGAGAAAAAAATATTCTATCCTAAGAAAAATCAACACTCAATATTCGTTGGAAGGACTGATGCTGAAGCTGAAGCTCCAATACTTTGATCCAAAGTATTGATGCAAAAGGATGACTCAATGGAAAAGACCCAGGTGTTGGGGAAAACAGATGGCAGAAATGGAGATGACAGAGGATGGGATGTTTGGATGGCATCACTGAGTCAACGGAATTGAGCAAGTTCTGGGAAACGGTGAAGGACAGGGAAACCTGGCATGCTGCAGTCCATGGGGTCACAAAGAGTTGGACATAACAGAATGACTGAACTGAACAGAATTGAGATAGTAAAATTCTCCTTTGGGAAACAAATCAAATAGCTAGAAACCAAAATGTAAATACAGACCACGAGCACTTGAGACTGAACATTATTAGGTCAATCTGACAGGACCTAAAACCAAGGGAACAGAAATGGCACTTTCAAAATTCAAACCATTGACAATGCTCCCTCAGACATTATACTTATATAGTTATTATAGATAATAAACTTTATTTTTTGAGCAAGCAACTTTAATGTACTCTCTGTGAATTAGTATGTTTATATTGTAATACCTGGTTTATAAACCTTTAAGTGATGGCATGAGATGTCAAATTTTGCCTGTTTATGTACACATTATACATATGAGACAGCTTTACCTCTGGAAAGTGTTGTCAATATTAAATTTTAAAGAATTTTATTAAATTTAAAAAGAAAGTGCTTACCTTTAAAGAAACTGGCTGAAGTGACTTTCAGGTTGACATGACATGGGAAATAGTCAATTATAAGTTGGTGTCTGTTTGTTGTTTAAGTTTGTTAATCTAATTAATATAGCCATGTCACTGAGTTATCAAAATTACATATAATGCTTTGTGTACCTAGGCTTAATAAATAAGACCTTACTATATCTGTTGCAAGGAAAATTATATGATAAAACTTTAATTGTAAATTGAGATAAGAACTTTGGGGTAAGCAAACTCTTTTACATTTTAGGAATACCTATTTAAAATATTCTCTTCACTAGAGCTGTGCTGATTTAAGTGATAGAACTTTGTTAAATAGCTAGAAGATGCTGAGTCATCAATTACTAAACACAGCAACTGTAAGAAAAGTGTTGATAAAAGAAAGAGAATCACTGACTTCAGGCAGACAGGATCAAAGGTTTATTAAAGTCGCACACAGGGAGAAAGCCAAGAGTCTCTCTCTTTTATCAACACATTTCTTACAGATAGTAAAGGTATTTAGGACTATTAATGACAATATTTGATGTCACCTTGAGATGTTCTTTATAAGGAAGCAAATATTGTTAGAAATTATCACTGCTGTTTATACTCACAAAACTGTAACATACCAATGTAAAAAACAGATCATAATTGCTTACTTCTTTGCTCTTACTGAAAAATAAGATTTTAAGGATTTATTAATTAAACATGTAACTAAAGCCATTAGAGATGATACAGTAACATTTCAATATACAGTAATAAGGGAAATGTGTGTTTTCAATAAACAAGGTATGAGAAATACAATTAAATTTTATTGAGAAGAGAGAAAGAATTAGCAGGTTGATTTTATTTGGATAGAAAATGAGACATAGAATGGATAAAAAAAGTGTTGAGAACTACTCAAGTAGTATTTTATGTATAGTGTCAACTATAAATTGATATTTGCCTATTACCTTGTCAATTACTGGACAACAAGGGCATTTGCAACAAGTGCATTTATTATCTGCCTCTCTGGAGACTTTCCCTGTACTGTTGGTAGCTGCTGCCCTTCAGCACCCCCCTGAAGGAGATCAGTGTAGGACCAGGCACTCTGTGTTCCAGGGAATCTGGTGGAACAGATCTTAGCAAATGCTTTTAGGAACAGATTTTGTTATCTTAATCCTTGCATCTCCTCACACCTAGAAAAGCTCCAAATTCCTTCATGAAGACATCACATCCTGATGGCTGACTGAAACCGTTTGTAAATTAAAAACCCTTTGTATGGTTGGGAGGGGAGGGAAGGGGGGGATATACATATGACTAATCTGAGAACATACATACCTGTAAACAACAAAACTCTGTAAAAGTTAAAAGTAAAATAAAGGTTTTAAAAAAAAAGAAAATAGATCAAAGGACAAAAAAAAAATAAATAAATAAATAAAAATAAAAATGAGTGATGATAATGAAAAAAAAAAAAAAAAACCCTTTGTAAACCCTTTGTTTAATGGCATTTGAACTCCCCCGTTCACCAAAATCCTTATATTGGTTTTCCTTACTGCCTCTTTGGAACAGTCTCTCGGAGCTATCTGAGGTACTGCCTCCAGGGCTGCAGTCATAGTTGAGCCCCAAATAAAACTTAACCCACGGCTTTCAAGTTGTTCCTCTTTTTTACTCGACAGTAATTATGATTAACTAAGCTTAGATTGATGCTAATTGATAAGGAAGCAAATATTGTTAGAAATTATCACTGCTGTTTATACTCACAAAACTGTAACATACCAATGTAAAAAACAGATCATAATTGCTTACTTCTTTGCTCTTACTGAAAAATAAGATTTTAAGGATTTATTAATTAAACATGTAACTAAAGCCATTAGAGATGATACAGTAACATTTCAATATACAGTAATAAGGGAAATGTGTGTTTTCAATAAACAAGGTATGAGAAATACAATTAAATTTTATTGAGAAGAGAGAAAGAATTAGCAGGTTGATTTTATTTGGATAGAAAATGAGACATAGAATGGATAAAAAAAGTGTTGAGAACTACTCAAGTAGTATTTTATGTATAGTGTCAACTATAAATTGATATTTGCCTATTACCTTGTCAATTACTGGACAACAAGGGCATTTGCAACAAGTGCATTTATTATCTGCCTCTCTGGAGACTTTCCCTGTACTGTTGGTAGCTGCTGCCCTTCAGCACCCCCCTGAAGGAGATCAGTGTAGGACCAGGCACTCTGTGTTCCAGGGAATCTGGTGGAACAGATCTTAGCAAATGCTTTTAGGAACAGATTTTGTTATCTTAATCCTTGCATCTCCTCACACCTAGAAAAGCTCCAAATTCCTTCATGAAGACATCACATCCTGATGGCTGACTGAAACCGTTTGTAAATTAAAAACCCTTTGTATGGTTGGGAGGGGAGGGAAGGGGGGGATATACATATGACTAATCTGAGAACATACATACCTGTAAACAACAAAACTCTGTAAAAGTTAAAAGTAAAATAAAGGTTTTAAAAAAAAAGAAAATAGATCAAAGGACAAAAAAAAAAATAAATAAATAAATAAAAATAAAAATGAGTGATGATAATGAAAAAAAAAAAAAAAAACCCTTTGTAAACCCTTTGTTTAATGGCATTTGAACTCCCCCGTTCACCAAAATCCTTATATTGGTTTTTCCTTACTGCCTCTTTGGAACAGTCTCTCGGAGCTATCTGAGGTACTGCCTCCAGGGCTGCAGTCATAGTTGAGCCCCAAATAAAACTTAACCCACGGCTTTCAAGTTGTTCCTCTTTTTTACTCGACAGTAATTATGATTAACTAAGCTTAGATTGATGCTAATTGAATAAATTTTGTTAAGTATGGTAATGCAAGGCCATAGTTTGATTCCTCTTTCTGTTAAAAGTGGTCCTTTTTGATAAAAAAAATAATGTGAATTTCTGTGCCTTTAAGTAATCAGTATTTGTTTTTAACAGTTTTTGTGAATTTGATTAAATGCATTAGTATTATTTCAGTGACATATGATCCTGTGGTGTTGTAAAATATTTTCGATATTTTAACAAACTTTCCAAATATCAAAACCTGACTAAAGCTTTTTTAGCCTCCAGCTGACTCTGGGATACTTCAAATAAACATCTTTGAGCTATCTCAGACAGGAATGTTAAACTAAGTTTACTTGATATTTTTAATTTGGAAAAACTATTAAGTGATTGAAGGTGAACCTTAAATTGTAATGTACATATAGATGTTATTAATATATTCCAAAATGTATATGGGATCCTTAACATCTGATATGTCTTAATAGAACATTATCAGTCACAATTCTAATGATTATTTTAAATTTTTATGTTGCAGAAATATCCAGGGTTCCTGTTAATTACATTGGGAAAGTGAATTGAAAGTATTAGCTCAGTGGTGTCAGAAGTCATTGATTGAGGAGCTCAATGGGCCACAGTCCATGGACTTCTCCAGGAAAGAATGCTGGAGTGGATTGCCATTTCCTTCTCCAGAGGGATCTTCCTGATCCAGGGATCAAGCCTGAGTCTCCTGCACTGCAGGCAGATTCTTTACAGTCAGAGCCACCAATTACATTATACTCACACTTTTAATCACAGGATGGGACTGAGCACAGCACAGCACAGCACAGCATATATGACATATCAATGGGAAGTTTTACCTAGTCCCAGTGCTGTGGAACAAATAATAATGGTCATAAAATGTCTCCCAAATATTGGTTGAATACTTGACCATGGGGAGGAACTGAGGAATGGAGTATTTCCTGCTGTCAATTAAAAATTATCACTTAACAACTATATTGCCAGTGACTTAGCAACAAGGGCATTTGATATCCACCACTGTGGAGACTGAACACTGTGCTGTCACAGCTGCTGACACTGAAAACCCCCTGAGCGAGTTCAGGATGGAATGAGTCACTCTGTGCTACAGAGAATCAGGTGGGACAAGTCTTTAGACAGGCAGATGTTTTTAGTAACATATTCTACTATCTCAATCCTTGCATCTCCTCATACATAGGGAAAAAACATTTTAAATCCCTTCATGGTGATATTAGATTCTTGTGACTAACTGAAACCTCCTTAGTATAATGAGCGTTTTATGGTACTGAAATCCCTCCTCATCAGACCCTTATATATTGATTTTCTCCTACTGCCTCTTCGGAACAGTCTCTCAGAGAAATCTGAGGTGCTTCCTTTTGAGCTGCAGTCCTAATTGTGCCCCCAAATAAAACATAACTCCTAACTCTCAAGCTTTTTATCTTTTTTTAGTTGACACTGCCATGTCATTAAACAAGGATGTCACAGTCATCAGTGATTCCAGCCCTCTTTGCCTAAAGGCACTCAGAAAGGAGAGGAATACCTGTGATCTGGCAGTCATTAGGATGCAGTCACTACCTATATCAAGTCCTGAGGAACTCAGATTGTGAAAATCAGGATGGTGGCCCCAGGTAGGTAAGATTCATATGAAAAGAATGATTTCAGTGAGCCCAGAATCTTGGATCTTCCCATATAGAGAAAAATGTTAAATACCTTAGCTTGAGATTTTTTTTTTTAAATTAACCTTTTTTTTTTGGTATTCAAGCTACCTGTTGTTGTTGTTGTTGTTGTTGTTGTGTTTGGTCTCTCAATTATGTCCAACTCTTTGAGACTTCATGGACTCTAGCCTGCCAGGCTCCTCTGTCCATGAGGATTTTCCAGGCAAGAATAGAGGAGCCAGGCATGGGAGGGCTGGAGGGAGGTGCATAGTTGGCAAAGAGTATAGCCAATGCAAAGGGTCCAAGGTAGGGATAAATAGCAGAATGTGGTTGAAGGTGCCTCAAGATGTAGCTCATATAGGGTTTTGTAGACCGTGGTGATTCCAAATGGCTTTGAGGAAGAAATCAATTGATCTGATGTGCATCATTTAATTTAATTTGGTTGAATACTTGACCATGGGGAGGAACTGAGGAATGGAGTATTTCCTGCTGTCAATTAAATTATCACTTAACAACTATATTGCCAGTGACTTAGCAACAAGGGCATTTGATATCCACCACTGTGGAGACTGAACACTGTGCTGTCACAGCTGCTGACACTGAAAACCCCCTGAGCGAGTTCAGGATGGAATGAGTCACTCTGTGCTACAGAGAATCAGGTGGGACAAGTCTTTAGACAGGCAGATGTTTTTAGTAACATATTCTACTATCTCAATCCTTGCATCTCCTCATACATAGGGAAAAAAAACATTTTAAATCCCTTCATGGTGATATTAGATTCTTGTGACTAACTGAAACCTCCTTAGTATAATGAGCGTTTTATGGTACTGAAATCCCTCCTCATCAGACCCTTATATATTGATTTTCTCCTACTGCCTCTTCGGAACAGTCTCTCAGAGAAATCTGAGGTGTTTCCTTTTGAGCTGCAGTCCTAATTGTGCCCCCAAATAAAACATAACTCCTAACTCTCAAGCTTTTTATCTTTTTTTAGTTGACACTGCCATGTCATTAAACAAGGATGTCACAGTCATCAGTGATTCCAGCCCTCTTTGCCTAAAGGCACTCAGAAAGGAGAGGAATACCTGTGATCTGGCAGTCATTAGGATGCAGTCACTACCTATATCAAGTCCTGAGGAACTCAGATTGTGAAAATCAGGATGGTGGCCCCAGGTAGGTAAGATTCATATGAAAAGAATGATTTCAGTGAGCCCAGAATCTTGGATCTTCCCATATAGAGAAAAATGTTAAATACCTTAGCTTGAGATTTTTTTTTTTAAATTAACCTTTTTTTTTTGGTATTCAAGCTACCTGTTGTTGTTGTTGTTGTTGTTGTTGTGTTTGGTCTCTCAATTATGTCCAACTCTTTGAGACTTCATGGACTCTAGCCTGCCAGGCTCCTCTGTCCATGAGGATTTTCCAGGCAAGAATAGAGGAGCCAGGCATGGGAGGGCTGGAGGGAGGTGCATAGTTGGCAAAGAGTATAGCCAATGCAAAGGGTCCAAGGTAGGGATAAATAGCAGAATGTGGTTGAAGGTGCCTCAAGATGTAGCTCATATAGGGTTTTGTAGACCGTGGTGATTCCAAATGGCTTTGAGGAAGAAATCAATTGATCTGATGTGCATCATTTAATTTAATTTTTTTTTCTGATGTATACTTTTAAAAAATTCCTCTAGTCACTTTTAGAAGACAAATTTGAAGTAAGAAACTTTGTCTATTCTTTACCTTACAGCTCAAATTTTATCTCATCTTTCCCTGGCCACATTCCATGAACCACTAACACTGACCACTAACATCAAGTATAGATTTCTCTTCCATTACATTCTTCCAGTGGGCAAGTGCAAAATATCATACAAGCAGGATGGCATGGGTAGTTCAGTAGTCAGAAATGATAAAATCTTTTGACAACTGTTACAGTCACAGGGATGTTGAATATCCTTTTGATGTTAGTCATCACCACCATTTGTTGATGATCATCACCAACATATGTTGACCACTGGTTTATGCCAGAGACAATGCCAATAGTAACATAATCTCATTTAAAGCTCACAAAATTTCATGACTTAGTGACATTATCTCCATTTAAGTAATGGGAGCACTGGGCCACTGAGAGATTATTTTCTTAAGGAAGTTGTAGGATTAGGGCTGTGTCTAGTTTCCATGACTATAGAGTACACATGCATGTCTCATGTTATTTTGAAACTGTTTTCTTTATGTCTGTAGTCATTCATACTTACATCTGTTCAAGAAATGTTTACAAAGCAATTTGTAAGTGAGGGAAAATGATATGAGGAGAAATTGAATAGGGAAGCATGACCAAACTGTGGAGAGCCTGAACGATCTAGCTAGATTCCATTACGAGTGATGGCAAATAATGCTTATGTCCTAGAATTCTCTTAGGAACTAAAGCAAAGCTTCTTCTCTGTCTCATAACTGAAATGAGGAGAGAGACAAGCATTGGCTTCTGGTGACAAGTAACCCAGCCTTCAAGATAATAGACAAGTACTTATTTTTACTGATTGACCAGACCTGCTGCAAGCAGACTTCCAAGCTGACAGAAAGATGTCCTTGTCATTGGCTAGATTGTGCCCAACCCTTGGTATGAAGGTCTCCAATCACATCTTCACTTCATAGTAGTGAACTAACTTACCATGGCATAAACTACATCTCACTTGTCCCTCAGGCCCTTGGCAGAGAGACCAGCTTTAAAATTTTTTTCTGATGTATACTTTTAAAAAATTCCTCTAGTCACTTTTAGAAGACAAATTTGAAGTAAGAAACTTTGTCTATTCTTTACCTTACAGCTCAAATTTTATCTCATCTTTCCCTGGCCACATTCCATGAACCACTAACACTGACCACTAACATCAAGTATAGATTTCTCTTCCATTACATTCTTCCAGTGGGCAAGTGCAAAATATCATACAAGCAGGATGGCATGGGTAGTTCAGTAGTCAGAAATGATAAAATCTTTTGACAACTGTTACAGTCACAGGGATGTTGAATATCCTTTTGATGTTAGTCATCACCACCATTTGTTGATGATCATCACCAACATATGTTGACCACTGGTTTATGCCAGAGACAATGCCAATAGTAACATAATCTCATTTAAAGCTCACAAAATTTCATGACTTAGTGACATTATCTCCATTTAAGTAATGGGAGCACTGGGCCACTGAGAGATTATTTTCTTAAGGAAGTTGTAGGATTAGGGCTGTGTCTAGTTTCCATGACTATAGAGTACACATGCATGTCTCATGTTATTTTGAAACTGTTTTCTTTATGTCTGTAGTCATTCATACTTACATCTGTTCAAGAAATGTTTACAAAGCAATTTGTAAGTGAGGGAAAATGATATGAGGAGAAATTGAATAGGAAGCATGACCAAACTGTGGAGAGCCTGAACGATCTAGCTAGATTCCATTACGAGTGATGGCAAATAATGCTTATGTCCTAGAATTCTCTTAGGAACTAAAGCAAAGCTTCTTCTCTGTCTCATAACTGAAATGAGGAGAGAGACAAGCATTGGCTTCTGGTGACAAGTAACCCAGCCTTCAAGATAATAGACAAGTACTTATTTTTACTGATTGACCAGACCTGCTGCAAGCAGACTTCCAAGCTGACAGAAAGATGTCCTTGTCATTGGCTAGATTGTGCCCAACCCTTGGTATGAAGGTCTCCAATCACATCTTCACTTCATAGTAGTGAACTAACTTACCATGGCATAGCAAGCTACATCTCACTTGTCCCTCAGGCCCTTGGCAGAGAGACCAGCTGTGATTTCAGAATTATGTATGCACCATTATTTGTCTTTCTCAGCATGATCTACATTAGCAGAAGCCCCTTAGTGAACTCAGGAAAGAGAAGCCTTGTAATGGAAACCCATACATGCCAATTGGAGTGACAACAGCGGAACTCTGATTATTCTTGCCCAAACACACTCAGTAGCTTGTTATTGCTTTTAAGACAAGGACCCCAACATGAGCACAGGCCTTGTGGTCCTTGATTTTCCAATCATGTCTCCTTGTTCGATGTGCTCTGACCAGAGAGATCTTCTTTAGGTCTTCCATAAATGCTGTGTTACCTCCTTCCCTAAAGTCTGTGCACACACTTTCTTCTTAGAACATATCTCCCTTCCCTCTGTGCCTGATTTCTACTTGCAAGCAGCTTGAGTTCTCAAATTAGGGTCATCTATTGAGAGAGATCCCCATAACCCAGTCTTAAGGCATCCTGTGCCTTTCCCCTCTGAAATACATATAAGTGTTTTACTTATACATTTTTTTGTGTGACTGATTAATGCTCATCGCTTTCACTAGAACTCAAGCTTTATCCAGGCAAAAAGTGTATATAATTTGCTCTTGTGATGTCCCTATTACCTAGCATAGTATCTGGCAAATATAAGTAGTAGTAAGATAGAAATACTTATTAAATGAATAAAGAAAACCTTGCAGGATGGTAATAATGCAATAAAATGTGGTGTTTTGAGGGACAAGGAGAAAAGGGCACTGGGCCGAGTCAGTAAAGGAACAGTGCAGAATCCTAAAATGTGTCTCTAGTGCGAACACAGAAACTATATATCATATCAGGCTATGTGAATTGCAAATGCTTGCTTTGCTCTGGGTACTCTTGGGCAAGGCAGACCTCACATCTGAAAAGAGGGATAATGCAGATGGCCAATGGGCACAGAAAAAGATGCTCAATATCACTAATCACTAGGAAAATGAAAATCAAAACCACAATGAGATATCACCTCATACCTATCAGAAAGGCTGTCATCACAAAGAACACAAATAAAGAATATTTCTGAGGTTGTGAAGAAAATAAAACCTTTCTTCATTGTTGGTGGTAATGTAAATTGGTGTGGTCACTGCGGAAAACAGCATAGAGGTTTCTCAAACTAGGAATAGAGTTACCATATGATCCAGCAATTTCGATATTTTGTATATATCTAAAAGAAGAAAAAAAAAAACAAAGATACTAATTTGCAAAGATGAATGCACATCAATGTTCATAACAGTATTTACAACTACCAAGATAAAGAAACAATTTAAGTGTGAATTAAAAGATCAATGGTTAAAGAAGATATGGTAAATATATATGATGGAACACACACACACAAAAAAAATAGAACGAAAAATTAAAGAATGAATATTTTCCATTTGCATCAACATAGATGGACCTGGAGGGCATTATGTTGAGTGAAATTCATCAGAGTAAGACAAATGTTGTATGATATCATTATATTTGGAATCTAAAAAATACAACAGGGGCTTCCCCTGGTGGTCCAGTGGGTAAGGACACCGCCTTGTATTGCAAGGGGCGCTGGTTCGTGCCCTGGCCTGGGAAGATCCCACGTGCCGAGGAGTGGCTGGACTGATGTGTCCAATCACTGAGCCGGAGCTCTGGAGCACATGTGCCCAGAGCCGGTGCTCTGCAACGACAGATGCCACCGCGATGGGAGGCCCACAGGAGCCAAAGAATGAAGACGAATGAAAATAGAGAAATTAAAGACCAATAGAAGTGGCCCGCCCACTCCCCTCCCTCCCCAACCCGACCTCCGCCCAAAGTAAATAAATAAATAAATAAAATCTTAAAAAAAATGTACAACAAGCTAATGAACATAACAAAAAGAAACATTCACAGATGTAGAGAACAAACTGATATTTATTAATGGAGAGGGGAAGGAAGGTGCAATATAGGGGAAACAGAAAAAGAAGTATTAACTCTTAGGTATAAAATAAGCTACATGAATAATTGTGCTTCCCATGAGGCACTAGCTGTAAAGAACCTACCAACCAATGCAGGAAATGTAAGAGATGTGGGTTCATCCCTGGGTTTTGAGGATCCACTGTAAGGGCATGACAACCCGCCTCAATACTCTTGCCTGAAGAGTTTCATAGACAGAGGAGCCTGGCAGGCTAAAGTCCATAGCATCTCCCAGGGGTGGTCATGAATGAAATGACTTAGCACACACATATATTGTACAACACAAGAAATACAGTCAATAATTTATCATAGCATAGCTTTTAAAAATCGTGACTCACTATAGCACACCTGTAACATACATCATACTGTACAGTAGATATACTTCAATAGAAAATCTTAAAAAAATATAATAATAATAATCACCTCATAGAAATATGGTGGTGATTTTATGTCACTGAATATAGAAATCTAGGAAGCACTCAATAGTTAGCTACTGTTGTTGTCACACTATAATTGTTATATAAACTATATAAAATAGAGTCTTCTGCTCCTGAAGAAACATGGGTAGGCGTGTGGAGCCCCCTCTTCTGGAGTCTCACTTTTGGGTATTACCTATTCACAATCTGGATTATTTTCCAATATGTCTCATCACATTTAGACATTCATGGAGCATCTAGTACGTTTCAGGCACTGGATGATGTAAGAGCTTTTAAAGAGAAATGCATTCCCAGTGACACGTACATGATTCAGGCAGTGGGGGGACTTTTTCTGTAAAGAGCTAATTAGTAAACATGGTCATATTAGCTGTACAGTCTCCATTAAAACCATACAATGATTCTTTTATATGAAAGCAGCTCTAGGTAAAATATAAAATAATGGGCATGGCTGGGTTCCAACAAACCTTTATTTACAAAAAAGGTGAGAAGCTATAATTTGCAGTGCTGCTAGTATAAATTTGAGAGAATAAAAATGTTTAGGGCATCTGTTTTCCATAAAGTATATTCTATAGAGATAGGAATAAAATACATATTAAAAGAATCTAAGTATTTTTTTCACTTCCCTTTAAATGACGATTACTATTTCATATTTATATAACCCTCTAACCCTTTCAAGGCATATATATCTCAAGTGAATTTAACAGAAATCAGTGCTCAAGTCCCAAGTGTCCACCCAACATCAGACATCAGGATTCTAGAAGCAAATGCTACATATTCCATTTTCTAAGGAGTTCTTCCATGTTACCAATTTGTTCCTAAAATATGCAAAGTATATAAGGGAGGCACAGGGAGCTTAACAAGTTTTCTAAGGTCACACTGTCAAATTGAGATCCTGGCCTACTTTGCTTTCGAGTGTATAACATTTTTTCCACACAGATGAAAGGTCTTTTATATTTCAGGAAGAGCATATATCCACAGCTGTTGCTGGAACAACAATTATAAGCTAGTATTCATGCATATTTTAAAAATCGTGACTCACTATAGCACACCTGTAACATACATCATACTGTACAGTAGATATACTTCAATAGAAAATCTTAAAAAAATATAATAATAATAATCACCTCATAGAAATATGGTGGTGATTTTATGTCACTGAATATAGAAATCTAGGAAGCACTCAATAGTTAGCTACTGTTGTTGTCACACTATAATTGTTATATAAACTATATAAAATAGAGTCTTCTGCTCCTGAAGAAACATGGGTAGGCGTGTGGAGCCCCCTCTTCTGGAGTCTCACTTTTGGGTATTACCTATTCACAATCTGGATTATTTTCCAATATGTCTCATCACATTTAGACATTCATGGAGCATCTAGTACGTTTCAGGCACTGGATGATGTAAGAGCTTTTAAAGAGAAATGCATTCCCAGTGACACGTACATGATTCAGGCAGTGGGGGGACTTTTTCTGTAAAGAGCTAATTAGTAAACATGGTCATATTAGCTGTACAGTCTCCATTAAAACCATACAATGATTCTTTTATATGAAAGCAGCTCTAGGTAAAATATAAAATAATGGGCATGGCTGGGTTCCAACAAACCTTTATTTACAAAAAAAAAGGTGAGAAGCTATAATTTGCAGTGCTGCTAGTATAAATTTGAGAGAATAAAAATGTTTAGGGCATCTGTTTTCCATAAAGTATATTCTATAGAGATAGGAATAAAATACATATTAAAAGAATCTAAGTATTTTTTTCACTTCCCTTTAAATGACGATTACTATTTCATATTTATATAACCCTCTAACCCTTTCAAGGCATATATATCTCAAGTGAATTTAACAGAAATCAGTGCTCAAGTCCCAAGTGTCCACCCAACATCAGACATCAGGATTCTAGAAGCAAATGCTACATATTCCATTTTCTAAGGAGTTCTTCCATGTTACCAATTTGTTCCTAAAATATGCAAAGTATATAAGGGAGGCACAGGGAGCTTAACAAGTTTTCTAAGGTCACACTGTCAAATTGAGATCCTGGCCTACTTTGCTTTCGAGTGTATAACATTTTTTCCACACAGATGAAAGGTCTTTTATATTTCAGGGAAGAGCATATATCCACAGCTGTTGCTGGAACAACAATTATAAGCTACAGCTTATTCATGCAATGTTATTTCTAGTTTCTCTTTCTGTATAAGCATATGGAGTCTGCAGAGACAAACTCTTTGAGATTTATCAACTGTCACATTCTCACCCTTGGTTTGGGAATTATTGGTATGCCTGGTGACCAATGGTTTTCTGCCTTTTAAAATGCAACTAGAGCTAAAATAAAAAGATTATCTCTGTTTTAAAATTTTAATATGTATTACTACTTCTATTCTATTACTACAACTATTTCTTTGCTTTCTCTGATGCTCTTTTCCTACAGCACTAAACTCTAATACATACAAGTCTTTATTTCCCTATATTTAACTTTGCAGTATTATTCTATATTTCTCTTCTACATTGCCTTTCTCTTTTTCCCTTTCTCCACCATATTTCATAGTCTGTTCTGTCCTCATTGCCTTGTCCCCAGTAGGGACCCTGCTCTAGCATTATTCTCCAATTCGTGCTCTAGTTAGTTTGGTTATTAACTGGGGGATATCATTCTTGGTTTTCTCTATTCTCCATGCTAACGTGTAATACTGTATTTTACTGTTGGAATGTTTGGGTTATGTTATGGCAGTATATGTTTGTGTGTATAATTCAGTAGGCTAGATAGTATTTGCATGATATTTCAGTTGCCATTTGTCAAAGGTATAACTTGTGTTTCTCATTCGCATATATATGTTTTAATACCATTTAATGCTGAAACAAACAAGATGTGAAATCTACATTCCCTGGTCAGGCAAAAAGCCCAGGGGCTTTAGGGAGGGAGCACTGACTCCCCAACTCTATGATAGCAGAGAACACCTAACACTAGAAAGCATTAAACAGTGGGAACTCCAACAAAGGTAAACACTTGTATGCATGCCCTGACATCAAACAACCACCAGTATCACCCAGAATAAGATGCCTAATATAAACAACAAATACCAACAGATGTAACTAAAAGTTTGGGAAAAGGAAACCCCAAACAGAGTTATTTAAAAAATTAATAATAACAATGAAAAAGCAGAGAAATATCACACAAGTGAAGGAATAATCTACAAAAACATAAGTTCAAATAAATGAAGAGCAATTAGAAAAACTTTCAGAAAGCGAATTCAGAATGATAGTAAAGATGATACAAAACACTGAAAACAGAATTACAGAGAAATTGCAAGATGTAACTAACACACTGAATAAAGAAATACAAGAACTTAAAAACAACAAACAGAGACAAACATCTCAATTGCTGAACTTAAAAACACTGTAGAAGGAATCAAGAGCAGAGTATCTGAGAAAGAAGGCTGGATAAGTGAGCTGGAAGATAGAATGGTGGAAGCAAAAACTGAAGAACAGAATAAAGCTCAAAGAATAAAAAGAACAGAGGATAGTCTCTGAGACACCTGGGATAATATCAAACTCACCAATATTCGAATTATAGGGGTTCCAGAAGAAGAAGAAAAAAGAAAGGATATGAGAAAAATTTCAAAGAGATTATAGTTGAAAATTTCCCCAACATGGGAAAAGACATAGTCAATCAAGTCTAAGAAGCTCAAAGAGTACCATACAGAATAAATCCTAGAAGAAACACACCAAGACACATATTAATGACGCTAACACATATTAAACACAAAAACAGAATTCTAAAAGCAACGAGGGAAAAACAATTAATAACATACAAAGGAAACGCCATACATTTAATAGCTAATCTTTCAACAGAAACTTTGCAGGCTAGAAGGTAAGGGCAAGACACATTTAAAACATTGAAACAGAAAAGTCTCCAACCAAGAATACTCTGCGCTGCTAGCATCTCATACAAATTTGATGGAGAATACAAAAGCTTTATTCGCATATATATGTTTTAATACCATTTAATGCTGAAACAAACAAGATGTGAAATCTACATTCCCTGGTCAGGCAAAAAGCCCAGGGGCTTTAGGGAGGGAGCACTGACTCCCCAACTCTATGATAGCAGAGAACACCTAACACTAGAAAGCATTAAACAGTGGGAACTCCAACAAAGGTAAACACTTGTATGCATGCCCTGACATCAAACAACCACCAGTATCACCCAGAATAAGATGCCTAATATAAACAACAAATACCAACAGATGTAACTAAAAGTTTGGGAAAAGGAAACCCCAAACAGAGTTATTTAAAAAATTAATAATAACAATGAAAAAGCAGAGAAATATCACACAAGTGAAGGAATAATCTACAAAAACATAAGTTCAAATAAATGAAGAGCAATTAGAAAAACTTTCAGAAAGCGAATTCAGAATGATAGTAAAGATGATACAAAACACTGAAAACAGAATTACAGAGAAATTGCAAGATGTAACTAACACACTGAATAAAGAAATACAAGAACTTAAAAACAACAAACAGAGACAAACATCTCAATTGCTGAACTTAAAAACACTGTAGAAGGAATCAAGAGCAGAGTATCTGAGAAAGAAGGCTGGATAAGTGAGCTGGAAGATAGAATGGTGGAAGCAAAAACTGAAGAACAGAATAAAGCTCAAAGAATAAAAAGAACAGAGGATAGTCTCTGAGACACCTGGGATAATATCAAACTCACCAATATTCGAATTATAGGGGTTCCAGAAGAAGAAGAAAAAAGAAAGGATATGAGAAAAATTTCAAAGAGATTATAGTTGAAAATTTCCCCAACATGGGAAAAGACATAGTCAATCAAGTCTAAGAAGCTCAAAGAGTACCATACAGAATAAATCCTAGAAGAAACACACCAAGACACATATTAATGACGCTAACACATATTAAACACAAAAACAGAATTCTAAAAGCAACGAGGGAAAAACAATTAATAACATACAAAGGAAACGCCATACATTTAATAGCTAATCTTTCAACAGAAACTTTGCAGGCTAGAAGGGAATGGCAAGACACATTTAAAACATTGAAACAGAAAAGTCTCCAACCAAGAATACTCTGCGCTGCTAGCATCTCATACAAATTTGATGGAGAATACAAAAGCTTTACAGATAAGCAAAAATTAAAAGAATTTACTCACACCAAACAAGCCTTAAAACAAGTCTCAAATGGACTTATATAGACAAGAAGTATAAGAGAAGAAGGAGAAGATCTAGAAAACAAAGCCATCATGACATCTAAGAAGATAACAATAGGATCATTTGTATCAATAATTACTTTGAATGTAAAAGAACTAAATGCCCTAACCAAAAGACACAGACTTGCTAAATGGATCCAAAAAGAAGACCCATACATATGGTGCCTACAGGAAACTCACTTGAAACCTAGAGACACTCATAGACTGAAAGTGAGAGGATAGAAAAAAAAAAATTCCACGCAAATGGAAATCAAAAGAAAGTTGGAGTAGCAATTCACATATCAGAGAAAATAGACCTTAAAATTAAGAAGATTGATCTCCCAAGACTGAACCAGGAAGAAATATAAACTATGAACAATCCAAACACAAGCTCAGAAATCAAATTTGTGATTAAAAATCTACCCTAACACAAAGCCCAGGGACAGATGGCTTCATAGGTGAATTCTACCAAACACTTAAAGAAGAGCTAATGCCTGTCCTTTTAAAACTTTTTCCAAAATTTGCACAGCAAGGAAAACTTTCAAGCACATTTTGTGAGATCAATATCACCCTGATACCAAAGTCAGACAAAGACAACATGAAAAAAGAAAACTATAGGCCAATTTCAATGATGAACTTAGATGCCAATATTCTCAACAAAATCCTAGCAAACAGAATGCAACAACACATCAAACAGCTCATACATCATGATCAAGTTAGGTTCATCCCAGGCATGCAAGGACTTTTCAATATCTGCAAATCCATCAATGTGATACACCATATCAAAAATTGAGAAAAAAAAATCACATGATGATCTCAATAGATGCAGAAAAAGCCTTCGACGAAGTACAGCATCCATTAATGATAAAAAAAAAAAAAGAAAAGAAAACTCTTCAAAACATGGACATGGAAGGAACCTATCTCAACATAGTAAAAGCCATATATGAGACGCCCACAGCGAACATTATTCTCAATGGTGAAAAACTGAAAGAATTCCCTCTAAGATCAGGAATAAGAAAGGGATGTCTACTTTCACCACTAGTATTCAACATAGGCCTGGAAGTTTTAGCAATAGCAATAAGAGAAGAGAAAGAAATAAAAGGAATCCAGATTGAAAAAGAAGTAAAGCTCTCTTTAGCAGACGACATGATTTTATACATAGAAAGCCCCAAAGACACTATTACAAAGCTACTAGGATCATTTGTATCAATAATTACTTTGAAAAAAACTAAATGCCTAACCAAAAGACACAGACTTGCTAAATGGATCCAAAAAGAAGACCCATACATATGGTGCCTACAGGAAACTCACTTGAAACCTAGAGACACTCATAGACTGAAAGTGAGAGGATAGAAAAAAAAAAATTCCACGCAAATGGAAATCAAAAGAAAGTTGGAGTAGCAATTCACATATCAGAGAAAATAGACCTTAAAATTAAGAAGATTGATCTCCCAAGACTGAACCAGGAAGAAATATAAACTATGAACAATCCAAACACAAGCTCAGAAATCAAATTTGTGATTAAAAATCTACCCTAACACAAAGCCCAGGGACAGATGGCTTCATAGGTGAATTCTACCAAACACTTAAAGAAGAGCTAATGCCTGTCCTTTTAAAACTTTTTCCAAAATTTGCACAGCAAGGAAAACTTTCAAGCACATTTTGTGAGATCAATATCACCCTGATACCAAAGTCAGACAAAGACAACATGAAAAAAGAAAACTATAGGCCAATTTCAATGATGAACTTAGATGCCAATATTCTCAACAAAATCCTAGCAAACAGAATGCAACAACACATCAAACAGCTCATACATCATGATCAAGTTAGGTTCATCCCAGGCATGCAAGGACTTTTCAATATCTGCAAATCCATCAATGTGATACACCATATCAAAAATTGAGAAAAAAAAATCACATGATGATCTCAATAGATGCAGAAAAAGCCTTCGACGAAGTACAGCATCCATTAATGATAAAAAAAAAAAAAGAAAAGAAAACTCTTCAAAACATGGACATGGAAGGAACCTATCTCAACATAGTAAAAGCCATATATGAGACGCCCACAGCGAACATTATTCTCAATGGTGAAAAACTGAAAGAATTCCCTCTAAGATCAGGAATAAGAAAGGGATGTCTACTTTCACCACTAGTATTCAACATAGGCCTGGAAGTTTTAGCAATAGCAATAAGAGAAGAGAAAGAAATAAAAGGAATCCAGATTGAAAAAGAAGTAAAGCTCTCTCTTTTAGCAGACGACATGATTTTATACATAGAAAGCCCCAAAGACACTATTACAAAGCTACTAGAGCTAATCAATGGATTCACTAAAGATCCGGAATACTAAATCAATACACAGAAATCACTGGCATTCCTATACACAAACAATGAAAAATCAGAAAACGAGAACAAAGAGGCAATCCCCTTCACCATCACAACCAAAAAAATAAAATATCTAGGAGTAAACCTTCCCAAAGAAACAAAAGAACTGTACACTTAAAATTACAAGGCACTCATGAGATAAATTAAAGATGACTTAAACAGATGGAGAGATATTCCGTGTTCCCGGGTCAGAAGAATCAATATTGTGAAAATGACCACTCTACCAAGTATCATCTACAGATCCAATGTGATCCCTATCAAACTACCAATGACATTCTTCACAGAAATAGACCAAAGAATAACAGAATACATATGGAAACACAAAAGACCTTGAATAGCCAAAGCAATCCTGAGAAAGAAAAATAGAGCTGGAGGAATCAGTCTCCAGAACTTCAGACTCTACTACAAAGAAACAGTCATCAAGACAGTATGGTACTGGCACAAAAACAGAAGTATAGACCAATGGAACAAGATCGAGAACCCAGAAAGAAACCCATGCACCCATGGGTCCCTTATTTTTCGCAAGGAGGCAAAAATCTAAAATGGGACAAAGACAGCCTCTTCAGCAAATGGTACTGGGAAAATTGGACAGCTACATGCAAAAAAATGAAGCTGGAACATTCCCTGACACCATACACAAAGACCATATCAAAGTGGACTAAAAGCCTAAATACAAGATGAGAAACCCTAAAACTCTTAGAGGAGAATATAGGCAAAACACTCTAGGACAATAATCAAAGCAAGATCTTCTCTGACTCTCCTACTAAAATAGTGGAACTAAAAAGAAAAATTAACATGTGAGACCTAATGAAACTTAAAAGCTTTTGGTCAAAAAAAGAAACTGCAAAAAAGCTGAACAGACATCCCACAGAACAGGAGAAAATCACAGCAAATGAAATAACAGACAAAGAATTAATCTCCAAAATCTACAAGCAACTCAGACAACTCAGCACTGGCGACATGATTTTATACATAGAAAGCCCCAAAGACACTATTACAAAGCTACTAGAGCTAATCAATGGATTCACTAAAGATCCGGAATACTAAATCAATACACAGAAATCACTGGCATTCCTATACACAAACAATGAAAAATCAGAAAACGAGAACAAAGAGGCAATCCCCTTCACCATCACAACCAAAAAAATAAAATATCTAGGAGTAAACCTTCCCAAAGAAACAAAAGAACTGTACACTTAAAATTACAAGGCACTCATGAGATAAATTAAAGATGACTTAAACAGATGGAGAGATATTCCGTGTTCCCGGGTCAGAAGAATCAATATTGTGAAAATGACCACTCTACCAAGTATCATCTACAGATCCAATGTGATCCCTATCAAACTACCAATGACATTCTTCACAGAAATAGACCAAAGAATAACAGAATACATATGGAAACACAAAAGACCTTGAATAGCCAAAGCAATCCTGAGAAAGAAAAATAGAGCTGGAGGAATCAGTCTCCAGAACTTCAGACTCTACTACAAAGAAACAGTCATCAAGACAGTATGGTACTGGCACAAAAACAGAAGTATAGACCAATGGAACAAGATCGAGAACCCAGAAAGAAACCCATGCACCCATGGGTCCCTTATTTTTCGCAAGGAGGCAAAAATCTAAAATGGGACAAAGACAGCCTCTTCAGCAAATGGTACTGGGAAAATTGGACAGCTACATGCAAAAAAATGAAGCTGGAACATTCCCTGACACCATACACAAAGACCATATCAAAGTGGACTAAAAGCCTAAATACAAGATGAGAAACCCTAAAACTCTTAGAGGAGAATATAGGCAAAACACTCTAGGACAATAATCAAAGCAAGATCTTCTCTGACTCTCCTACTAAAATAGTGGAACTAAAAAGAAAAATTAACATGTGAGACCTAATGAAACTTAAAAGCTTTTGGTCAAAAAAAGAAACTGCAAAAAAGCTGAACAGACATCCCACAGAACAGGAGAAAATCACAGCAAATGAAATAACAGACAAATAATTAATCTCCAAAATCTACAAGCAACTCAGACAACTCAGCACTGGAAAAGCGAACAACCCAATCCAAAAAATGAGAAAAAGATCTAAAGAGATGCCTCTCCAAAGAGGACATACAGATGGTCAAAAAACATGTGAAACGATGCTCAACCTCACTTATACTTAGAGACATGCACATCAAAACTACAATGAGATGTCACCTCACACCCGTCAGAATGGCCATCATCAACAATAAATGCTGGAGAGGGTGCAGAGAACAGGGAAGACTCGTGCATTGCTGGTGGGAATGTAAATTGATACAGCCTCTATGGAAGACAGTCTGGAGATTTCTTAAAAAACTAAAACTAGGAGCACCATACAACCCAGCAATCCCACTCTTAGGCTTATACCCTGATGAAAATAATCCGAAAGAATCACCTGCACCCCAATGTTCATTGCAGCTCTCTATACAATAGCCAGAACATGAAAGCAACCTAGATGCCTATCGACGAACGAATGGATAAAGAAGCTCTTGTACATATATACAATGGAATACTACTCAGCTGTAAAAAGAATTGCAGAAGAATCCATCCTAATGAGGTGGTTGGATCTAGAGCCTATCATAAAAAGTGATGTAAGTCAAAAAGAGAAAGACAGTTACAGCATACTAACACATATGTATGAAATCTAGTAAAAGAGTAATGGTAACACACACAGTGGACCCATGGAGATGTTGGTCGAGGATGGATGTGTGGGCATTTTGGGGAGTGAGCGGTGGGTGGGAGGCACGAAAGGAGTGGCGAGGAGACCTTTGCTGTCATGTGTGAGGGGATGGCTATTGTTGTTGCTCTGGGGGAGTGGGAGTACTTATGGTGGCTTGGTGCGATGGCCTGAGGGGGTGAGATGGTGAAGCATGGGAGAGGGGAGGGGGCCAGGGATATGCGTGTGGCTGATCTGGGAGCATGCATGTCTGTGAACAACAAAACTAACTCTGTAAAACTTTTAAATAAATAAAGGAAAAAATATCATGTGATGCGGTAGCACATATTGAATATACACTGTCTTTATATGTTGATCAAAGGACTCTTGAATGAAAAAAAAAAAAAGACTAAAGAGGTAAATCTGTAACTACAGAGACTCTTCACTATAGCACATTTTCTCACTATGGTGTCTCATTCTTCCAGGAATTACACTGTCAACTGCCTGACAACTTTCCCCTGTTCTTACACTTTCAGAATCTGCCTGACTTCTCAGTGAACCATGCATTCCTAATCTTGGAATCACATCATCTCAATTCAGTAAAATATCTCACACCATGAGGTTTTCCAGGTTTGAAGTGATTTGAATGTCTGCCTAAATATTTTAATTATTAAAGATGCTGCAAACTATTTAGTGATTTTCTTTTAAAAAAGAGTAAGAAAATAACATATTAATCTAGATTATAAAAAATGGAAAAGTTTCAAATAGGTTTTGAAAAATCAGGAAAAATACCCAAGAAGATTCCGAAAGATGAATATAATAAAACCACTTTGGAAAAATACAGAAAAGTATTATTTAAAAAAATAATGTTGCACGGAACATAAGGAATCCACCTGCAATTTAGGAGACCTGGGTTTGATCCCTGGGTTCTGAAGATCCCCTGAAGAAGGAAATGACTACTCACTTTAGTATTTTTGTCTGGAGAATTTTATGGACAGAGGAGCCTGGCAGGCTATAGTTCATGAGGTCACAAAGAGTTGGACATGCCTGAGCAACTTTCACTCACTCACTCATCCAATTATTAGAAAACAAATGACAACCATACTAAGAACATCTCAATACTTATGTAGATAAATACAGTGGCAATAATTCAGGAAATAATTTGAACAATCCAGGGATAGTCACATTAGTTCTAACCTTTTTTTGTAATTCAAAATTAAGCCAAATGCCAGGTGATAATAAAATCTGATTTTAGTGCCACATAGGAGAGGGTGAGTCACAAAGACACATCACATTGTAGAAGGAGGGTACTGTGATTAATGCCAATGAATGGACTTACCACCAACCTAATACAGTGTTAGAGTCGTGCCCTCCTTTGCTAGCCAAGAAGTTTTTATAATCAGAGAGTGGTGGATAGTTGAGTCTGGATAAGTCTTTATTGTATGTGACTATCCCATATATTGCAAGGGCTTTCAAACCTTTGTTCCCCTCCCACTAATTGCTTCTTATACTCCTCTTCTCCAATTGTGATGACAATCCTAAAATCCTAAAGGCCTCCCTTACCTTTTCAAGCAACCTTTCCAAGCAACCTTTCCAGTATAAACAGCTGGAACACGGTAGGGATGATGGCAGTAGTGGTGATATGGATCGGTGATAGTGCCAAAACTGTGGATTATGGCTGGGAAAATCAATTGCCCTATAAAATTGGAGGTAATGATGAGGTTCTCATGATACACATTTGTGTTATACATCTTAATGAAGGTTGCAGTGTCTCGAATTAAGTGGAAATGACCTTGGGCTGCGATGTCCTTCCTGATATTTCCATTGTGAGGTCTTATTCTTTGCAGGATGCAGCTAGTTTCTTTTTCTCCAAGTGGATTTTGTTTTATAGAAAGATAATTTGGTTCTATTACTAAGGAATGGGTCTGGCCCAGTAGTGGGATAAAGGAGACAGATGAATGCACTGTATGAAGGGGAGCTAGATGCTGCCCTTGTCCACGACTCCCAAAATATACTCTGTCAGGGAAACAGAGATAGTGCTTTGCTGACAGGATTTGGAAACAGGCATGTGAGCAATCTATATTAAGAATTCAACCTCTATTCTAAATATATCTGTATGTATGGGAGAGCGCTAGAACTTACAAGCCACTGCACCTAATCCCTCTTGGACAGACCACACTTTTGTTCCTTCCCACTTACCCCATTATAAGTTAGCCCCAACCACTTTGTTCTTATGATACTGGGTTTACTCCAATATCATGATTTGATCTGGGACCTCTGTCATTTACCATAGCAAAAGCTCTTTCCAATAAATCTCAGCAGTCAGAGGGGAAGTTCTTAGAGTTTTATACATCCAGAATTTGAGGTATTCCTATGGGTGCACTGGGCAGTGATGTTCACATCCACTGAGAGGTGGCACCCGTTCTGCTGGGAGATATGTTGGGGTGAGGGAGGAGCGATTCTAAGATGGAGACCTCATTTTGCTAGCCAAGAAGTTTTTATAATCAGAGAGTGGTGGATAGTTGAGTCTGGATAAGTCTTTATTGTATGTGACTATCCCATATATTGCAAGGGCTTTCAAACCTTTGTTCCCCTCCCACTAATTGCTTCTTATACTCCTCTTCTCCAATTGTGATGACAATCCTAAAATCCTAAAGGCCTCCCTTACCTTTTCAAGCAACCTTTCCAAGCAACCTTTCCAGTATAAACAGCTGGAACACGGTAGGGATGATGGCAGTAGTGGTGATATGGATCGGTGATAGTGCCAAAACTGTGGATTATGGCTGGGAAAATCAATTGCCCTATAAAATTGGAGGTAATGATGAGGTTCTCATGATACACATTTGTGTTATACATCTTAATGAAGGTTGCAGTGTCTCGAATTAAGTGGAAATGACCTTGGGCTGCGATGTCCTTCCTGATATTTCCATTGTGAGGTCTTATTCTTTGCAGGATGCAGCTAGTTTCTTTTTCTCCAAGTGGATTTTGTTTTATAGAAAGATAATTTGGTTCTATTACTAAGGAATGGGTCTGGCCCAGTAGTGGGATAAAGGAGACAGATGAATGCACTGTATGAAGGGGAGCTAGATGCTGCCCTTGTCCACGACTCCCAAAATATACTCTGTCAGGGAAACAGAGATAGTGCTTTGCTGACAGGATTTGGAAACAGGCATGTGAGCAATCTATATTAAGAATTCAACCTCTATTCTAAATATATCTGTATGTATGGGAGAGCGCTAGAACTTACAAGCCACTGCACCTAATCCCTCTTGGACAGACCACACTTTTGTTCCTTCCCACTTACCCCATTATAAGTTAGCCCCAACCACTTTGTTCTTATGATACTGGGTTTACTCCAATATCATGATTTGATCTGGGACCTCTGTCATTTACCATAGCAAAAGCTCTTTCCAATAAATCTCAGCAGTCAGAGGGGAAGTTCTTAGAGTTTTATACATCCAGAATTTGAGGTATTCCTATGGGTGCACTGGGCAGTGATGTTCACATCCACTGAGAGGTGGCACCCGTTCTGCTGGGAGATATGTTGGGGTGGGGGAGGGAGCGATTCTAAGATGGAGACCTCATTTTGAACTTGCAGTTCCAAGTCCAGGGAGGGAGAAATCCAGTTCATATATAGATGTGAATTAGGTCAGGAAGTCTTGGAACCCACTTTGGGACAGGAGAAACTGAAGACTCAACATCACTCAGCTGGTAAATGGTAAATTCTAGACCTGAGTCCAGGTCTCTTCTTTTCTACAGTCTATTTCTCATCTCTCTTTGTCTAAACTGCTATTTCTCCCTGGTGTACATTCCTACTTTTATCCATTCATCCTACTGTTGCAGCAAAAATGAGGGTGAGTAAACAGTGTTAGACAAAAACCAGCCAAATAAGACTGCCAAAGTTAAAGAATCTTGGTTATTCTTTAGATGTTACTACCAACCAATACTTGTAGCTAGACTTGGCTTTCAATTACTTTCTGATTCCATATGAATTATACTATTCACTTGGCATTCTTCTCCCTCTACAGTCCCTTGTTCAGTCACTCATCCATGTCTGACTTTTTGCAACCCCATGGACTGCACCAGGCCAGGCTTCCCTGGTCCTTCACTATCTTCTGGAATTTGCTCAGACTCATGTCTATGGAGTTGATGATGTCATCCAGATGTTAAGTGAAGCACAATGACTGAAACTGCCCACCCTGGTGAGGCACCATAACAACCATTTGTGTGAGGTATTTTAAAACAGAAGATTCTGGCAAGGAACACATAATGAATAAGTAGCCATTAACCAGAAGATTTCAGCAAAGGTCAAAGGAGACACCATGTGTCTGACCACCTCCCAGAATCCTTCTCTCTGGCATCTGTCCTGGTTGATCAATATGTGCAGCAATGGGAAGGTCTCTGAGACAGAATGATTTGACAAATACAACCCAGAAACCAATCTAATCATCATAAAACCCAACATTTGGAGCTATGCAGCAGAGCCATTCTCCTAGGTTACTTTATTGTACTGCTCTCTGCCAGAGTGCCTCTTCCCAATGAAGTTTCTTGCTTTGTCAGCTACCCATTATTGTACTGCCCCCTCCCCCCTGCCAGATGAGGTTCACATCCACTGAGAGGTGGCAGGGGATATGTTGGGGTGGGGAGGAGCGATTCTAAGATGGAGACCTCATTTTGAACTTGCAGTTCCAAGTCCAGGGAGGGAGAAATCCAGTTCATATATAGATGTGAATTAGGTCAGGAAGTCTTGGAACCCACTTTGGGACAGGAGAAACTGAAGACTCAACATCACTCAGCTGGTAAATGGTAAATTCTAGACCTGAGTCCAGGTCTCTTCTTTTCTACAGTCTATTTCTCATCTCTCTTTGTCTAAACTGCTATTTCTCCCTGGTGTACATTCCTACTTTTATCCATTCATCCTACTGTTGCAGCAAAAATGAGGGTGAGTAAACAGTGTTAGACAAAAACCAGCCAAATAAGACTGCCAAAGTTAAAGAATCTTGGTTATTCTTTAGATGTTACTACCAACCAATACTTGTAGCTAGACTTGGCTTTCAATTACTTTCTGATTCCATATGAATTATACTATTCACTTGGCATTCTTCTCCCTCTACAGTCCCTTGTTCAGTCACTCATCCATGTCTGACTTTTTGCAACCCCATGGACTGCACCAGGCCAGGCTTCCCTGGTCCTTCACTATCTTCTGGAATTTGCTCAGACTCATGTCTATGGAGTTGATGATGTCATCCAGATGTTAAGTGAAGCACAATGACTGAAACTGCCCACCCTGGTGAGGCACCATAACAACCATTTGTGTGAGGTATTTTAAAACAGAAGATTCTGGCAAGGAACACATAATGAATAAGTAGCCATTAACCAGAAGATTTCAGCAAAGGTCAAAGGAGACACCATGTGTCTGACCACCTCCCAGAATCCTTCTCTCTGGCATCTGTCCTGGTTGATCAATATGTGCAGCAATGGGAAGGTCTCTGAGACAGAATGATTTGACAAATACAACCCAGAAACCAATCTAATCATCATAAAACCCAACATTTGGAGCTATGCAGCAGAGCCATTCTCCTAGGTTACTTTATTGTACTGCTCTCTGCCAGAGTGCCTCTTCCCAATGAAGTTTCTTGCTTTGTCAGCACATATGTCTCCTCAATTCATTTCCAAGTGTTAGACAAGAGCCCACTCTTGGGCCTGGAAAGGTTCCCCATTTCTGGAACAAATGACAACCCTGGCAGGAACTCTTCTTCACCGCGACTCACCATTTAAGGTACCCATGGACGAGCTTGCCTAAAGCTGGACCAAAGCCAGTGGCTGCAACTTAGAACATTTATTTCCTGGTCTACTCCTGACTGGAATTGCTGGCCAGAATGCCCTAACCAGGTAAGGAACAAGAGACTTTATTGACATCTTTCTCCTTCCCTCTATCTTTCCCCTTCTTAACCCTTCCTATCCTGTCCTAGTTGCTGGTCTTTTGGTCATGGAACCAGGAGTCTGGTTGAAGAACCTAAGCCTCAGCTGAGGACCTGAGTACGATCTCCTGTGTTTGGCAAAGAAGTCAAATTTTGGTTCTTATCTCATCTAGTTTCTGGTTTGAATTCTGGTATTTTGTTCTGGTCTGCTCTGTTTCCTTGTAGGACCAAGTTCCAGTCCTTCCTTCCTTGGAGGCTGAGGGTAAAGTCTCATAGCACCTCGGTGTCTGCAGGCAGACCAACTGCCATTTGTTTAGATCTCAATGGAAGTTGGTTTAGGCAAAAGTCTTGAAAGCTGGTTCCTAAATGGTTTATTTATTTTGCATATACAGTTAGCAAAAGCAAAGTTGATCAGACAGCTTTTTAGAATTCTGACTCTGAGGTCATAACTTGATTTTCTCTCCCTGTGCCTTGAGATCAAGGTTCTCAGGAATATTCAGTCTGAGGGGAAAATGTGTAGAATCCTAGAAGTTATTTATTTGTTTATTCCAATTCTTACTTATAAACTAGTGGATTTTATATTGTAACATCTGACTCAGATCAAGTTTAGTAAATGAAGCTAGATCTTGAATTGTACCTGTCTGTATATGTGTATGCATACTGATATGTGTCTTTGTCTCTAGATAATATCATTGAGATTAATTTCTAAATGAGTTCTATTTTCTTGGCTTAAAGGAAAGTTAGTATTTACAAATCAAATAATTCTAAATGAAGAGATGGAGACAAGATGAGAAGGGAGCAAGATGGCAGAGGAATGAGAGGAGGATTTCACCAGCTCCTCAACAGAGTCACCAGAACTAATTAAGAAATGAAACAACACCAAGAAGTCAGCCTCTAGAAGACAAAAGAAGTTCTCGGTTTTACAAGGGATGGAGAGAGAGCAGCCAGAACTTTCCTGGAGTGACCACGGATACTGGAGCCCTCGTACCCCAGCTCCCACACCTGCCCGGGCAGAGACAGTGCTGAGAAGTGCACCGGGATGACAGAAAGGAACTCTCAGTGTGAGAATCTGGCCAGAGTCAGTACTGTGACCAGGATGTGCCAGGTGAGTATCAGATTGAATGCTAGCAGGACATGAGAAACAGAACGGGAAATCTCCCACAGGTTGCAGTCCAGAAGCCCGGCTTGAGCCAGACAGGGAAGCGGCCACCTGCATTAGGAGCAAAAAGTGAGGTTTACTCCCATGGAAAAGGAGTGTGTCGGCTGCTCGAACTAGCCCATGCAGCCCCAGAGCTGCCGCAAGGAAGACAGGGATCTGGAATGAGATCTTGGATTGGGACTGGGAAGTGGCCGCCCGCATTTGGGGCAAGCAGCAAGCTTTAGTCCTGCAGGACAGGCACACGCCGGCTGCTCCAACTAACCCACTTAACCCCAGAGCTGTGGCAAAGAGATGGGGTACCTGGACGATATCCTGGAGGAGAAGCAATCAGTCCTGCCAGCAGAAGGGTCACATCAGAAGCACCGGGAACAGAGTGGAGACTGAAGGCTTCAAGGGGGAACCTGGGAACCATCCCCTCCAGCACAGAGTCCAGGGGCATAACGTCCCTCTGCACCATCAACAGAGGATTGCCCACCGTGCTTTCCCCCAACCAGCATCAGGGGTGGACAGACAGGGGTCAACTACGTTGGTTGCAGAGCCTTTCTTTTGCTAAAACTGAAACAGAAACCAGAGCAACCGGTTCTGCAAGGGTCCTGACTACAAGAAAAAACCTAACCCTCACTGAAACCTAAGACATAAGCAGCCATCCAACCCTTACAGCTGACCCCCACCAGTACAGACTAGGGACATCTGGAACAACATCAAGAGCAAACGGTGGCAAAAAAGAAAAACCCGGAGAGTAATTTTAGGAATAAAAAACCGAAGAGATGGAGACAAGATGAGAAGGGAGCAAGATGGCAGAGGAATGAGAGGAGGATTTCACCAGCTCCTCAACAGAGTCACCAGAACTAATTAAGAAATGAAACAACACCAAGAAGTCAGCCTCTAGAAGACAAAAGAAGTTCTCGGTTTTACAAGGGATGGAGAGAGAGCAGCCAGAACTTTCCTGGAGTGACCACGGATACTGGAGCCCTCGTACCCCAGCTCCCACACCTGCCCGGGCAGAGACAGTGCTGAGAAGTGCACCGGGATGACAGAAAGGAACTCTCAGTGTGAGAATCTGGCCAGAGTCAGTACTGTGACCAGGATGTGCCAGGTGAGTATCAGATTGAATGCTAGCAGGACATGAGAAACAGAACGGGAAATCTCCCACAGGTTGCAGTCCAGAAGCCCGGCTTGAGCCAGACAGGGAAGCGGCCACCTGCATTAGGAGCAAAAAGTGAGGTTTACTCCCATGGAAAAGGAGTGTGTCGGCTGCTCGAACTAGCCCATGCAGCCCCAGAGCTGCCGCAAGGAAGACAGGGATCTGGAATGAGATCTTGGATTGGGACTGGGAAGTGGCCGCCCGCATTTGGGGCAAGCAGCAAGCTTTAGTCCTGCAGGACAGGCACACGCCGGCTGCTCCAACTAACCCACTTAACCCCAGAGCTGTGGCAAAGAGATGGGGTACCTGGACGATATCCTGGAGGAGAAGCAATCAGTCCTGCCAGCAGAAGGGTCACATCAGAAGCACCGGGAACAGAGTGGAGACTGAAGGCTTCAAGGGGGAACCTGGGAACCATCCCCTCCAGCACAGAGTCCAGGGGCATAACGTCCCTCTGCACCATCAACAGAGGATTGCCCACCGTGCTTTCCCCCAACCAGCATCAGGGGTGGACAGACAGGGGTCAACTACGTTGGTTGCAGAGCCTTTCTTTTGCTAAAACTGAAACAGAAACCAGAGCAACCGGTTCTGCAAGGGTCCTGACTACAAGAAAAAACCTAACCCTCACTGAAACCTAAGACATAAGCAGCCATCCAACCCTTACAGCTGACCCCCACCAGTACAGACTAGGGACATCTGGAACAACATCAAGAGCAAACTGGTAGAAGGTTCACAAACAGGTGAGAAGATAAAAACCAGGGAGAGTAATTTTTTAGTAGTAATTTTAAAAAATTGTTTTAAAGTATTATTATTTTTTTCTTTTTCTTCTTATCCTCATACCACAACTTCCTTTCTCTATGCTCTAACTGTAAAATCTTTTTAAATATACTACTATTCTCTCTATAAATATTTCCTACCTTGCTGTCTCTAATATTCTCTTCCAGCTGTACAGAACTCTACCACATACTAATCTCTGTTGTCTAACTCTACAAAATCTTTGAAACACGAATCTATTCCTTCTTATTACCTATACACTCTCCTCCTTCTCCCAATACATGCCTTAGTTAAAAACTGCTTTCATTGCAATATTCCCAGCTGAGGCCTTACTCTGGATCTGTTTTTCCAGCCAATGTCTTAATTAACTTAGAGCTTAATGGTCAGGTACCAACTTTGATTATGCTGTCTTCCAGAAAAATGTCCTGTAATTTATCCCTTTAAGACTGTTCAGCTGTGTTTATTGATGTATATTTATGTATATTTTTCTATTCTGTTACAAAATATTTGCATGATTTTATTGGTATCAACTATCAAGGATGCACGTTTTCTCCTTCATATGCCTACATTTGAACTAATAACACTGAACGCCATAGCAAACCAGATTTAGAGCCTATACCCCCCGGCCAGAGACCAAACCAAGGATCCTCGAAGTGGAAGCCCTGACTCCAAAACCTATATTATCAAACAACATACAGCACTAGAGATTAGTCACCTGCAAACAAGACTCAATACCAACTAAGACACAAACCACACAGACACAAACAAAGAAACAAAAATTAGCATAATAATGAAAAGACAGAGAAACACCACACATATGAAGGAACAAGTCAGAGAAACACAGTTACAAATGATAAAAGATGAGATAGACAAATTATCTGAAAGAGAATTCAAAAGAACAATGCTAGTGAGGATCAAAAACTCCAAAAACAGAATGTTAGAGGAAATTAGTAAACTGAGAAGAGACATGCAAAAAATAAAAAAAGAAACAAATAAAAAAAGAGACAAATAACTCAATTGCTGAACTCAAAACTACTATACACGGTCTCAACAGTAGATATCAGAGGCAGAAGAATGGATAAGTGAGCTGGAAGACAGAATGGTGGAAATAACTGCTGAAGAACAGAACAAAGCACAAAGAGTCAAAAGTAATGAAGACAGCCTGAGAAATCTATGGGACAATATCAAGTGCACCAACAGTAGAATTATAGGGGTCCCAGAAGAAAAGAGGGAAAGAAAGGCTCTGAAAAAATTCTTGCAGAGATTATAGTTGAAAATGTCCCCAGCATGGGAAAGGAAATAGTCAACCAAGTCCAAGAAGCACAAAGAGTTCCATACAGGATAAACCCCAGAATAAACACACCGAGGTACATTCCAATCAAACTAACACAGACTAAATATAAGGACAGAATACTTAAAGCAGCAAGGAACAAACAACAGATAACATGCAAAGGAAACCCCATACGTTTAACTGCTGATCTTTCAGCAGAAACACTGCAGGCCAGAAGAGAATGGCAAGACACATTTAAATGAAAAAAGAGAACAACCTCCAACCAAGAATGCTCTACCCAGCAAGAATCTCATACAGAAATGATGGAGAAGTCAAAAGCTTCACAGACAAGGCAAAGTTAAAGAATTTTGTACCATGAAACCAGCCTTACAACAAGTGTTAAAGGGTCTGACATACCCAATAAATACAAGAGTAGGAGAAGTCCTAACCCCAAAATCGATGAGAATAGGAACATTCATATCAGTAACAACATACAGCACTAGAGATTAGTCACCTGCAAACAAGACTCAATACCAACTAAGACACAAACCACACAGACACAAACAAAGAAACAAAAATTAGCATAATAATGAAAAGACAGAGAAACACCACACATATGAAGGAACAAGTCAGAGAAACACAGTTACAAATGATAAAAGATGAGATAGACAAATTATCTGAAAGAGAATTCAAAAGAACAATGCTAGTGAGGATCAAAAACTCCAAAAACAGAATGTTAGAGGAAATTAGTAAACTGAGAAGAGACATGCAAAAAATAAAAAAAGAAACAAATAAAAAAAGAGACAAATAACTCAATTGCTGAACTCAAAACTACTATACACGGTCTCAACAGTAGATATCAGAGGCAGAAGAATGGATAAGTGAGCTGGAAGACAGAATGGTGGAAATAACTGCTGAAGAACAGAACAAAGCACAAAGAGTCAAAAGTAATGAAGACAGCCTGAGAAATCTATGGGACAATATCAAGCGCACCAACAGTAGAATTATAGGGGTCCCAGAAGAAAAGAGGGAAAGAAAGGCTCTGAAAAAATTCTTGCAGAGATTATAGTTGAAAATGTCCCCAGCATGGGAAAGGAAATAGTCAACCAAGTCCAAGAAGCACAAAGAGTTCCATACAGGATAAACCCCAGAATAAACACACCGAGGTACATTCCAATCAAACTAACACAGACTAAATATAAGGACAGAATACTTAAAGCAGCAAGGAACAAACAACAGATAACATGCAAAGGAAACCCCATACGTTTAACTGCTGATCTTTCAGCAGAAACACTGCAGGCCAGAAGAGAATGGCAAGACACATTTAAATGAAAAAAGAGAACAACCTCCAACCAAGAATGCTCTACCCAGCAAGAATCTCATACAGAAATGATGGAGAAGTCAAAAGCTTCACAGACAAGGCAAAGTTAAAGAATTTTGTACCATGAAACCAGCCTTACAACAAGTGTTAAAGGGTCTGACATACCCAATAAATACAAGAGTAGGAGAAGTCCTACAAATCAAACCCCAAATATCTAAGAAGATGAGAATAGGAACATTCATATCAGTAACTACTTTGAATGTAAACGGACTAAATGCTCCAACTAAAACACAGACTTGCTGAATGGATACAAAGAATAACTCCAACACATATACTGCATATAAGAGACCCAATTCAGACCTAGAGACAGTCATAGACTTCAAGTGAGAGGATGGAAAAAGATATTCCATGCAAATGGAAAGTAAATGAAAGCTGGAGTAGCAATCTTCATATAAGACAAAATAGACTTTAAAACAAAGAAACTTATATGAGAAAAGGCAGGTTACTACATAATGATCAAGGGATTGATCCAAGTAGAAGACATACTAATCATAAATATGTACACACCCAACACAGGAGCACACAAATACATAAGACAATACTTTCAGACATAATAGAAGAAATTAACAATAACCCAATAATAACAGGAGACTTTAACACTTCTCTCACACCAATGGAAAGTTCATCCAAACAGAAAATTTTATAAAGAAACAAAAGACTTAAATGACAAGAAGAGATAAAGAAGAGATTCACCTCATTGATATTTTTAAGACTGTCCATCCAAAAGCAGCAACAACTTTCTTCTCAAGTACTCATGCAACATTCTACAGGAGAGACCACATCTTGGGCCAGAAATCAAGCCACGGTCAATTCAAGAAAACTATATCAACCATCCTCTCTGACCACAATGCATTGAAACTAGAGATAATCTACAGGGGAAAAAAATGCTAAAAACAGAAACATATGGAGATTAAGCAACACATACCTAAAAATAAACTGATCACCAAGCAAATCAGAGAAATAAAAAAACTTCCTAGAAGGAAAGCATAAAGAACACATAACAATGCAAAACCTAGGAGATACCTCAAAAGCAGTTGTAAGAGGGACATTTACAGCAATACAATCCTACCTCAAGAAACTTGAAAAATATCAAGCAGACAAACCTAGCCCTATGCTTAAAACAACTGAAGAAAGAAGAACAAAATCACCTCAAAGTTAGCCAAAGAAGAGAAATCATAAAGATCAGAGCAGAAATATATGAAAAAGAAATGAAAGAAACAGGAGTTAAAATAAACAAAACGAGAAGCTGATTCTTTGAAAAGGTTAATAAAATTGAAAATCCACTGGCCAGACTCATCATGAAAAAAAAAAAAAAGTAGAACCAGATCAACAAAATCAAAACTGAAAAAGGAGAGATTGCAACAGATAATGTAGAAATCCAAAGGATTATAAGAGATTATTATGAACAGCTCTAGGGCAACAACTGGACAACTTGGAAGAAATGGACAGATTCTTTTATTTATTTATTTGTTTGTTTTTTTACATGTATGTTCCCAGATCATTCATATGCATATCCCTGGACTCTCCCCCTGATTCTTGAAGAAGATTAGACTCCCAAGACTGAACCAGGAAGAAATAGAAACTATAAACAACCCAATAACAAGCTCAGAAATTGACTTTGTGATCAAAAAATCTACCAAAAAATAAGAGCCCAGGGCGAGCTGGGGTGGAGCTAAGATGGCGGTGTAGAAGGCCGAGCACTCACCTCTCCTGCAAAATCGCCTGAACTGGAACGAGTTCCTGAAAAACCATTGACAGGAGGAGGTTGGATCTGATCACAGAAAGATACTCCACATTGAAGAACAAAGGAGAAGACACAACAATTAGGTGGGAAGGGCACAATCGTGCTTTTAAAAGTCAAACCTCATACCCACCAGAGAGGCCTGGTGGGCCAAAGACACAAAACCTGTTGCAGATCAAGACCCGGGAAAGGAGTGGTGATGCCCACAAGGGACTGAATCAGAACTGCTTTGGAGGTCCAAGTGCCCCCTTGAGCTAGAAGTGCCCTTGAGTAGTCCTCAGAAGGATGCCACTCAGTTACCTTTGAAGGAGGTTACCATTAACCCGATCATAGAGCCGCCGAGTAGGATTGGAAACTCTGTGCTCACTGTGATCCAGAGGAGGGGAATAGCGACCACATATGAGACTAAACCAGACTCACCTCTGTGTAATCTGACATCTCCTGCAGGGGCAGGGGTCGATGGTGGCCTGCAGCAGGGTCGGGGTCACTGCGGAAGTGCTTCCCATAGAGAGTATGAGAATCAACCTTTTGTGAGAGAGATGCCATTTTCCCTACTGTAGTTTGGCTACTGGTCACACTACAGGGCTGCTGGTCAAACTACAGGGAAGGCACTTAGCTCCACCCAGCAAGAAAAGGGATTTGGATTAAGGATTGAGAAAGTCCCAGGGACAGCCTGAGAGGGCCCTTTAGTTCTGGAACAGGTGGAAATAAACACTCAGTAAAAGAGGTCTTCAGATCTAACCACTGTCAGAGGCAATAAAAAGACTGATAATTCGTGAATAGTTAGCAAGAGACAGAAGAACATAAACACTGTTTTTACATGTTGTCTGAAGCTGCAGTTACTGTTGAATTTTTAAAATATCATTTTATTTCTTATTCTTTTTTTGCTTTTTTAGAAATTATTTTGTTCCTTTTTTCCAACCCTCCCTCAGTGCCCCTCCTCCCCATTTTTTATTTTTTCTGTTTTTCTTTTGGGTGTGTGAGTGTGGGTCTGTTTATTTCCTCCATTGAATTCTATTGAAGCTACTAATCTTATCAGTAAGACTGAATATATTCAAGATTACATATTTTTTTTTTCTTTTTGTTTTTAAATCACACATTTTATTTTGGTATAAACTTCTGTTTCCACATTTGCGTTTTAAGGTTCTGTGAAGGTTTTGTTTGTTTTTATTGATTTTGCTTTGTTTTCTATATTTTTCTGTATACTTATCTCTGTACTAGTTTTTAATTTTTTTTTATTTGTCCTACTACTTCCTTTATAACTCTTTGCTTTCTCTGATGCTCCTTTCCTACAGCACTAAACTCTAATACATATAAATCTTTATCTCCTTATATTTAATTTTGCAGTATTATTCTTTACTTCTAGGTTCCCTTTCTCTTTTTCTCTTTTCCCACCATATTTCTTAGTCTGTTCTGTCCTCATTGCCTTATTACCAATGGTGTCCCTGCTCTAGCATTATTCTCCAATTTGTGTTCTCATTAGTTTTGTTATTAACTGGGGGATATCATTCTTGGTTTTCTCTATTCGCTGTGCTAACGTATTGTACTGTATTTTTGGCTGGAATGTTTGGGTGGAGAAGGGGCAGGGGTCGATGGTGGCCTGCAGCAGGGTCGGGTCACTGCGGAAGTGCTTCCCATAGAGTATGAGAATCAACCTTTGTGAGAGATGCCATTTTCCCTACTGTAGTTTGGCTACTGGTCACACTACAGGGCTGCTGGTCAAACTACAGGGAAGGCACTTAGCTCCACCCAGCAAGAAAAGGGATTTGGATTAAGGATTGAGAAAGTCCCAGGGACAGCCTGAGAGGGCCCTTTAGTTCTGGAACAGGTGGAAATAAACACTCAGTAAAAGAGGTCTTCAGATCTAACCACTGTCAGAGGCAATAAAAAGACTGATAATTCGTGAATAGTTAGCAAGAGACAGAAGAACATAAACACTGTTTTTACATGTTGTCTGAAGCTGCAGTTACTGTTGAATTTTTAAAATATCATTTTATTTCTTATTCTTTTTTTGCTTTTTTAGAAATTATTTTGTTCCTTTTTTCCAACCCTCCCTCAGTGCCCCTCCTCCCCATTTTTTATTTTTTCTGTTTTTCTTTTGGGTGTGTGAGTGTGGGTCTGTTTATTTCCTCCATTGAATTCTATTGAAGCTACTAATCTTATCAGTAAGACTGAATATATTCAAGATTACATATTTTTTTTTTCTTTTTGTTTTTAAATCACACATTTTATTTTGGTATAAACTTCTGTTTCCACATTTGTGTTTTAAGGTTCTGTGAAGGTTTTGTTTGTTTTTATTGATTTTGCTTTGTTTTCTATATTTTTCTGTATACTTATCTCTGTACTAGTTTTTAATTTTTTTTTATTTGTCCTACTACTTCCTTTATAACTCTTTGCTTTCTCTGATGCTCCTTTCCTACAGCACTAAACTCTAATACATATAAATCTTTATCTCCTTATATTTAATTTTGCAGTATTATTCTTTACTTCTAGGTTCCCTTTCTCTTTTTCTCTTTTCCCACCATATTTCTTAGTCTGTTCTGTCCTCATTGCCTTATTACCAATGGTGTCCCTGCTCTAGCATTATTCTCCAATTTGTGTTCTCATTAGTTTTGTTATTAACTGGGGGATATCATTCTTGGTTTTCTCTATTCGCTGTGCTAACGTATTGTACTGTATTTTTGGCTGGAATGTTTGGGTTCTGTTGCAGCTATATATGTTTGTGTATATAATTCAATATGCTAGATAGTATTGTCATAATATTTTAATTGCCATTTGTCAAAGGTATACCTTCTGTTTCTCATTCACATATATATACTTTAATATCATTTAATGCCATAACAAACCAGCTGTGAAATCCTCAGTCCCTGGCCATGCAACAAGCCCAGGGGCTTTAGGGAGGGAGCACTGACTCCACAACTGTACAATGTGAGAGAATGCCTAACACTAGAAAGCAGTAAACTGTGAGAACTCCGACAAAGGCAAGCAATGTAGGTAAGTCCTGACATAAATGAACCACTAGCATCACCCACAATAAGAAGCCCCATCCAAACAGCAAATACTGACAGACATAACTTAAAGTCTGGGAAAAGTAAACTCTATACAGAGTTAGTTAAAAAATTAATAATAGCAATGAAATGGCAGAAAAATACCAAACAAGTGAAGGAACAATCTACAAACACACAAGATCACATCAACGAAGAGGATTTGGATGAACTTTCTGAAAGTGATTTCAGAAGAATGAGAGTAAAGATGATCAAAGACACTGAAAACAGAATTTTAGAGAAATTTCAAGACACAACTAACACATTAAATAAAGAAATACAAGAACTTACAAAAAAAAAAAACTAACAGAGACAAACATCTCAATTGCTGAACTTAAAAACACTGTAGAAGGAATCAAAAACAGAGTATCTGAGACAGAAGACCAGATCAGTGAGCTGGAAGATAGAATGGTGGAAGTAACTGCTGAAAAACAGAATAAAGCTCAAAGAATGAAAAGAGTCGAGGGTAACCTCAGAGCCCTCTGGGATAATATCAACTGCAGCAATATTTGAATTATAGGGGTTCCAGAAGAAAATAAAAAAAAGAAAGGCTATGAGAAAATTTTTGAAGAGATTATAGTTGAAAATTTCCCCAACATCAGAAAAGACATAGTCAATCAAGTCCAAAAGCACAAAGCGTATCATACAGAATTCTCTTTTTTATAACTGGGGGATATCATTCTTGGTTTTCTCTATTCGCTGTGCTAACGTATTGTACTGTATTTTTGGCTGGAATGTTTGGGTTCTGTTGCAGCTATATATGTTTGTGTATATAATTCAATATGCTAGATAGTATTGTCATAATATTTTAATTGCCATTTGTCAAAGGTATACCTTCTGTTTCTCATTCACATATATATACTTTAATATCATTTAATGCCATAACAAACCAGCTGTGAAATCCTCAGTCCCTGGCCATGCAACAAGCCCAGGGGCTTTAGGGAGGGAGCACTGACTCCACAACTGTACAATGTGAGAGAATGCCTAACACTAGAAAGCAGTAAACTGTGAGAACTCCGACAAAGGCAAGCAATGTAGGTAAGTCCTGACATAAATGAACCACTAGCATCACCCACAATAAGAAGCCCCATCCAAACAGCAAATACTGACAGACATAACTTAAAGTCTGGGAAAAGTAAACTCTATACAGAGTTAGTTAAAAAATTAATAATAGCAATGAAATGGCAGAAAAATACCAAACAAGTGAAGGAACAATCTACAAACACACAAGATCACATCAACGAAGAGGATTTGGATGAACTTTCTGAAAGTGATTTCAGAAGAATGAGAGTAAAGATGATCAAAGACACTGAAAACAGAATTTTAGAGAAATTTCAAGACACAACTAACACATTAAATAAAGAAATACAAGAACTTACAAAAAAAAAAAACTAACAGAGACAAACATCTCAATTGCTGAACTTAAAAACACTGTAGAAGGAATCAAAAACAGAGTATCTGAGACAGAAGACCAGATCAGTGAGCTGGAAGATAGAATGGTGGAAGTAACTGCTGAAAAACAGAATAAAGCTCAAAGAATGAAAAGAGTCGAGGGTAACCTCAGAGCCCTCTGGGATAATATCAACTGCAGCAATATTTGAATTATAGGGGTTCCAGAAGAAAATAAAAAAAAGAAAGGCTATGAGAAAATTTTTGAAGAGATTATAGTTGAAAATTTCCCCAACATCAGAAAAGACATAGTCAATCAAGTCCAAAAGCACAAAGCGTATCATACAGAATCAACCCAAGAAGAAACACACCAAGACACATATTAATGAAGCTAACACAAATTAAACACAAAGACAGAATTCTCAAAGCAGCAAGGGGAAAGCAACTAGTGACATACAAGGGAAAGCCCATATGTATAACAGTTGATCGTTCAATAGAAACTCTGCAGGCCAGAACGGAATGGAAGGACACATTTGAACAGATAAGAGAGGAAAATCTGCAACCAAGAATTCTCTATCCTGCAAGGATCTCCTTCAAAATGGATGGAGAAATCAAAAGCTTGACAGATAAGCAAAAATTAAAAGAATTTACTCACACCAAGCCAGCCTTACAACAAGTGTTAAAGGGACTTCTATAGACAACAAGTATAAGAGAAGAAGAAGATCCACAAAACAAAGCCATCATAAAATCTCAGAAGATGACAATAGGATCATTTGTATCAATAATTACTTTGAATGTAAATGGACTGAATGCCCCAACCAATAGACACACACTGGCTGAATGGATTCAAAAACATGACCTATACATATGCTGCTTCCAGGAAACTCACTTCAGACCTAGGGACACTCATAGACTGAAAGTGAGAGAATGGAAAAAGTTATTCCACACAAATGGAAATCAAAAGAAAGCTGGAGTAGCAATCCTCATATCAGATAATATAGACCTCAAAATAAAGAAGAATAGACGAGACAAGGTGGGACAGTACATAATAATCAAGGGACCCATCCAAGAAAAAGACAGAGCAATCATAAATATCTATGCACCCAACACAGGAGCACTGTAATACATAAGATAAACACTTTCAGACATAAAAGAAGACATCGACAATAACACAGTCATAGTAGGAGAGTTTAACACTCCTCTCACACCAATGGACAGATCATCCAAACAGAAAATTAATAAAGAAACACGAGCTTTAAATGCCACACTGAAAGAGATGGACCTCATGGATATCTTTATTACCTTCCATCCAAAAGCAGAACAATATACTTTCTTCTCAAGTGCTCCGTATGGGCTTCCCTGGTGGTCCAGTGGTTAAAGACACTGGTTCGATCACTGGCCTGGGAAGGTCCCACATGCCGTGGAGTGGTGGGACAAATGTGTCCAATTATTGAGTCGGAGTTCTGGAGTGCAAGCACTCAGAGTCGGTGCTCTGCGACAAGAGGCCACCGTGATGGGAGGCCCACATGGGCCAATGAACAAAGATGGATGAAAATAGATAAGTGAACGACCAATAGAAATGATCCGCCCGCCCACGGAAAATAAATAAAAAATAAATATCAGGTACTCATGGAACATTCTCCAGGATAGATCACATCTTGTGTCACAAATCAAACCTCAGTCAATTGAAAAAAATTGAAATTATATCAAACACCTTCTCGGACCACAATGCAATGAGACTAGAGATCAACTGCAGGAAAAAAAACTGCTAAAAACACAAACACATGGAGATTAAACAACACATACCTAAAAAACAAAGTGACTACCGAGCAAACCAAACGAGAAATAAAAAAGAAAAATGCCAAGAAGAAAATGACAATGAAAACATGACAGTGCAAAGCCTATAGGATGCTGCAAAAGCAGTTTTAAGAGGGAAGTTTATAGCAATTCAATCCTGCCTCAATAAGCTAGGAAAATCTCAAACAGAAGACCTAATCCTATGCTTAAAACAATTGGAGAAAGAAGAACAAAGAAACCCCAAAGTCAGCAGAAGATGAGAAACCCTAAAGATCAGAGTAGAAATAACTGAAAAAGAAATGAAAGAAACAATAGTAACGATAAACAAAACCAAAAAGCTGGTTCTTCAAAAAGGTAAATGAAATCGACAAACCACTGGCCAGACTCATTAGGAAAAAAAGAGCGAAGAACAAGATCAACAACATCAAAATGAAAAAGGAGAGATTACAACACATAATGCAGAAATCCAAAGGATTATAAGAGACTATTATGAACAACTCTATGGCAGCCATCTGGACAACATGGAAGAAATGGACAGTTTCTTGGAGAAGATTAATCTCCCAAGACTCAACCAGGAAGAAATAGAAACTATGAACAACCCAATCAAAAACTCAGAAATCAACTTGTGATCAAAAATCTACCCAAAAGACTTGAATTTAACCCCGACACTAGGTATGGGCTTCCTGGTGGTCCAGTGGTTAAAGACACTGGTTCGATCACTGGCCTGGGAAGGTCCCACATGCCGTGGAGTGGTGGGACAAATGTGTCCAATTATTGAGTCGGAGTTCTGGAGTGCAAGCACTCAGAGTCGGTGCTCTGCGACAAGAGGCCACCGTGATGGGAGGCCCACATGGGCCAATGAACAAAGATGGATGAAAATAGATAAGTGAACGACCAATAGAAATGATCCGCCCGCCCACGGAAAATAAATAAAAAATAAATATCAGGTACTCATGGAACATTCTCCAGGATAGATCACATCTTGTGTCACAAATCAAACCTCAGTCAATTGAAAAAAATTGAAATTATATCAAACACCTTCTCGGACCACAATGCAATGAGACTAGAGATCAACTGCAGGAAAAAAAACTGCTAAAAACACAAACACATGGAGATTAAACAACACATACCTAAAAAACAAAGTGACTACCGAGCAAACCAAACGAGAAATAAAAAAGAAAAATGCCAAGAAGAAAATGACAATGAAAACATGACAGTGCAAAGCCTATAGGATGCTGCAAAAGCAGTTTTAAGAGGGAAGTTTATAGCAATTCAATCCTGCCTCAATAAGCTAGGAAAATCTCAAACAGAAGACCTAATCCTATGCTTAAAACAATTGGAGAAAGAAGAACAAAGAAACCCCAAAGTCAGCAGAAGATGAGAAACCCTAAAGATCAGAGTAGAAATAACTGAAAAAGAAATGAAAGAAACAATAGTAACGATAAACAAAACCAAAAAGCTGGTTCTTCAAAAAGGTAAATGAAATCGACAAACCACTGGCCAGACTCATTAGGAAAAAAAGAGCGAAGAACAAGATCAACAACATCAAAATGAAAAAGGAGAGATTACAACACATAATGCAGAAATCCAAAGGATTATAAGAGACTATTATGAACAACTCTATGGCAGCCATCTGGACAACATGGAAGAAATGGACAGTTTCTTGGAGAAGATTAATCTCCCAAGACTCAACCAGGAAGAAATAGAAACTATGAACAACCCAATCAAAAACTCAGAAATCAACTTGTGATCAAAAATCTACCCAAAAATAAAAGCCCAGGGCCAGATGACTTCACATGTGAATTCTACCAAACATTTAAAGAAGAACTGATTGCTGTCTTTCTAAAACTCTTCCAAAAAGTTGCTCAGGAAGGAACACTTCCGAACAGATTCTATGAGGCCGCCATCACCCTGATACCCAAGCCAGGCAAAGACAACACAAAAAAAGAAAATTGTAGGCCAAATTCACTGATGAATTTAGATGGCAAAATCCTCAACAAAGTCCTAGCAAACTGAATGCAACAACATCTCAAAAATCTCATGCATCATGATCAAGTGGGGTTCATCTCAGGCATGCAAGGATTCTTCAATATTCACAAATCAGTAAATGTGATACACCATATCAACAAATTGGGAGACAAAAATCACATGATAATCTCAATAGATGCAGAAAAAGTCTTTGACAAGGTACAACATCCATTTATGATAAAAATTCTTCAGAAAATGGCATAGAAGAAAATTATCTCAATATACTCAAAACCATATATGAGAAGCCCACAGCGAACATTATCCTCAATGGTGAAAACTGAAAGCATTTCCTCTAAGATCAGGAACCAGACAAGGGTGTGCACTTTCACCACTATTATTCAACATAGGCATGGAAGTTCTAGCAAGAGCAATAAGAGAAGAAAAAGAAATAAAATGAATCCAGATTGGAAAGGAAGAAGTCAAACTCTCTCTAATTGCAGACGACATGATACTATACATAGAAAATACCAAAGACACTATTACAAAACTACTAGAGCTAATCAGCGAATTCACCAAAGTCACGGGAAACAAAATCAATACACACAAGTCACCGGAATTCCTATACACAAACAATGAAAAATCAGAAAACGAAATCAAAGAAGCAATCCCCTTCATGATTGCAACCAAAAAGAATAAAATATTTAGGAATAAACCTTCCCAAAGAAACAAAAGAACTGTACACAGAAAATTACAAGACACTCATGAGAGATATTAAAGAAGACTTAAACAGATGGAGAAATATTCCATGTTCCTCGGTCAGAAGAATCAATATTGTGAAAATGACCATACTATCAAATATCATTTATAGATTCAATGCGATCCCTATCAAACTACCAATGACATTTGTCACAGAACTAGATCAAAGAATAACACAGTTCATATGGGAACACAAAAGACCTGAATAGTCAAAGCAATCCTGAGGAAGAAGAATGGAGCTGTAGAGATCAACTTCCCCAACTTCAGACTATAGTTAAAAGTAATAGTCACCAAGACAGTATGGTACTGGCACAAAAACAGAAATATAGACCAATGGAACAAGATCAAGAACCCAGAGATAAGCCCACACACCTATGGGTGCCTTATTTTTGACAAAGGAGGAGAACATATAAAATGAGACAAGGACAGCCTCTTCAACAAATGGTGCTGGTAACATTTGACAGTTAAATGCAAAAAAATGAAGTTGGAACATTCCCTGACACCATATACAAAGATCAACTTAAAATGGATTAAAGACCTAAATGTAAGACCAGAAACCTTCAAACTCTTAGAGAAGAATAGGGGAAAAACCCTCAAGGACATGAATCAAAGCAAGATCTTCTCTGACCCACCTACTGGAATAGTGGAACTAAAATGAAAAATTAACATGTGGGAACTTATGAAACTTAAAGCTTTTGTAGAACAAAAGAAACTACAAAAAAGGTGGAAAAAGAATGGGAGAAAATGATAGCAACTGAAACAAAGCAAAATCTAAATTACTAGCAAGAGCAATAAGAGAAGAAAAAGAAATAAAATGAATCCAGATTGGAAAGGAAGAAGTCAAACTCTCTCTAATTGCAGACGACATGATACTATACATAGAAAATACCAAAGACACTATTACAAAACTACTAGAGCTAATCAGCGAATTCACCAAAGTCACGGGAAACAAAATCAATACACACAAGTCACCGGAATTCCTATACACAAACAATGAAAAATCAGAAAACGAAATCAAAGAAGCAATCCCCTTCATGATTGCAACCAAAAAGAATAAAATATTTAGGAATAAACCTTCCCAAAGAAACAAAAGAACTGTACACAGAAAATTACAAGACACTCATGAGAGATATTAAAGAAGACTTAAACAGATGGAGAAATATTCCATGTTCCTCGGTCAGAAGAATCAATATTGTGAAAATGACCATACTATCAAATATCATTTATAGATTCAATGCGATCCCTATCAAACTACCAATGACATTTGTCACAGAACTAGATCAAAGAATAACACAGTTCATATGGGAACACAAAAGACCTGAATAGTCAAAGCAATCCTGAGGAAGAAGAATGGAGCTGTAGAGATCAACTTCCCCAACTTCAGACTATAGTTAAAAGTAATAGTCACCAAGACAGTATGGTACTGGCACAAAAACAGAAATATAGACCAATGGAACAAGATCAAGAACCCAGAGATAAGCCCACACACCTATGGGTGCCTTATTTTTGACAAAGGAGGAGAACATATAAAATGAGACAAGGACAGCCTCTTCAACAAATGGTGCTGGTAACATTTGACAGTTACATGCAAAAAAATGAAGTTGGAACATTCCCTGACACCATATACAAAGATCAACTTAAAATGGATTAAAGACCTAAATGTAAGACCAGAAACCTTCAAACTCTTAGAGAAGAATAGGGGAAAAACCCTCAAGGACATGAATCAAAGCAAGATCTTCTCTGACCCACCTACTGGAATAGTGGAACTAAAATGAAAAATTAACATGTGGGAACTTATGAAACTTAAAGCTTTTGTAGAACAAAAGAAACTACAAAAAAGGTGAACAGACATCCAACAGAATGGGAGAAAATGATAGCAACTGAAACAACAGACAAAGAATTAATCTCCAAAATCTACAAGCAACTCAGATAACTCAGCATCGGAGAAATGAACCACCCAATCAAAAAATGGGAAAAGGACCTAAACAGACACCTCTCCAATGAGGATGCACAGATGGCCCCAAAACACATGAAATGATGCTCAACCTCGCTTATAATTAGAGAAGTGCAGATCAAAACTACAATGAGATATCACCTCACATCCATCAGAATGGCCATCATCCACAAATTGACAGACCATAAATGCTGGAGAGGATGCGAAGAAAAGGGAACCCTCCTGCATTGCTGGTGGGAATGTATACTGATACAGCCTCTATGGAAGACAGTCTGGGTATTTCTGAAAAACTAAAAATAGAAGCACCATACAACCCAGCAATTCCACTATTTGGTTGATGAAACCAAAGCTGAAAGAAGCACCTGTACCACAATGTTCATTGCAGCTCTCTATACAATAGCTAGAACATGGAAGCAACCTAGATGCCCATTGACGAACAAATGGATATGAAAGCTCTGGTACATATACTATGGAACACTAAACATCTGTAAAAAGAAATGCAGAAGAATCATCCCTAATGAGGTGGCTGGATCTAGAACCTATCATAAAAAGTGAAGTCAGTCAGAAAGAGAAGGACAAGTACAATATAGCAACGCATATCTATGGAATTTAGTATGATGGTGATGATGGCACATGCAGTGAAGCAACGTAAAAGCAGACATGGGCAGACATATGGACATTGTGGGGAAGGAACAGTGGAGTGAGAGGTGTAAAGGAAGTAGCATGAAGGCCTGTATTATCATATGTGAAGAAAATAACTGTTGTCATTGCTCTGCGAGAAAAGCACATCCTTTACGGGTGTTGCATGATGGTTTGGAAGGATTGGATGGGGGGGATATACATATGACTAATCTGAGAACATACATATCTGTAAGCAAGATCTTCTCTGACCACTACTGGAATAGTGGAACTAAAATGAAAAATTAACATGTGGGAACTTATGAAACTTAAAGCTTTTGTAGAACAAAAGAAACTACAAAAAAGGTGAACAGACATCCAACAGAATGGGAGAAAATGATAGCAACTGAAACAACAGACAAAGAATTAATCTCCAAAATCTACAAGCAACTCAGATAACTCAGCATCGGAGAAATGAACCACCCAATCAAAAAATGGGAAAAGGACCTAAACAGACACCTCTCCAATGAGGATGCACAGATGGCCCCAAAACACATGAAATGATGCTCAACCTCGCTTATAATTAGAGAAGTGCAGATCAAAACTACAATGAGATATCACCTCACATCCATCAGAATGGCCATCATCCACAAATTGACAGACCATAAATGCTGGAGAGGATGCGAAGAAAAGGGAACCCTCCTGCATTGCTGGTGGGAATGTATACTGATACAGCCTCTATGGAAGACAGTCTGGGTATTTCTGAAAAACTAAAAATAGAAGCACCATACAACCCAGCAATTCCACTATTTGGTTGATGAAACCAAAGCTGAAAGAAGCACCTGTACCACAATGTTCATTGCAGCTCTCTATACAATAGCTAGAACATGGAAGCAACCTAGATGCCCATTGACGAACAAATGGATATGAAAGCTCTGGTACATATACTATGGAACACTAAACATCTGCAAAAAGAAATGCAGAAGAATCATCCCTAATGAGGTGGCTGGATCTAGAACCTATCATAAAAAGTGAAGTCAGTCAGAAAGAGAAGGACAAGTACAATATAGCAACGCATATCTATGGAATTTAGTATGATGGTGATGATGGCACATGCAGTGAAGCAACGTAAAAGCAGACATGGGCAGACATATGGACATTGTGGGGAAGGAACAGTGGAGTGAGAGGTGTAAAGGAAGTAGCATGAAGGCCTGTATTATCATATGTGAAGAAAATAACTGTTGTCATTGCTCTGCGAGAAAAGCACATCCTTTACGGGTGTTGCATGATGGTTTGGAAGGATTGGATGGGGGGGATATACATATGACTAATCTGAGAACATACATATCTGTAAACAACAAAACTCTGTAAAAGTTAAAAGGAAAATAAAAGTTTTAAAAAATAATGAAAATTGCTCTGCTATCATTAACATGAAATTAATAGAGCTCTCATTTCATTTTCAGCTTCAGCACACAGACTTTTGCCTCCCAGTTGCCTTGAATATACAGGAAACCATCTTCTCTTTCATAAAAGATGTGCTCTTAAGAGGTAAGGAGGTAAAATATTGTAGTTTTGCTCAGGGCACTATGATAGACGCAGCTTCCGGGAAGGAACACTGGGCTCACTTCTGCCTTGTAAGCACACTCCCGACCTACCATGGGGTTTTCAGGAGTATAGCTGACATAATTAGCATAATTGTCATTGTTCTTGTGGCCTGAGCAATGTGAATGGGATCTGTGCCTCTTTAAATCTCCCAATTCTCTGAACTAATGGTTCTAAATTTTTCTCTTAGCTGAGCACATGCATGATATTTATGTGATACACACTCTCACAAGAATATTCTGCTTTTGAGAAAGACCCACAGATTTGATATAGAGTCATAAACACTGTCAGTGAAGGCTGGATATTGAGAGTTTCAGTCAATTAAGACTGTTCAGTGCTACTTCAGGTGGGTCTATAAATACGTGTATACAAGCTTTTATGTGTATGCTATGGCTTCTCAGGTGGCCCAGTGAACTTTAAGTGGAAGCTATGAACATATGAACAAATTGTTAAAATACCTATTTTCAATTATTTTGGACATATGTGTAGGAGTAGAATTGCTGGGTCATATGGCAATTTTACATTTAATCTTTTGAGAAACTACAGAACTGTTTCCTTACATTTAAAAATTGTTCGCTATCTGTGTCAGGCACAGAGTTAAAGAGTTTTCAAGGTACAGAACTTACACAGTAAACATTTAGAGACAGGAGGGGACCAAAGGATTGAAGTTGTGTGGGAAGATCTCTAGGGTCTTTTCCTTTGACCCTTCGCATTCACTCACTCTGAACTGTCTTGTGAATGGCATATCCAAGATGGACATCACCTAGGATCTTGTTAGAAGTGTAAAACTGAGTGCCCTACCCGAATCTACCATATCAGCATCTCTGGGATTTAGGCCCAGGAATATGCTTTCAAGCAATTCAGGTGATTTTGATGATTTCTCAAATTCCAGAAGCTCTGAGACAGACTTTGGGATAGTTTTACAACCACCTTATTTTCTCTCATATCGTGAAATCTAGCTAAAAGGGAGTGACAGAGAAACTGCTTTAGGAGTAACCTTGAGTTTGCTTTACTTTATATAAAATAAATCATTTGCAATACTCCCAATTAAGCAAATTGTGTGCACCATACCTCATTTTTAAAATTTTTATAGATATGTATTTTAATCAATTCATGGGCATACAGTAAGGACACTGTACAAATTTATGCCAAATATATCTCAATAAAACTTTGTAAAAAAATTGTTTACATAGAAATTCTCCTGGCTCCCCTAAGGCCCCCATAACCAGAGTTTTAGAAACCTGCCTTTCCATCATGAAAAAATACATACTGGCAAAAACCGTTTCTGAATTGACAAGAACAGCTGGTCACAAAAGCTATGTCCTTGGGCTTCAGATCTCACTTTACTTCCCTTCTGTCTACTTTTATTTTCTTGTCTATGTAGCACTATCCTTAGGACTCTGAGTCCAGAAGCTATGACAGTAAGCAAAGCTTTAATTGCTCTGACAATGACCTCAACTAGAGGAAGAGCACAGGTATGGTGTGTACACACTCATCTAACAGAGCCATAGTCACTGGGACATTTCTAGAGATGTCTTTAGAAGAGGCACTTCCTGTCTCATTACCACAGCCTCCTCTAGAGCATGTAATCACATTCACATGTTTCTGCATGAATTAAGATCCCCTGCTCACCCCTGTAGTCTTACAACCAGAAATCCAGCTTGAGACCTAGAAGCACATGATTTTCATATTACTCGGAGCTTCTCCACAACAATGCTCAGCACTATGTGAAATCCTGCAGAAAAGGGAAACCAATTTATGCTTCTTACCTCTTACCCAGCTGACCTCTGGATCTACCAAATTACTCCTATCCAGGCCATAAAGTAGGCATAGAAGCCATTTAGTCTTTCCTAGACTTTTGGCAACAATGTAATCTAGATCAGTATTGGGAGAAGGTAAACCTGCTGCTGCCAGTGTTACCCACACTGACCTAAAACTGGGTAAGGACTGAACCCTATTTGTCAAAGGGGAAAGAGTATGAGATACACCATGAAAATTATTCATACTTTCCTATAGAGAACTGGGCAGAAATGAGACATTTCCCTTTCCAGGACTGATACAAAGTGTTTGAACCTGGGGTGAGGCTTCTGTCGCAGAAACCAGAAGGGACGTACATCAAGCAACAGAGTCAGCAGTGGAAAATGCAGAAAATATGCCTAAAATCTTCCCACCAACCTACAATTCAAAGGAAATGTTTCTCCTGTAAATGTTGAACTTCTCATAGACGTTTCCTTCACAAACAAAATTCATGTTCCCTGTGTGTCTTAAGACAAAAATTCAAACAAAATGAAGAAATTCTCCTGCCAGGCTAACCAGAGTTTTAGAAACCTGCCTTTCCATCATGAAAAAATACATACTGGCAAAAACCGTTTCTGAATTGACAAGAACAGCTGGTCACAAAAGCTATGTCCTTGGGCTTCAGATCTCACTTTACTTCCCTTCTGTCTACTTTTATTTTCTTGTCTATGTAGCACTATCCTTAGGACTCTGAGTCCAGAAGCTATGACAGTAAGCAAAGCTTTAATTGCTCTGACAATGACCTCAACTAGAGGAAGAGCACAGGTATGGTGTGTACACACTCATCTAACAGAGCCATAGTCACTGGGACATTTCTAGAGATGTCTTTAGAAGAGGCACTTCCTGTCTCATTACCACAGCCTCCTCTAGAGCATGTAATCACATTCACATGTTTCTGCATGAATTAAGATCCCCTGCTCACCCCTGTAGTCTTACAACCAGAAATCCAGCTTGAGACCTAGAAGCACATGATTTTCATATTACTTGGAGCTTCTCCACAACAATGCTCAGCACTATGTGAAATCCTGCAGAAAAGGGAAACCAATTTATGCTTCTTACCTCTTACCCAGCTGACCTCTGGATCTACCAAATTACTCCTATCCAGGCCATAAAGTAGGCATAGAAGCCATTTAGTCTTTCCTAGACTTTTGGCAACAATGTAATCTAGATCAGTATTGGGAGAAGGTAAACCTGCTGCTGCCAGTGTTACCCACACTGACCTAAAACTGGGTAAGGACTGAACCCTATTTGTCAAAGGGGAAAGAGTATGAGATACACCATGAAAATTATTCATACTTTCCTATAGAGAACTGGGCAGAAATGAGACATTTCCCTTTCCAGGACTGATACAAAGTGTTTGAACCTGGGGTGAGGCTTCTGTCGCAGAAACCAGAAGGGACGTACATCAAGCAACAGAGTCAGCAGTGGAAAATGCAGAAAATATGCCTAAAATCTTCCCACCAACCTACAATTCAAAGGAAATGTTTCTCCTGTAAATGTTGAACTTCTCATAGACGTTTCCTTCACAAACAAAATTCATGTTCCCTGTGTGTCTTAAGACATTTAGATGAAATTTTTCCAAATTGACTGCACAATTTTCATGTTGAATTACACACCACTGGCTGTGACTGGTTTTCTCAGTCATTGGATTTGTGAGGTTAGTTGGTGTGTAGTTTTCAGTGTTGAATGATGTGGAAGCTTTGACTGAAGGACTTCCCACATTCCCCACACTCATAAGACTTTTCTCCCATGTGAACCCTTCAGTGCTGAATGAGAATGGACTTTTGGTTGAAGGATTTCTCACACTCACACTTGTAAGGTTGGTCTCTAGTGTGAATTCTCTGGTGTTGATTGACGGTGGAGCGGTGGCTAAAGGAAGTCCTGCATTCTCCACACTTATAAGGTCTCTTTCCAGTGTGAATTTGCAGGTGCTGCACCAGTTTGCATTTGCAGCTGAAGGATTTTCCGCATTCACTGCATTTATAAGGCCTTTCCCAACTATGAACCTTAAAGAATTTACTACACTCACAATGCTCATAAGGTGTCACTTTACTGTGAATCTGTAGGTGCTGCACAAGTCTTAATTTATAGCTGAATGCTTTCCCACATTCGTTATATTTGTAAGGCTGTTCTGCAATGTGACTTTTGTGGTGTTGAATGAGTCTAGATTTGGCTAAAGGATTTTCAGCATTTGCTGCCCTCAAAGCGCTTGTTCCTATGTTGTCAGATCTCTGGCAGTTGATAAGGAGGGAGTTTTGGTTAAACAGTTCATCAGAGTCCTGATAGCTTTCTCTAGTGACAATCTGCTGATCCTGAAAAAGTGTGCATTCAGAGTTAAACAGTTTCTTACATTCATTGCATTTCTACTGACTTTTTTCAGTAAGAAAGGGCTCTGCACAATGGAAACTTGTCTGTGACTTTTCCCCTTTGAGAGTAGACTGATGCTAGAGGAGGTTCAGCATGTCCAGGAAATCCTTGTCTACTTCCTCACAGTTGAAGGGTGTTGGTGACACGTGACATCTGCAGCTCCTCAGACATGAGGCCCTATACATGACCCTTCTAGCTGGCTTCTCGTTGCTTGGTTCCAGGTAAAAGTCAGAGCTGAAACATGATTGCTTCCCACACTCCTCATAAGGGTGCAAGTTCTGCCTGGGACACAAGCCTCAATGCTCAAGCAGGAGCTGATGGTAACTCCTGGTCCTGACACACTTTTCATAGGACTGAGTCTTCCCAATGGATGGGTATGGAGCTGGAGTCTTACCCAGTAATGTTTGTTCTACTGGAACACTGTGCATAGAAAATGCCTCCTTCTTCATTCCATATCAACAACCCAGTGAGGTCACAAGTGCAAAGTTTTCCAACATCACATCATGGTACCGATATCTCTGATTCTCATCCAGGAGAACCCACTCTTCCCCGGAGAAATATACAACCACATCTTCAAAGGTCACACTTCCCTGAGACAGGTCCCTCAGTGCTGCCACTGCCATCAGACTCAGTGGGTGAAGCAGCCTACTGTTTCAGACTCGTCTCTGTGAATCACGCTCAAAAATTCCTTTTGCTCACGTCTCCTTTTCAACCTGGGTTACCTCAGAACTGGCCCAGTGCTCTGGAACCACTGAACAGGAAACAGATGGCCACAAGGAGAATGCTGGAAGTCCTGACCCAACAGGATGGCATGCACAGAAGTGACCCTCTCTTGAACCTTCATTAGTTCCATGCTCATGTGACTGTGCTGACTCAGGGTCCTCTGGTCAATATGGTTATTACAGCAGTGAATATAATACAGAATCAGGATGGTGTATGTGGCTCTGGTTTCATAGGCAGGCCCAGAAAAAATTCTACTCCTGAGAATGTATTAGACATATGCTTGTACCTGAGGCAGGTACCTCGGAGTGGCCACAGCCTTCCAGGCCTGCAGGAAGAGTGGGTCTGGGAGTAGGCTGGCAGGTCTTAAACCAGTCCTGGTGCAGACCATATCAGGTAGTGCCAAGGCCGAGCCTCAGACTCACCTTTGTGCAGCGAAAATGGCTCCTCTGACACTTTCTCAATCCCATCCCATTGGACCCAACTCGCAGTTCTGGAACTTCTCTCTGGATGAACATCTTACCTCATTTTAATGACAATACCAGACCATTCTGAGCAGTTATGCTTGGAGAGTCACTTTAGGCCCTTGTCGTGCCACTAAGCTCTCAATTGGTCCCTGCAGAAATTATCTAAGGTTTTTTTTTCCAGATTTCCTCTTTTTTTTAAATTTTAATTTTGATTTTATTTTTATAGAGTTTTGTTTTTCACAGCTATACATAAATCCAAATGAGTCATGGGTATATCCTTGTCACCTACTATATGACCTCCCACCCAGTCCCTTATCATCCCATCTCTCTAGGTTGTCGCATTGCCCCCATATAAGTTCTCTTAGTCTAACAGCACATTCACAGTGATTGTCCATTTTATATATGGCCATGCAGGTTTCCATATTAATTTTTCCCAAACTTCTCATCCACTCCTCCCACAGCCCAATGACCATGAGATTTTTCCCTATGTTGTTTCTCCATTGCTGCTCTGCATATGCATTTATCAGTGCCATCATTCTAGATTCCATATATATGTGTTAGAATACTGTATTTGTCCTTCTCTTTTTGACATACTTGACTATGTATAATAGGTTCTAGATTCATCTACATCACTAGGACTGAATCGAATGCATTTCTTTTTACAACTGAGAAATATTCTATTGTGTATATGTAATATAGTTTCTTTATCCATTCATTTGTTGATGGACATCTAGATTGTTTCCATGTTCTAGCTATTGTAAAAAATGCAGTGATGAACATTGGGATACATATGTTTCTTTCAATTTTGGTTTCTTCTGAATACATGCGTAATAGTGGGATTACTGGATCATATGGCTTCTATATCTAATTTTTTTTTTTTAAGAAATCGCCATACTGCCTTCCATAGTGGGTGTGTCAACTTACATTCCCAAAAAAAAAGTTTTTTTTAAAGGGGGATTTCTTGGTTCGGGAACGGGAGTAGGCTGGCAGGTCTTAAACCAGTCCTGGTGCAGACCATATCAGGTAGTGCCAAGGCCGAGCCTCAGACTCACCTTTGTGCAGCGAAATGGCTCCTCTGACACTTTCTCAATCCCATCCCATTGGACCCAACTCGCAGTTCTGGAACTTCTCTCTGGATGAACATCTTACCTCATTTTAATGACAATACCAGACCATTCTGAGCAGTTATGCTTGGAGAGTCACTTTAGGCCCTTGTCGTGCCACTAAGCTCTCAATTGGTCCCTGCAGAAATTATCTAAGGTTTTTTTTTCCAGATTTCCTCTTTTTTTTAAATTTTAATTTTGATTTTATTTTTATAGAGTTTTGTTTTTCACAGCTATACATAAATCCAAATGAGTCATGGGTATATCCTTGTCACCTACTATATGACCTCCCACCCAGTCCCTTATCATCCCATCTCTCTAGGTTGTCGCATTGCCCCCATATAAGTTCTCTTAGTCTAACAGCACATTCACAGTGATTGTCCATTTTATATATGGCCATGCAGGTTTCCATATTAATTTTTCCCAAACTTCTCATCCACTCCTCCCACAGCCCAATGACCATGAGATTTTTCCCTATGTTGTTTCTCCATTGCTGCTCTGCATATGCATTTATCAGTGCCATCATTCTAGATTCCATATATATGTGTTAGAATACTGTATTTGTCCTTCTCTTTTTGACATACTTGACTATGTATAATAGGTTCTAGATTCATCTACATCACTAGGACTGAATCGAATGCATTTCTTTTTACAACTGAGAAATATTCTATTGTGTATATGTAATATAGTTTCTTTATCCATTCATTTGTTGATGGACATCTAGATTGTTTCCATGTTCTAGCTATTGTAAAAAATGCAGTGATGAACATTGGGATACATATGTTTCTTTCAATTTTGGTTTCTTCTGAATACATGCGTAATAGTGGGATTACTGGATCATATGGCTTCTATATCTAATTTTTTTTTTTTAAGAAATCGCCATACTGCCTTCCATAGTGGGTGTGTCAACTTACATTCCCAATAAAAGTGAAAGAGTGTTTCTCTTTCTCCATATGCTCTCCAGCATTTATTGTCTGTGGATTTTTTGATGATGGACATTCTGACTGGTATGAGGTGATATCTCACTGTAGGTTTAATTTGCATTCCTCTGATAATGTGCTACATTGAGCATCTTTTCATGTGTTTTGGGCCATCTGTGTGTTTTCTTTGGAGATATGTCTCTTTAGGTCTTTTTCCCATTTTTTGATCGGGTTGTTTGTTTTTTCAGTGTTGAGTTGTCTGAGCTGCTTGGATATTTTGGAAATAACTTTGTGGGTTATTTCATTTGCTATTGTTTTCTTTTTTCTCCCATTCTGTGGGTTGGTTGTTCACCTTTTTTTGTAGTTTATTTTGCTGTGCAAAAGCTTTTACATTTCATTAGGGCCTACTTGTTTATTTTTGATTTTATTTCTGTTATTCTAATGGGCGAGTCATAGAAGATCATGCATTGATTTATGTCTTTGAGTGTTTTGCCTATATACTTCTCTAAGAGTTTTATCGTTTCTGGTCTTACATTTAGGTCTTTAATCCATTTTGAGTTTATCTTTGTGTTAGGTCTTAGGGAGTGTTCCAAATTCTTTTTTTTTTTTCCCCTGCATGTAGTTGTCCAACTTTCCCAGCACTATTTATTGAAGAGTCTATCTTTGCCCCATTGTATATTTTTGTCTCCTTTGTCAAAAATAAGTTATCCATAGGTATATGGGTTTATCCTTAGGCTTTCTATTTTGTTGCATTGGTCTATATTTCTGCTTTGTGCCAGTATCATACTGTCTTGATGACTATTCCTTTGCAATATAGTTTAGGAGGTTTTTAATTTTTTTTTTATCCATTCATTTGTTGATGGACATCTAGATTGTTTCCATGTTCTAGCTATTGTAAAAAATGCAGTGATGAACATTGGGATACATATGTTTCTTTCAATTTTGGTTTCTTCTGAATACATGCGTAATAGTGGGATTACTGGATCATATGGCTTCTATATCTAATTTTTTTTTTTTAAGAAATCGCCATACTGCCTTCCATAGTGGGTGTGTCAACTTACATTCCCAATAAAAGTGAAAGAGTGTTTCTCTTTCTCCATATGCTCTCCAGCATTTATTGTCTGTGGATTTTTTGATGATGGACATTCTGACTGGTATGAGGTGATATCTCACTGTAGGTTTAATTTGCATTCCTCTGATAATGTGCTACATTGAGCATCTTTTCATGTGTTTTGGGCCATCTGTGTGTTTTCTTTGGAGATATGTCTCTTTAGGTCTTTTTCCCATTTTTTGATCGGGTTGTTTGTTTTTTCAGTGTTGAGTTGTCTGAGCTGCTTGGATATTTTGGAAATACTTTGTGGGTTATTTCATTTGCTATTGTTTTCTTTTTTCTCCCATTCTGTGGGTTGGTTGTTCACCTTTTTTTGTAGTTTATTTTGCTGTGCAAAAGCTTTTACATTTCATTAGGGCCTACTTGTTTATTTTTGATTTTATTTCTGTTATTCTAATGGGCGAGTCATAGAAGATCATGCATTGATTTATGTCTTTGAGTGTTTTGCCTATATACTTCTCTAAGAGTTTTATCGTTTCTGGTCTTACATTTAGGTCTTTAATCCATTTTGAGTTTATCTTTGTGTTAGGTCTTAGGGAGTGTTCCAAATTCTTTTTTTTTTTTCCCCTGCATGTAGTTGTCCAACTTTCCCAGCACTATTTATTGAAGAGTCTATCTTTGCCCCATTGTATATTTTTGTCTCCTTTGTCAAAAATAAGTTATCCATAGGTATATGGGTTTATCCTTAGGCTTTCTATTTTGTTGCATTGGTCTATATTTCTGCTTTGTGCCAGTATCATACTGTCTTGATGACTATTCCTTTGCAATATAGTTTGAAGTTAGGGAGGTTAATTCCTCCAGCTCCATTCTTCTTTCTCAAGAATTCTTTTGCTGCGTGGGGTCTTTTGTGTTTCCATATGAACTATGCGATTTTTTGGTCTAGTTCTGCAAAGAATGCCATGGGTAGCTTGATAGGAATCACATTGAATCTGTAGATGATATTTGGTAGCATGATCATTTTCACAATATTGATTCTTCAAACCCAGGTACATGGACTGTTTCTCCAGGTGTTTATGCTGTCTTTGTTTTATTTCATTAGTGTCTTACAGGTTTCTGTGTACAGTTCTTTTGTTTCTTTGAATAGGTTTATTCCTAGATATTTTATTCTTTTTGTTGCAAACATGAATGGGATTGAATCCTTGATTTCTCTTTCTGATTTTTCATTGTTTGTATACAGAAATGCACATGATTTCTGTGTATTGGTTTTGTAGCCTGTAACTGTGTTAAATTTGCTGATTAACTCCAGTAATTTTCTAATAATGTCCTTAAGGTTTTCTATATATCATATCATGTCATCTGTCAAAAGTGAGAGTTTTTCTTCTTTTCCGATCCGAATTCCTTTTATTTCTTTTTCTTTTCTAATTGCTGTAGTTAGAACTTCCAGGACTATGTTGAATAATAGTGGTGAAGGCATACACCACTGTCGTGTTCCTGATCTTAGAGGGAATGCTTTCAGTTTTTAACCATTGAGAATAATGTTTGCTGTGGGTTTCTCATATACGGCCTTCTGTATGTTGAGGTAAGTTCCTTCTATGGCCATGTTTTGAAGAGGGTTTTTTTTTTTTTTTTTTTTAATCACAATTCGATGTTGGACTTTTTCAAAGACTTTTTCAGTGTCTATTGAGATTATCAAAAGATTTTTGTCCTTCAATTTGTTGATGTGATGCATCACATTGATTGATTGGTGGATATTGAGAAATCCTGGCATGCCTAGAATAAACCTAACTTGATCATGGCGTATGAGCTTTTTTATATGTTGCTGCATTCTGTTTTCTAGAATGTTACTGTCCATATTCATCAGTGATATTGGCCTGTAATTATATGTTTTGGTGTTTTCTTTGCCTGGTTTTGATATCAGGGTGATGGTGGCCTTGTATAATGTTTTTGGAAATGTTGCTTCTTGCGCCATGTTTTGAAAGAGATTTAGAAGGATAGGCATTAGATCTTTAAATGTTCGATAGAACTCACTGGTGAAGTCATTTGGCCCTGGGCTTTTTGGGTAGGTTTTTGATCACAGATCCAATTTCTGAGCTTATAATTGTGCTGTTCAAAAGTTCTATTTCTTCTTCTTTCAGCATTGGAGAATTGAACCTCCCTATGAAGCTTCCCATTTCTTCAAATTTGTCCTGTTTATTGCCTATAACTGTCCATAATAGTCTCTGCATTGTACTGGATTTCTGTATTGTCTGTTGTAACCTCTCTTTTTTCATTTCTGATTTTGTTTATTTGATTCTTCTCTGTATTTTTCTTGATGAGTGTGGATAGAGGTTTTTCAATTTTGTTTATCTTGTAAAAAACCTAGCTTTCGATTTTATTAACCTTTGCTATAGTTTCTTTCATTTCTTTTTCAGGTATTTCTGCTCTGATCTTTGATTTCTTTTCTTCTGCTAGCTTTAGTGTTTTTGTTCTTCTATTTCCAGTTTTTAAAGTGTTAAGTTAGGTTGTCTTTTAGATGTTTTTCTTGTTTATTGAGGTACAATTGTACTGCTATAAACTTCCCTCTTAAGACTGTTTTGCTGCAACCCATACGTTTTGCGTTGGTGTGTTGCTTCTTTATTAATATTTTTTCCCCTTGTCCCCGTCATACCTCTGTTCTTTATATTATCATTTTTCACTCATCATTTTTATTCTTTGACATGTGTGGGCCTCCCATTGCAGTGGCCTCTCTCGTTGCAGAGCACCAGCTCTGAGCATATGGGCTCCAGAGTGCTGGCTCATAATTGGACACATGCGCCTAACCATTCCTCAGCATGTGGGATCTTCTTGGGCCAGGGATCAAACCAGTACCCCTTGCATTGCAAGGCAAATTCTTTACCCACTGGATGACCAAGGAGGCCCCATGTTGTTGCGCTTTGATTGTCATCTTCTTCTAGGAATTTTTTATTTCCCTTTTGATATTTTTGTAACCTGTTCATTCTTTAGAAATTGATTGTTAAGTCTCAATGTGTTTGTGTTTTAAGTGATTTGGTTTTTCTCATAACTGATATCTAGTCTTATAGTATTGTGATCAGAAAATATATTTGATATAATTTCAATTTTCTTAAATATACTGAGGTTTTATTTGTGGCCCAAGATGTGGTCTCTCCTGGAGAATGTTCCATGTACACGTGTAAAGAAAGTGAACTCTCCTGCGTTTGGGTGGACAGTCCTTAAGTATCAGTGAGATCTATCTCTTCTAATGTATCATTTAAGGCTTGTGGATACTTATTAATTTTCTATTTTGACGATCTATCCATTGGTATAATAGGGGTATTAAAGTCTCCTACAGTTATTCTGTTACTGTCAATATCTTCTTTTATGTCTGAAAATGCCTTATGTATTGAGGTGCTCCTATGTTTGGCACCGAGATATTTATGATTGTTATGTATTGTTCTTGGAATGATCCCTTGATCATTATTTGGTGTCATGCCCTGTCTGTTATTATTTTAAGCTCTATATATTTTTTTTGATATGAGAATTGCTATTCCCACTTTCTTTTCTTTCTTTCTTTCTTTTATTTTTGGAGGGGAGAGGAGGCACTTCTATTGGTCTTTCATTTGTCTACTTCCATCCATCTTTGTTCTTTGGCCTATGTGGACCTCCTGTTGCAGTGGCCTCTCTCGTTGCAGATCACCTGATCTGGGCACATGCCCTCCAGAGCTCTGGCTCAGTAGTTGGCCACATCGGTCTAGCTGTTCAATGGAACATGGGATCTTTCCATGTCAGGGATCAAACTGGCTCCCTGACACTGTATCCTTACCCACTGGACCACCAGGGAAGCTCAATAATTACTTTAAATGTAAATACGCTAAGTGTTCCAACCAAAAGACACAGACTGGTTAAATGGATACAAATATAAGACCCATATATACTCTTCTTATAAGAAAACCACTTCAGATCTAAACACACATATAAGACTGAAAGTGAAAGCATGGAAAGATACATTCCATGAAAAAGGAAACCAAAAGAAAGCCGGAGGTCTTCCCTGGTGGTCTAGTAGGTAAGGAAACTGCCTTGCAGTGCAAGGGGAGCCAGTTTGATCCCTGGCCTGGGAAGATCCCACGTGCCAAGGAGCAGCTGGGCTTATGTGTCCAACTACCGAGCTGGAGCTCTGGATCACATGTGCCCGGAACCGGTGCTCTACAATGAGAGAGACCACTGCTACGGGAGGCCCACACAGGCCAAAGAACAGAGATGGATGAAAATAAATAGATGCAAGACCAATAGAAGTGGTCAAAAAAATCAATAAAAAATAAAATAATTATTAATATAACTCTTCTCTTGTAATCTTAAATGTTTGGAATTTTTAAAATATTTTGTAGATATTTTTATTTTCTTGTATTTATTGGCTATATAAGTCCTTTTAACACTTGTTGTATGGCTGGTTTTGTGGCAAAATTCCTTTAACTTTTGCCTGTCTTTAAAGCTATTGATTTCATCATAAATTCTGAATGAAGCCCTTTCTAGGTAAAGCATACTTGGCTGTGGATTTTTCTTTCAGCACTTGAAATGTAGCTTGTTATTCCTTTCTGGCCTGCAGGGTATCTACAGAAAGATCGGCAGTTAAACGTATAGATTTCCCCTTGTAGTTTGCTTGTCCTTTGCTACTTTTAGTATTCTTTCTTTGTGTTTAGTCTGTGTTAGCTTGATTAGTATGTGTATTGGTCTGTTTCTCCTGGGATTTATCCTGCATGGGACTCTCTGTTCTTCTTTAACTTGGTTGACTATTTCCTTTCCTATGCTGGAGAAGTTTTCAATTATAATCTCTTCAAAAATATTTTCATCCCCTTTCTTTTTCTCTTCTTCTTCTGAGACACTTATAATTTGAAAGTTGGTGCATTTGATATTAACCCAGAGGTCTCTGTGACTATCCTCAGCTCTTTTCATTGTTTGTACTTATTCTGTTTCTTACCAGTTCTTTCCACCATTCTGTCTTCCAGCTCACTTATCCATTCTTCTGCCTTAGATACTCTACTTTTTAGTCCCTCTATCATATACTCTTCTTATAAGAAAACCACTTCAGATCTAAACACACATATAAGACTGAAAGTGAAAGCATGGAAAGATACATTCCATGAAAAAGGAAACCAAAAGAAAGCCGGAGGTCTTCCCTGGTGGTCTAGTAGGTAAGGAAACTGCCTTGCAGTGCAAGGGGAGCCAGTTTGATCCCTGGCCTGGGAAGATCCCACGTGCCAAGGAGCAGCTGGGCTTATGTGTCCAACTACCGAGCTGGAGCTCTGGATCACATGTGCCCGGAACCGGTGCTCTACAATGAGAGAGACCACTGCTACGGGAGGCCCACACAGGCCAAAGAACAGAGATGGATGAAAATAAATAGATGCAAGACCAATAGAAGTGGTCAAAAAAATCAATAAAAAATAAAATAATTATTAATATAACTCTTCTCTTGTAATCTTAAATGTTTGGAATTTTTAAAATATTTTGTAGATATTTTTATTTTCTTGTATTTATTGGCTATATAAGTCCTTTTAACACTTGTTGTATGGCTGGTTTTGTGGCAAAATTCCTTTAACTTTTGCCTGTCTTTAAAGCTATTGATTTCATCATAAATTCTGAATGAAGCCCTTTCTAGGTAAAGCATACTTGGCTGTGGATTTTTCTTTCAGCACTTGAAATGTAGCTTGTTATTCCTTTCTGGCCTGCAGGGTATCTACAGAAAGATCGGCAGTTAAACGTATAGATTTCCCCTTGTAGTTTGCTTGTCCTTTGCTACTTTTAGTATTCTTTCTTTGTGTTTAGTCTGTGTTAGCTTGATTAGTATGTGTATTGGTCTGTTTCTCCTGGGATTTATCCTGCATGGGACTCTCTGTTCTTCTTTAACTTGGTTGACTATTTCCTTTCCTATGCTGGAGAAGTTTTCAATTATAATCTCTTCAAAAATATTTTCATCCCCTTTCTTTTTCTCTTCTTCTTCTGAGACACTTATAATTTGAAAGTTGGTGCATTTGATATTAACCCAGAGGTCTCTGTGACTATCCTCAGCTCTTTTCATTGTTTGTACTTATTCTGTTTCTTACCAGTTCTTTCCACCATTCTGTCTTCCAGCTCACTTATCCATTCTTCTGCCTTAGATACTCTACTTTTTAGTCCCTCTATCATATTTTTAAGTTCAGCAATTGAGTTGTTTGTCTGTTTGTCATTTTGTTGTTGTTGTTGTTTTTGTTCAGTAATTGAGCTGTTTATCTCTGTTGTTTTTTAAGTTCTTGTATTTCTTTGCTCAGGGTGTTGGTTTATTCTTGCATTTTCTCTAATATTCTATTTTTGGCATTTTGGATCACGGTTAGCATCATTCTTCTGAATTCTCTTTCAGAAAGTTTGTCTAAATCCTCTTCGTTTATTTGGACTTGTGTGCTTGTAGATTGTTTCTTTATTTGTGTGGTGTTTCTCTGTCTTTTCATTATTATTTTTATTTTTTGATTTTTGGTGTTTGGGATGTCCTTATTCCAGTCTTCAAGGTTGAGTTTTCACTTCCTTTTATTTTCTGTACATTTAGAAAGGTTCAATTGTGTCTTGCCTGGCAGTTCGGTGATATTTGCAGGTGTATATTCCCTAGTTTTGGGCGTTCTCTGGTAGTGTAGTATCTTGGAGTCAGTGCTCTCTCTCCGAAGTTCATGGGTTTGATTTCTGCTTAGGAAATGGAGATTCCACATCTGGCTTGTTATGGGATTTAGTGGTATTAGGTCAAATATAAACATAGGAGGGACAAACAGCACATCGTTGATAGATGGCAATAATAAAATCATGCAAATATTGCCTAGCATAATGGAAAGAAACACACACACATACATATACATAAGCAAACCTGAACAATCTAAAAATGATAAAGTACAGGATATTGTTCTGGCAACTGACACAACCAAAGGTGATACCCAGCTGTTAAAATGCAAACTAATTAACACATAACCTAGATAACAAATCCAGAACAAGGTCCCAGCTGGGCATACAGCAATGAAAGCTGTTGTTAACTAGCAAATCTAATGGGGAAGGGGGGGAAGAGAATGGGTAGGTAATGAAGAGAAATGGAATCATTGTTGCAGGTTTATGTGGTAATAGGTAACAGAAATTTGTGTATATTAAAGTTTAGTAAAGCAGGAAGAGAGCAGTAGAGAAAGCAAAAAAAAAAGGAATAGGTATAAAGACAATAATAGTAAATATTAAGTTACATTGTTTAAAATGAAGAGAGAGAAAACTGTGGTTAATTTTTTAAAAAAGATAGAACAAAAGGAAATAGAGCACAGAACAAAACAAAATCCTGTCCCTGGTTCTCAGTCGTGAGTTTATCTTCTCATCTGTATTTGGATCATCCAACAGAGTTTATCCTTGAAGCTGCCCTAGAGGTTCCTGGCCTTGGCCACTTCACTCCCTCACGTGGGGGATCTTCCAAGCTGTTCCCAGCACTGTGAGTAGTGCTCTGAGCCTCACTGGGTTCCTGTGCTGCTGTTGCATTTCATCCCTGTCACACTTCTCCTGCCGGTGGCACTCCCTGCCCAGGCTGCAGTGGGTGCAAGGAGACAGAAACTCAGGGAAAACTCTAGTTGCTCTCTCTCACTCTGTGGTGTGTTTATGGCCTGGGTGCTTCAGCTAACTCTCTCCAAGATTATGTCATTCTCCTTAGCAGTCCCTGTGTAAGTATTTTCCAGGCAGGTGTTTCTTCCTCTTTCTCTCTGACTTCCCTCCCTTGAGACTCAAACTTCTCTGAAACACTCCTCCATCTTTTCTTTTCCCATTTTTTATGTCTCTGTCCTTTTTCTACTTCATTCCAGGGAGCCTGGCTTATCCCCTGGAAATATGAGGTCTTCTTTTGTCATCTAGGGGCTGGATTGTAGGGGTTCTTCCATATCTTGATTAGTTTCTGGTGGATCTGTTGGGGAGCTCATGATATCCCCATCTCATTCCTCCTCCATCTTGGGCTCCTCTCCAGAATTCTTTTTTATTGAAGTGTAATTGGCATAAAGTATCCTGGTGTACATCATAGTGGCTCAATATTGATATAAATTCAGAAGTAATCACCATGATAAATCTAATTATGATCTACCCCATAATATTATTGATTACATTCCCTAGATTATACATTATGCCCTAATGACATTTATTTTATATCTAGAGGTTTGTCTCTCTTAATCCCTTTAACCTATTTTATCTGTCACTTCTCCTAACCTCTCCTTGGTCACTCCTCTGGTGACCACCAATTTGTGCCCATTATCTATAAGCTTATTTATTGTTGTTGTTCATTTGTATGGTTTTTTAGATTCCATACATGAGTAAATATGCACAATATTTGTTTTTCTCTGTCTTACTTTTACTTTAATATAATATCTTGCAGATGCATCTGCATTGTTATAAATGGAAAGGTTTCATTTGTTTTTAAGCTAATATTACATGATATATCTTCTTTATCTATTCATTCGTTGATGGACACAATGCATCTTTTCTATTGTAAATAGTACCACAGTGAACATGGCAGTGAAGATATCTTTTTGAATTAGCATTTTTGTTTCCTTCAGATAAATATCTAGATGTGGAATTGCTAGATTGTATGGTAGTTCTATTCTATAATCTTACTTATTACCAAGACTATACTCTTCCTTAGCACTCAGGTCAAACTATAGGTATGATGATTGGTCTCTGGTGGAATCCACTGGTCTATATTAACAATCTATGGCTCCTTAATAGACAATGGTAGCCTTATTATGTGGTATTTGATGTTTGTGTAGAGCTTTTCAGGTTATTGTCAGTGAAGTAATGGCAATATGGTAGCGTGTTGAAAGACTATATATTTTCTTGTTATACAGACCAAATTCTGGTCTGACACTCAAACGTGAAATTGCTTTTTAGTTCTCTAAGTCTTCAAACCATTCCTGAATATATAAAGAAGATATGCTACATATCTATCTATCTATTATATATAATAGAACATTACTCAACCATTAAAAATAATGAAATAATGCCATTTGCAGCATTCTCTGGGATAGACCCAGAGAATGTCATAATGAGCAAGTAAGTCAGAAAGAGAAGAAGAAATACTATATAACACCCCTTATATGCTGGACCTAAAAAGAAATGATACAAATGAACTTATTTATGAAACAAAAAAAGACTAACAGACTTAGAGAATCAACTTTCACTTGCCAAAGGGGAAAGGACGAGGGGAAGAAATAGGGAGTTTGGCATCAACATGTGCACTCTGATGTTTTCAAAATGGATAACCAACAAGGTCCTACTGTATAGCACAGGGAATTCTACTCAATGTCATTAGGCAGTCCAGATCTGAGGGAAGTTTGGGAGAGAATGGATACATGCCTGAGTCCCTTTGCTGTCCATCTAAGACTATCATAACATTGTTAATTGGCTATACTCCAATATAAAATTAAAAAGTTCCCAAATAAAATTTAATTACAAATCAGCATTAAATATGAATATTCATGGTCAAATTTAAGGATAGGAAACAGTAACTTTAAACTTCAATTAAGTAAAATATTATCCCTTCTTCCCCAGAAGAAATTTCGCTCTTCTCATTAGCAAACATTTATTACTGAAAAAAGTTCTCAATCATTATTAGCATTGCATTTTTAATTTCATCAATAAAAAATTGGAAATATTTTAAAAGTGTTGATAATACCTACTACCTGGCATAATATTTATTCAATGGTGGTTATTATTGTTATTAATCCTATGGAGCCCTCATGCACTTCTGCCGTTTCCTCCCTCTTTTCACCTTTTAATAATAGTAGTAAAGAGAAATACATGGAAAGAGAAACATTATTAAAATGGAGTAGAAGGAACAAGAGGCCCATTTGTCATGAATTTTAAAGACTGCTGGGACTATTTCATTCCTCTAGTCTCCTCCCATTTCTGGATTATTATTTTTTTTTTTTGTCAAAGTGCACTATCTGTGAATTTTTAAATTCAAGGCTAATAAACATAAGGCAAATGTTCCATAAAAAATATAGTAGAATAACTTATCAGTTCCTCAAAAAGTTAAGCATATAATTTCCATATAACCCAGAAATTCCACTCTTAGGCATATATCCAAAAGAATTAAATGTAGGTACTCAAACAAAATTCTGTACATGCATATTTATGGACATAGTAGTCATAATAGACAAAAGGTGTAAATAGTCCAAATGTCTGTTCCAGGTTAATGGATAAACAGACTGTGGTCTATTCATTTCATCAAATATTATTTAGCCATAAAGAAAAATAAAATACTGATACATGTTACAACAGATATGAAACCTGAAGCCATTATTTTAAGTAAAAGAAGCTGACAGACCCAAAGTCACATGATGCATGAGACCATTTATATGAAATATTCAGCATGGAAGCCAGGGTTTGAGGGGAGGGGAGAATGGAGAGTAACTGTTTAATAAGTACAAGCTTTCCTTTTGGGATGAAGGAAGTATTTTGGAACTAAATAAAGTTGGTGTTTGCACATTATCAATGTTCTAAGAGCCATGGAAATGTTCACTTTAACATGGTTATTTTAATGATACTAATATTTAAGAAAATAAATTATATATATTTAAAGAACAAAAAGAAAGGAAAGGTTGAGCCTGCATGATTTATTCAATTATTCCTAAAACAATACAGCCATTTAAAAAGATTCTGTTGCTTCCTGTTATAACTAAGAATCCGTTGGTTCATGTAGGAATCTCAGTGAAGGATGAGTAGCTTCAAAAATGTGATCATACAAATTTGACCTTGCTGGTCCAGGGATTTCAGGTAGAAATCAGAAATTATGAAAGCTGTTTACAACTTAGCTGCTTCTAAAAGAGGTGAACATCTAATACAGAACCAGAGGAATGGTTTAATACAGTCAAGAGAAAGATATGAAGGCAAAGCATACAGGTAAGCCTTCCTGAGAGACAGATTGAGAGCATAAAATTGGCAGTTCTCCAATACACAATTTGCGATGATCTGAAATTTCCTCTGAGTGTCTGCCTCTCTTTTTATCTTAGTTAGGTAAGGAAAGTCTTGGTCTCCTTCCCTAATGGATTAATCAGCAAATAGAAAATTAAGCTTTTGTGAGAGACTGATAATAGAAGAGAGAAAGGAAAGAGAGGAAAAGGTGGCCTGAAGACCAAGAGGTATATGAATTAAGCTTTCACAATCTATTAATTCATTTACTCTCAGAAACAACTATATTCCTTATTTCATGTACTGTAAGGAATCAAAGATAGAAACAGGCATTTGTAAGCTTTTCTGTGGAGAGGTAGGAGGTGAGCATGTGATAAGACAAAAGGTGTAAATAGTCCAAATGTCTGTTCCAGGTTAATGGATAAACAGACTGTGGTCTATTCATTTCATCAAATATTATTTAGCCATAAAGAAAAATAAAATACTGATACATGTTACAACAGATATGAAACCTGAAGCCATTATTTTAAGTAAAAGAAGCTGACAGACCCAAAGTCACATGATGCATGAGACCATTTATATGAAATATTCAGCATGGAAGCCAGGGTTTGAGGGGAGGGGAGAATGGAGAGTAACTGTTTAATAAGTACAAGCTTTCCTTTTGGGATGAAGGAAGTATTTTGGAACTAAATAAAGTTGGTGTTTGCACATTATCAATGTTCTAAGAGCCATGGAAATGTTCACTTTAACATGGTTATTTTAATGATACTAATATTTAAGAAAATAAATTATATATATTTAAAGAACAAAAAGAAAGGAAAGGTTGAGCCTGCATGATTTATTCAATTATTCCTAAAACAATACAGCCATTTAAAAAGATTCTGTTGCTTCCTGTTATAACTAAGAATCCGTTGGTTCATGTAGGAATCTCAGTGAAGGATGAGTAGCTTCAAAAATGTGATCATACAAATTTGACCTTGCTGGTCCAGGGATTTCAGGTAGAAATCAGAAATTATGAAAGCTGTTTACAACTTAGCTGCTTCTAAAAGAGGTGAACATCTAATACAGAACCAGAGGAATGGTTTAATACAGTCAAGAGAAAGATATGAAGGCAAAGCATACAGGTAAGCCTTCCTGAGAGACAGATTGAGAGCATAAAATTGGCAGTTCTCCAATACACAATTTGCGATGATCTGAAATTTCCTCTGAGTGTCTGCCTCTCTTTTTATCTTAGTTAGGTAAGGAAAGTCTTGGTCTCCTTCCCTAATGGATTAATCAGCAAATAGAAAATTAAGCTTTTGTGAGAGACTGATAATAGAAGAGAGAAAGGAAAGAGAGGAAAAGGTGGCCTGAAGACCAAGAGGTATATGAATTAAGCTTTCACAATCTATTAATTCATTTACTCTCAGAAACAACTATATTCCTTATTTCATGTACTGTAAGGAATCAAAGATAGATATGACAGGCATTTCTGTCATCAGAACTTTTTATCTACTGTGGAGAGGTAGGAGGTGAGCATGTGTATATAAGAAATTAATAAGCAAGACTTACCATTGTGTATAGACTGTATTGTGCACCTAAATAACTTGAGAATGTCATTAAAATGCACATTTTCATTCATTATACCTGAGACTCTGAATTTCTCAAAAAACTGAGCTGAAATCCTTGCTTCTGGCTTGAGGACCCCACTTGGCATGGCAGAGCTAGAATCTGATAAACACACTCAGAGAAATTGATAATATACAGCAGGTTTCAGCAAATGATGCCTATATGTGGTCCATATAGGACTTGCTTCCTGTCTTTGTGTAGCCTGTGAACTTATGGTTATGCATTTTTATTTCATGACAGCTAATATATATATATTTTTCAAATGTTAATATCACAAGCAATGCTTCAGTGGAATATAGACGTACTCAGTTCTTTACATATGGACTTGAGACTGCTTTCTTACTACAAAGGAATCATTTAGCAGTTACACTGAAATCATGTGACCTTCATAACCTAAAATATTTACTCTTTGGGCCTTTGCAGGAAGATTTATTTTACCACTGGTATAATATATTAAAGGATTTCAGAAGAGAAAGAGACCAGTTCCTACTGAATTAATCAAGGGAAACCTCAAGGAGGAAGAAAATCTGACTGGAAAGTGCATCTGACTGGTAAGTGCATCTGAATGGGTTGGATAGATAGGTTAGTGGGTAGGATCAGAACAGCGTTATCTAAGGAAGAAATAATTCCAGTAGGTACAAAGTCCTGTGAATGGTAAAAGCAGGGGATATGATTGCAGATCCCCGTGCCAAAAGCATGAACAAACCAGGCCACTGACAAAACTGTCAACGTGAAAGCATCCTTAAAACTTCCCTTTGAATAAGAAAATAATCCGACACAATCAAACCCCATTCCTAAGTCTGGGAATATGAAAACAGCTGGGCAAATATATGATAAACTATGTATCTGTGAGCAACAATGGAGCACAAGCATAACACTGGAGTAAGAACTTTGGACCCAGTAATTCTCAAAATTGGATAGTGACACCGCTTCTAAGGGAGTGTTTGACTATGTGCTAATGTGTTCTGAGCTGCCATAATAATTGGAGGAATATCTGTGGATATTTACTGCCCAGGAGCCAGGAATGCTAAAAGAAACTACAATGAAACAGAGGACTGAAATTCTGGGCAAAATCAGATGGTTTCTTCTAAATATCAGTACCACTCCTATTAGCAAACTTCATGCTATGATTTTGCTGTGGTGCACAATGGCCATTGTTTGAAGGATAAAAAGACTAGATGAAGGGAATGCCACTCACTTTGATACTGATGCTGATGCTTAGCATTAGACCTAAAGGTTTCTATTTTTTCCCTCAGATTCCAGGGAGAGCCATGTCAGGTTATGCACAAATCCAAAGGGAACCTGTGTTTCAGGAGATACTTATATTGGCCATGAAAAATAAAATTTGGATAGGCATAAAAATATTACTCTTTTTGGACTTGAGACTGCTTTCTTACTACAAAGGAATCATTTAGCAGTTACACTGAAATCATGTGACCTTCATAACCTAAAATATTTACTCTTTGGGCCTTTGCAGGAAGATTTATTTTACCACTGGTATAATATATTAAAGGATTTCAGAAGAGAAAGAGACCAGTTCCTACTGAATTAATCAAGGGAAACCTCAAGGAGGAAGAAAATCTGACTGGAAAGTGCATCTGACTGGTAAGTGCATCTGAATGGGTTGGATAGATAGGTTAGTGGGTAGGATCAGAACAGCGTTATCTAAGGAAGAAATAATTCCAGTAGGTACAAAGTCCTGTGAATGGTAAAAGCAGGGGATATGATTGCAGATCCCCGTGCCAAAAGCATGAACAAACCAGGCCACTGACAAAACTGTCAACGTGAAAGCATCCTTAAAACTTCCCTTTGAATAAGAAAATAATCCGACACAATCAAACCCCATTCCTAAGTCTGGGAATATGAAAACAGCTGGGCAAATATATGATAAACTATGTATCTGTGAGCAACAATGGAGCACAAGCATAACACTGGAGTAAGAACTTTGGACCCAGTAATTCTCAAAATTGGATAGTGACACCGCTTCTAAGGGAGTGTTTGACTATGTGCTAATGTGTTCTGAGCTGCCATAATAATTGGAGGAATATCTGTGGATATTTACTGCCCAGGAGCCAGGAATGCTAAAAGAAACTACAATGAAACAGAGGACTGAAATTCTGGGCAAAATCAGATGGTTTCTTCTAAATATCAGTACCACTCCTATTAGCAAACTTCATGCTATGATTTTGCTGTGGTGCACAATGGCCATTGTTTGAAGGATAAAAAGACTAGATGAAGGGAATGCCACTCACTTTGATACTGATGCTGATGCTTAGCATTAGACCTAAAGGTTTCTATTTTTTTCCCCTCAGATTCCAGGGAGAGCCATGTCAGGTTATGCACAAATCCAAAGGGAACCTGTGTTTCAGGAGATACTTATATTGGCCATGAAAAATAAAATTTGGATAGGCATAAAAATATATTGTTACCATTTAACCACAATCAATCTGCACAGTGGCTAGATCACTGGCTTTAAGATCAGAAAGAGCTGGATATGATTTCTTCTTTGTCTTTTCCGAAGTGAGTGACCATTGATGGATTATTTAAATCTTCTTAACCTTAGTTTCCTAGCCCATAAAATGGTTATGGTGAAGGGTTATTAAAAAGATTGACTGAGATAAAATTTGAGGCAGGCTTAGCACAATATTTGGGCCCACAGAGGTTTCCAGTATATGTGTTTTCCTCTCTCTTTGCCTTGATGACCATGAATGGTTTTTGTCTGCCAAAAGAGTTACTCTTACAAGCTGGCTGGCAAAATTAGAGAAGAACCAATTTTAGACAAGTATGGCAATTTTTGGTGTAAGGTAGTTTTCCCTTACCTTACCACTAACATTTTGGGCTGGATAATTCTTTGTGGTGGGATTGACCAATGCATTGGAGGATTTTCAGCAGCGTCCCTGGCATCTACCTTCCTCTAGGGACTAATAAATTGCATAGATGAAAACCACTGGTTAGGGTGAGTGGAAATGAGTTATAGCTGTTTTGAATGAAAGGAGAAACATGGATTGCCTTGTCTGTTTGTTTTTGTTTAACCAAAATTTTGAAAACAAATCTCAAACTCTGTGGTCTGTAAATACCACAACATACCGCATCTTCACTTAGTGCTAGCCACTGTACTTGGTCCTGGGAACAAGTCACTGGTGCTGTACTATAGGTAAAGACAAACTGCTTTTCAGAGTCTAAGATGATGTCATCCAATCCCATCATTTCACAGCAAATAGAAGGGGAAAATGTAGAAGCAGTGACATTTTCTCTTCTTCGGTGGTAAAATCACTCTGGACGGTGACCGCGGCCATGAAATTAGAAGATACTTGCTTCCTGGAAGGAAAACTATGATAAATATAACATGTATTAAAAATAAAAGACACCGCTTTGTCAACAAAGGTCCATATATTGAAAGCTATGGTCTTTCCAGTAGTCATGTACAGTTGTGCGTGTTGAACCATAAAAAAGACAGGGGGCTGAAGAATTGATGCTAGTGAACATTGATGCTGGAAAATAACCTTGAGAGTCCCTTCGACAGTAATGATATCAAACCACTCAATCAACCCTGAATACTTATTGGAAAGACTTATGCTGAAACAAAGCTCCAATACAATGGTCATCTAATGAGAAGAGCTGCCTCATTGGAAAAGATTCTGATGCTGGGAAGGATTGAGAGCAAAAAAAGAAGGGGACAATAGAGGACAAGATGGTTGGATGGCATCACTTATTTAATTGACATGAACTTGGGCAAACTCTGAGAGATTGTGAGGACCAGAGAAGCCTGGTGTGCTATAGTCCATAGGGTCGCAGAGAAGTGGACTCAACTTAGTGACTGAATGATAAAAGGAAAGAAAGTTCATAAGACTTTGATCATCAAGCAGACATTCATTTTCCAAATAGAACCTGTCACTTCACCTCTGGAAAAATATTTGGTTGGGAAACTGACCAGATAAAATGGAAGAGCAAGTAGAATTATGCTTATGTGTCATCTGAAAGGGAATGTCTACCCACTCCATTACTCTTGACTGGGATTCCATGGACAGAAGATCTTGGGGGGCTACAGATCATGAGACTGCAAAGAGTTGGATGTGACTGAACAACTAATTTTTTTTTTCATTTTCACTTTTTAATCTGAATTCTGGAACCAGGTATAAGCCTGAACCCTCTGTAAAAATGAAACCCCCTTGCCACTGTAAGGTTAGATTTGCCTCAGGGAACATAGTTTGAGTGACAAGACAGATTATGTGAGGGTGTATTATACATACAAGTGTAATCAGAAGGTGGGTTTTATAAATCAGTAGAGTAGTAAAATAAATGCATTAAGGTAGATATTCCTGCTCTTGGATAAGGGTGAAAGGAAATGGTATAAACATTTATTTAAGGGAATTATGCAAATTTAGTGGATTATTCCTTGAACTACCCAACGAGTTAACCTCCATGCTTATCCTTACAAGACCACATTCTCTATGAATGTTTCAGAACTTTGGCATTGGAAGTAGGAGCTTGCCTTCTTACACCAATAATCAAAAGTAAAGAAATAGAAAAAGAGATCACTCCCTTTATAAAGGCAGGGAGAAAAAATCCAACCTTTAGAAATGGCTGTTCTATGCCAGGTGCCTGATGCATACACCATCTTATTATATTGAATTTTTATAGACAAAATTCCTGTGGGCCAATCATTTCTAATCTTGTCTGCTAAAAAGAACCATCAGGTATAATTATTATAAATCCCTCTGAATCTGACTTTCTGGGGAAAAAGGAAAATGAGCATTTTTAACTATCACCTCAGGAATCTCTAGTAATCAGGCTGGTTCAGAAAACACTACAGTAAACCATAATTTGTCATCCTTAGTTATAGATGTGGAAATCCACTTTTGCCTGACTTCTAGCTGTAAACCCTTTCCATGGCTTCACATTGCTTGCTTAGAAATCACAAGTCCAATTAAGATTCAGAGGAAATGGCCTTAAAATTTGATAATGCTTTGCATATCAGCTGCTAAGAGCTTTGAGAGTCAGTGTGGTGGTGAAGTGAGCACCTGTGACTAGAGTTCTAGTGCTTAAACTCTAGCCCTGTAAAGAAATAAAGGAAAAGAATAGAATGGGAAAGACTCAAGATTTCTACAAGAAAATAAGAGATACCAAGGACATATTTCATGCAAAGATAGGCACAATTAAAGACAAAAACTGTTTGGACCTAACAGAAGCAGAAGTTATTAAGAGATGGTAAGAATACACAGAAGAACTATACAAAAAGTTCTTAGTGAGCCAGATGACCATGATAGTGTGTTAAATGACCTAGAGGAAGATATTTTAGAGTGTGAAGTCATGTTGGCCCTAGTAACCATTGCTATGAACAAAGCTACTGGAGGTGATAGAATTCCAGCTGAACCATTTCAAATATTAAAATATGATGCTGTTAAAGTGCTGCACTCAATAGGCCAGAAAATTTCGAAAACTCAACAGTGACCTCAGGACTGGAAAAGGTTAGTTTTCGCTTCAGTACAAAAGAAGGGCAATGCCAAAGAAACTACTGCATAATTGCACTCATTTCACATGCTAGCAAAGTAAAGAAATAGAAAAAGAGATCACTCCCTTTATAAAGGCAGGGAGAAAAAATCCAACCTTTAGAAATGGCTGTTCTATGCCAGGTGCCTGATGCATACACCATCTTATTATATTGAATTTTTATAGACAAAATTCCTGTGGGCCAATCATTTCTAATCTTGTCTGCTAAAAAGAACCATCAGGTATAATTATTATAAATCCCTCTGAATCTGACTTTCTGGGGAAAAAGGAAAATGAGCATTTTTAACTATCACCTCAGGAATCTCTAGTAATCAGGCTGGTTCAGAAAACACTACAGTAAACCATAATTTGTCATCCTTAGTTATAGATGTGGAAATCCACTTTTGCCTGACTTCTAGCTGTAAACCCTTTCCATGGCTTCACATTGCTTGCTTAGAAATCACAAGTCCAATTAAGATTCAGAGGAAATGGCCTTAAAATTTGATAATGCTTTGCATATCAGCTGCTAAGAGCTTTGAGAGTCAGTGTGGTGGTGAAGTGAGCACCTGTGACTAGAGTTCTAGTGCTTAAACTCTAGCCCTGTAAAGAAATAAAGGAAAAGAATAGAATGGGAAAGACTCAAGATTTCTACAAGAAAATAAGAGATACCAAGGACATATTTCATGCAAAGATAGGCACAATTAAAGACAAAAACTGTTTGGACCTAACAGAAGCAGAAGTTATTAAGAGATGGTAAGAATACACAGAAGAACTATACAAAAAGTTCTTAGTGAGCCAGATGACCATGATAGTGTGTTAAATGACCTAGAGGAAGATATTTTAGAGTGTGAAGTCATGTTGGCCCTAGTAACCATTGCTATGAACAAAGCTACTGGAGGTGATAGAATTCCAGCTGAACCATTTCAAATATTAAAATATGATGCTGTTAAAGTGCTGCACTCAATAGGCCAGAAAATTTCGAAAACTCAACAGTGACCTCAGGACTGGAAAAGGTTAGTTTTCGCTTCAGTACAAAAGAAGGGCAATGCCAAAGAAACTACTGCATAATTGCACTCATTTCACATGCTAGCAAAGTAATGCTCAAAAATCCTCCAAGCTAGGCTTCAACAGTATGTGAGCTGAGAACTTCAAGATGCACCAGCTGGATTTAGAAAAGGCAAAGGAACCAGAGATCAAATTGTCAGCATCATTTGCATTATAGAAAGAAGAAGGGAATTTGAGCAAGTCATCTACTGTGCTTCATTGACTATGTGCCTTTGACTATGAGGAACACAGCAAACTGGAAATTTCTTAAAGAGATGGGAATACCACGCCACATTACCTGCCTCCTGAGAAACCTGAATGCAGGACAAGAAGCGACAGTTAGAACTGGACATGGAACAATGGACTGGTTTCAAATTGGGAAAGGAGTATATTAAGGCTAAATATTGCCATTGTGTTTATTTAAGTTACATGCCGAGTACACCATGTGAAATGCTGCTCTAGATGAAGCACAAAATTGAATCAAGATTGCCAGGAGAAATATCAATAACCTCAGATATGCGGATGAGATCCCTACATGAAAATTAGAGATACCAGGACACCTTTATGGGAGAAAGTTAAGAGGAATTTCAGAGCATCTTGATAAGGACAGGGTGAAAGATGAGAGTGAAAAATTTGGCTTAAAACTCAACATTCAGAAGATGAAGATAATGACATCCAGTTCCATCACTTCATGATGAATAGATAGGCAAGCAATGGGAACAGTGACAAAATTTATTTTCTTGGGTCCAAAATCACTGTAGATGGTGCCTGCAGCCATGAAACTAAACAATTTTTGCTCTCAGGAAGAAAAAACTTGACAACCTAAATAACATATTCAAAAATAGAGACATCACTTTTGTGACAAAAAGTCTGTACAGTCAAAAGTATGGGTTTTCCAGGTGTCATGTATGGATGAAAGAGGTGTTTTTGTTTTTTTTTTTCCAGATGAAATGCTTTTTTCTTTTCAGAGTCACCAAACACATTTAATATAAAAATCCTTTAACATACAATGTACAGTCACAACAGCATCCATGTAGCAGCCAGGGGATGGGGGTGACGGAAGAGAGTGTGGCAGGGGAGGGAACGTTTTCAGAGTCCCTACTGCTCCCCTTTCCTACATTGTAGCCTCTGAGAGCATGAGGCCTTGGAAGAGGCCAAAACAAGGCTGCCAGAAGCAGAGGGGCCCTGATACCAGTGTTGAGACAGACTGAGAGTAGGTCTCTTCCGCAAGCCATCATTCCTGGAGGACAGCCTCTAGGGAAAGCCAGATCGAGTTGAGAAGTAAAAGGAAGGTCACTGTGACTGAGGGGAGAGCCAACCATCTTTCCTCATCATCCTGAGGATCACTTTTTTGGGAACAGAGTTTTCCATGAGGAAAAGATCTTAAAAATTCAGATTTTTCCAGCACTGCCACATTCTTTACAGAAGCCTGAGTGCCAAAGAATTGATGCCTTTGAACTGTGGTGTTGGAGAAGACTCTTGAGAGTCCCTTGAACAGAAAGGAGATCAAACCAGTAAATTCTAAGGGAAATCAACCCTGAATATTCATTGGAAGGACTGATGCTGAAGTTGAAGCTTCAATACTTTGGCAAGTTCATGTGAAGAGATGACTCATTTTAAAAGAGCCTGATGCTGGGAAAAATAGAAGACAGAAGGAGAAGAAGACGACAGAGGATCTGACAGTTGGATGACATCACTGAGTCAACAGACATGAGTTTGAGCAAATTCTGGGAGATGGTGAAGGCCAAGGAAGCCTGGCGTGCTGCAGTACATGGGTTGCAAAGAGTCAGACACTACTGAGCTACTGAACTGAACTAACTAACTGACATTGGACGAATCATCAAAGTTCTCCTGGTCACAGTTTATTTCATCTGTAAAAGGTTGATAAAAAAAATAATACTTGCTTCAATTGCTTCTGTATTAATTGTGTAGGATGAATGAGATAATAACTTTGCAAATGGCAAAATCTGAGGTATTAGCATTGCAAAGTCCTGATTAGATTGATGTTCAATTATCCACATAACCAGTTCTTAGTATATGCAAAGTTTTTGCAAAGAGTGAACTTTCCTTTTTACCTTTGAATCACTTCCCATTGTGTGTCAGTGTGAGACAAAAATGTTCATACTTATTGACAGATTAAAGAACGACTGATGGTCCCTGTTGCAGGCTGCTACTCAACATAAGAAACCCAAGGTAACCTTTTGCAGCAACGTGGGTAACCTAGAGATTGTCATATTTAGTGAAGTAAGTCAGACACAGGAAAACACATATATGATACTGCTTATATGTGAAATATAGAAAAATGCTACACAAGAATTTGCCTAAAACACAGAAACAGGGCACCAATGTAGAAAACTGACAAAAGAATTAATGGAGAGGGGAGGGAAAATTGTGAGATTGGGATTGACATATGCACAATAAATAGTTATCTATTGTATAGGACAGGTAGCATACGGTATAGCACAGAGAACTCTACTGCATGCACTCTAGTGGTCGATATGGGAAAATAATCTAAAAATCAGTGGGTATGTACATATGTGTAGCTGTTTCACGTTGTTGTGCATCTGAAACCAATGCAACATTGTAAATCAACTATGCACTAATTAAAAATAATAAAATAACAGTGTAGGCCACCTCCAAGTCCATCTGCACCTGGTTATGAAACTTCTGTCATGTGACAGTAAATGCTCTGCTGGTTTAATCTGGATAGATGAATATTAACCAAACCACTCCTTTAACAAAAATAATTGAAGGTTGCCTGCATCCTCTAATGGCTAAGGATGTCAGTGAACCTTCAGATATCTAGACCTTTATCCCTCTTATTACAGGAAGAAAACGGCCTTCCAGATATGTCCCATTCTGATCTCTGGAATCTGATTTATTATCCTACATAGATAAAAGAACATTGTGGACATGATTATGTTAAGGATCTTGAGATGGAGAGATTATCTTGGATTATCCCAGTGAGCTCATTTAATCACAAGGGTCTTTATAAGTGAAAGAGGGAGAGAAAGGGGGGTAGAGAGGGGTAGAGAAGGAGATGAGATATTGGGGGCACAGATTATAGTGATCCAGTGTGAGAAAGGCCCAACAGGCTGCTGCTGGCTTTGAAGATGTGCCTTCCTAGAGCCTCCAGTGAGAATACAGTCACATGAATACCTGAATTTTAGTTCAGAGAAACTCATTTTGGACTTCTGATCTCCAGAATGTTAGATAATAATTGTATATTATTTAAAAACACTAAGTTTGTGTGGACATGTATTAGAGCAGCCATAGGAAAGTAATAAGTGCTGTCTCTCAGTATCAGTGGAGTGCTGTTGACAGGTTAGTGAGGGTTGGTCCTGAACATTGCAGTATAACATTGCAGAAAGTTAATGCCAGCCAACTCCCAAGTCATTGTGATCACCCAAAACATACTTATACATGCTCAAGTTCTCCGTGGCAGGTGTTGTTATTGTCTGGGTTGGAAATAGCAAGTTGTATAGATAAGGCATCTGAGGAGGAAAGGGGTATGTGGGAATGGGCTTCAGAAAATCAGAATTAAAAACATATACTCTTAAAGTTCAACAATGTTCATTAGCATTACTGGTATGTCAGTCCACTGGAAACTCTCCTTCTTGCTTAAATGCCCTTGCACAGCAGGGTCCAACATTTGACTGAGAGTAATCCTTCTTTAGGTGCTTCTGAAGGAAATAAATGGGTTATTTGATTCCTTTTCAGGCCTCCAAGTCCATCTGCACCTGGTTATGAAACTTCTGTCATGTGACAGTAAATGCTCTGCTGGTTTAATCTGGATAGATGAATATTAACCAAACCACTCCTTTAACAAAAATAATTGAAGGTTGCCTGCATCCTCTAATGGCTAAGGATGTCAGTGAACCTTCAGATATCTAGACCTTTATCCCTCTTATTACAGGAAGAAAACGGCCTTCCAGATATGTCCCATTCTGATCTCTGGAATCTGATTTATTATCCTACATAGATAAAAGAACATTGTGGACATGATTATGTTAAGGATCTTGAGATGGAGAGATTATCTTGGATTATCCCAGTGAGCTCATTTAATCACAAGGGTCTTTATAAGTGAAAGAGGGAGAGAAAGGGGGGTAGAGAGGGGTAGAGAAGGAGATGAGATATTGGGGGCACAGATTATAGTGATCCAGTGTGAGAAAGGCCCAACAGGCTGCTGCTGGCTTTGAAGATGTGCCTTCCTAGAGCCTCCAGTGAGAATACAGTCACATGAATACCTGAATTTTAGTTCAGAGAAACTCATTTTGGACTTCTGATCTCCAGAATGTTAGATAATAATTGTATATTATTTAAAAACACTAAGTTTGTGTGGACATGTATTAGAGCAGCCATAGGAAAGTAATAAGTGCTGTCTCTCAGTATCAGTGGAGTGCTGTTGACAGGTTAGTGAGGGTTGGTCCTGAACATTGCAGTATAACATTGCAGAAAGTTAATGCCAGCCAACTCCCAAGTCATTGTGATCACCCAAAACATACTTATACATGCTCAAGTTCTCCGTGGCAGGTGTTGTTATTGTCTGGGTTGGAAATAGCAAGTTGTATAGATAAGGCATCTGAGGAGGAAAGGGGTATGTGGGAATGGGCTTCAGAAAATCAGAATTAAAAACATATACTCTTAAAGTTCAACAATGTTCATTAGCATTACTGGTATGTCAGTCCACTGGAAACTCTCCTTCTTGCTTAAATGCCCTTGCACAGCAGGGTCCAACATTTGACTGAGAGTAATCCTTCTTTAGGTGCTTCTGAAGGAAATAAATGGGTTATTTGATTCCTTTTCAGGCCTCCAAGAAGTACTCATTGTGTCTTAAAATACTGAGAAATATGTCAAAAATATTGAAAAAAAAATCATTGATAGAAGTGGTGAAAGATGCCAGTTACTTGGGGTGGGAGGGTGGAATTATTGGGGTTTGAGGTCTTGTTTCTGAGCACCATTTTTGACCCTGAATTCTTGACTGCAAAAGTTAGGTAACAGCCACTTAAACTTTCTTGTAGGTTTCATGTGCAGGTCAAAATGAATCATAGAGTGTATCAGGAGTGATGCATTGTTATCAGATATGTTGCATGACGATTCAAATGCTGGAAATGCAAATACATGTTTGATGTCCAGAAATGTTCCTTAATATTAAGTGAAAGGTGGTTGGAAAATGTACCCAGCTTGATAAGAGGTAGCTAGAGTCATGCTGGTGTGATTGGTTTACATAGCTAGGAAAGGACAGGTTGGGATGAATTGAGAGTAACATTTATATATATACACTGCATGCATGCCTGCAAAATTACTTCAGTCGTGATCAACTCTTTGCAACCCTGTGCAAAGACTTTGTGAACCTATGTAGACTCTTCTGTTTATGGAATTCTCTAGGTGAGAATACTGGAGTGTGTTGCAGCATATCTCATATCTCCTGCATTGGCAGGGGAATTCCTTACCAATTAGGTATGTGGGAAGCCTATATATATATATACACCATATGTAAAATATATAGTTAGTGGGAAGCTGTTATACAGCACAAAGAGCCATCTCAGTGCTCTGTGATGGCCTAGAGGGATGGGATGGGTGGTAGTGGGATGGAGGCTCAAGAGGGAAGGAAAATGTATATACATATAGCTGATTCACATGAGTGTGCAGCTGACACTAACACAATATTGTAAAGCAATTATGCATGCATGCTAAGTCACTTCAGTTTTGTATGACTCTTCACAACCCTATCAGCTGTAGCCCATTGGGTTCCTCTCTCCATGGGGTTCTCCAGGCAAGAATACTGGAATGTACTTCCATGCCCTCTTCCATGGGAGCTTCCCAACCCACGGATCAAACCTGTGTCTCATGTATGCTGCATTGGCAGGTGAATTATTTATCACTAACACCACTTGGGAATCCTCACTACAAAAATTGTAGATTGAAAAAAATAAAAGTAATACTAAGATTTCTGAAGGCTACAGATGTCAGGTAGGAGGGTATGATGAATCAGAGTTGGAGCCTGTGAATTGTTGGAGATACTCTGAATGTCAGCACACAACAGGAGGGGCGCCCTGAATGAGGTTGTGTAGGGGGAGGCTTGGGTGTCACTGTGATTTCCAGGCAAAGAAAACAAACCAACCAATGTCCAATGTGTTTCTTCCTGCCACTGCAATGCTACTGGTATTGCCCCTCTGTGTTATTGGTACAAATGACATACCTAATTGCCCTTCTAGAAAAATTCTAAACCTGCAAATTATACCTTTTCAGGCAAATCACCAAGCTTTGCAATCAAACACAGAGGAGCCCAGATCATTGAAAGACTTGGCATAATGGATGATAAAATGCAGTGTAATGTGGACAAATGCGGAATAATATCTCTTGAAACAAAAACTAGAAGGAGAGACAGCTGCCAAATGAATTGGTTTGCGTTATACTGACCAGGGAATAGAAATGGACCTGAGCACAAGACAAAGAAATGACAGAGGGGGAGGCTGGAGAGACCAGTCTCTATTGCTGTAAAAGAGCCTCAGAAAAGCCTGAGGGAGAATAATAACCAGATTAATGTATGCCTTTCAGGCATCCTATACTTCACAAAGACAAATAATAAATGAAAATTGACTGCTGACCATTCTGTGACTTAGATCCTCGCTGCTGCTTCTCATGCTCCTTTGCCAGCTCTTTTGGTCAACCTCTAAAAACCCTATGCAGGTGACCCCCCATTTACGTTTGGATATAGCTCAGTCACATGAGTGTGCAGCTGACACTAACACAATATTGTAAAGCAATTATGCATGCATGCTAAGTCACTTCAGTTTTGTATGACTCTTCACAACCCTATCAGCTGTAGCCCATTGGGTTCCTCTCTCCATGGGGTTCTCCAGGCAAGAATACTGGAATGTACTTCCATGCCCTCTTCCATGGGAGCTTCCCAACCCACGGATCAAACCTGTGTCTCATGTATGCTGCATTGGCAGGTGAATTATTTATCACTAACACCACTTGGGAATCCTCACTACAAAAATTGTAGATTGAAAAAAATAAAAGTAATACTAAGATTTCTGAAGGCTACAGATGTCAGGTAGGAGGGTATGATGAATCAGAGTTGGAGCCTGTGAATTGTTGGAGATACTCTGAATGTCAGCACACAACAGGAGGGGCGCCCTGAATGAGGTTGTGTAGGGGGAGGCTTGGGTGTCACTGTGATTTCCAGGCAAAGAAAACAAACCAACCAATGTCCAATGTGTTTCTTCCTGCCACTGCAATGCTACTGGTATTGCCCCTCTGTGTTATTGGTACAAATGACATACCTAATTGCCCTTCTAGAAAAATTCTAAACCTGCAAATTATACCTTTTCAGGCAAATCACCAAGCTTTGCAATCAAACACAGAGGAGCCCAGATCATTGAAAGACTTGGCATAATGGATGATAAAATGCAGTGTAATGTGGACAAATGCGGAATAATATCTCTTGAAACAAAAACTAGAAGGAGAGACAGCTGCCAAATGAATTGGTTTGCGTTATACTGACCAGGGAATAGAAATGGACCTGAGCACAAGACAAAGAAATGACAGAGGGGGAGGCTGGAGAGACCAGTCTCTATTGCTGTAAAAGAGCCTCAGAAAAGCCTGAGGGAGAATAATAACCAGATTAATGTATGCCTTTCAGGCATCCTATACTTCACAAAGACAAATAATAAATGAAAATTGACTGCTGACCATTCTGTGACTTAGATCCTCGCTGCTGCTTCTCATGCTCCTTTGCCAGCTCTTTTGGTCAACCTCTAAACAATGAGGTGACCCATACTTTGGTGGCACCTGAAAGCTTGGACCTTGTCCTTCTTCAGTCTCACTGTCTTTCCAGAGAATCTTAATTAGTTCCTTGGTTTTAACTATCATCTATTGTCTGTTGACACTCAAAATCTTTAATTAACCGTTCTCTCAAACTCTAGGTCATTGGGTCTCAAAGTTGCCTAAACACTGGTGTCACCTGAGGATGATGTTTTTAAAAATCCCAACATTCAGGCCACACTTTAGGCTAATTAGACTCTCTGGGTGTGGGATCCAGGCATTAATGATTTCAATGTGAAGCTGGTTCCAATATTGAACCAAGGTGGGGGGAGCCAAGATGTCGGAGGAATGAGGGGAAGATTTCACCAGATCCCCAACAGAATCGCCAGAATTAATCAATAAATGAATCACCACCAACAAACCAGCTGCTAGACGACAGAAGAACTCTTTAGGTCCGCGAGAGTAGAAGAGTGAACAGCCAGATCTCTCCCAGAGCTACTGTTCTAAGAATCCACTATCCTAACCCTGACACCGAACTTCACCAACAGAGAGTGCGCCAGCAAGTGCCCTAAAAGTGGGCCTAAGAGGAGCCTCGGGGGAGAGAAGGCAGCGCTCAGCATGAAAACTCCAAGAATCCACCCGGATCACCGGCAGAAATTAAGACACTGTGAAGATAGGATATCGGAGCAGTGCCGAGCAGAACGCGCTTGCTGCCTAGCGACCTGAGGCCAGACGGAACACGGGGAGTGCTGCCTAGAGACTGACCGGGAGATGGGAGGGAGCGCCCAGTGTGAAAATCGCGCCGCTCGCCTGGGCTAAAACCGCAACTTTCCGCCTGGCACTGGGTGAGTTCAAACACTCCTAGTGTGGGACTAGCTGAAGGGGAAGTCGCCCACAGATTGCTGACCAGGGACCGGGCTCGAGCCAGATGGAGAAGCTTGTGCCTGCCTTTGGGACTTGGACGCAGAACTGGCAGTGTGCGCGCGCCAGTGTTGGAGGAGCCTGTGCACCCCCATAGCTACACCTGCAGTGGAGGAAGCAGGGAGAAGGGCAGGTATTGGAGGCTACCAGTGGGTGCGCGGCAGAGCCGGGGCACCCCCGCCCAACACGGGATTGCACACGCACCGAGGGACTGGGATCAGCCCGTGCCCCCGCCCAACCCGGTACGGCCGTGCTGTGCCCCCTGCCCGACAGACTGCGATCAGCCCATCATCCCGGCCATCACCTGAGCTTGCAGACCGGTGCCATAAGGGAAAGGCTACATCATCAAGACAACACCATTGAGAGCAAATTGGCTTCCACCAGACAGATGAGAGGATAAAAACCAGGGAAAGTATATAGCTTTTTTGTTTATCTATTGCAGACGGTTCTGTGCATTGGTTTGATCAGTCAGGTTTGGATTTTTTTTTTCTTTTTCTTTTGTCTCTTCTTATTAAGTTTCTCTTCCCTTTTTAATTTTTAAATTCTTTTTAAAATTTTTAATTATTAATTTTTTTAAAAATTTAATTCTTGGAAAGTTCTAATTTTATTTCCTCTTTCCCACTGCCTACTCCCTCTATGTTCTAAATGTAAAACTTTCTCCTATCTACCACTATCCTCTAGATAAATATTTCCTACCTTCCTGTCCCCACCATTCTCTTCCAGCTGCACCAAACAACACAACACACTAATCTTGGCTACATAACCCTATAAAATCCTTCCAAGACGAATCTATTCCTTCTCATTACCCATACACACTCCACCTCCTCAACCACAACACATGTCTTAGTTAAAAATTGCTTTCAATTAAATAGTCCAAGCCAGGACCTTGCCTAGGTTCTATTTTTCCAGGCACGATATTAATTAATTCAGAGCTTAACGGGCAAGTACCATCTTTGATTGCATTGTTTGCCAGAAAAATTTCCTATGCTTTATCACTGTAAGACTGGTCAGATGTGGTTATTGCTGTGTATGTATGTATATCTGATGATTATGTTAGAAAATATCTGCATGATTTTATGACTGTCACTCACCAGGGACACACCTCTTGTTCTTCAGATGCTAATATTTGAACTAATATCACAGAACATCATAGAAAACCGGACATAGAGCCTACACCCCCTGACCAATCAACAAACCAAGGATCCTTGGAACAGAAGCCCTGATTCCAAGACCCCACACTATCAAAGAACATACAACACTAGAGATTCTTCACCTGTAAACAAGACCTAAAACCACCCAAGACACAAACCACTGAACCCTTCTAGAAGGACAGGAACCCAAAGGAAGGGAGAATTCAACCAAGAAGCCTGGTGGGGAAAAGAACGTCACACACAGATACCCACAAAGAAACAAAAACTAACCTAAGAATGAAACAACAGAGAAACACTGCGCAAATGAAGAACCAAGCTAGAGAATCAAAGCTTAAAATGACAGAGGAGGAGATAGGCAAATTATCTGAAAGAGAATTCAGAAAAACTATACTAATGAGGATGCAAAATAATGAAAAAAGAATATTAGAGGAAATTAGTGCATTGAGAAAAGACATGCAGGAAATGAAAAATAAGCAAATAGAGACCACCAACTCAATTGCTGAACTCAAAAATACTATAGAAGGCCTCAACAGTAGAGTATCGGAGGTAGAAGAACGGATAAGTGAGCTGGAAGATAGAATTTTTGAGGTAAATGCTGAGGAACAGAACAAAGCTGAAAGAATTAAAAGAACTGAGGATAGCATCAGGGACATCTGAAACAATATCAAATGCACCAACATTAGAATTATAGGAGTTCCAGAGGAAGAAGACGGGAAGACAGGCTACGAAAAAATTCTTGAAGAGGTTATAGTTGAAAATGTCTCCAGCATGGGAAAGAAAATAGTCAACCAAGTCCAAGAAGCACAAAGAGTTGCATGCAGGATAAACCCCAGAAGAAATACACCGAGGCACATACTAATCAAATTAATGCAGACTATATATAAAGACAGATTACTGAAAGCAGCTAGGAGCAAACAACAAATAACATATAAAGGAAACTCCATAGATCTAACTGCAGATCTCTCTATGCTTTATCACTGTAAGACTGGTCAGATGTGGTTATTGCTGTGTATGTATGTATATCTGATGATTATGTTAGAAAATATCTGCATGATTTTATGACTGTCACTCACCAGGGACACACCTCTTGTTCTTCAGATGCTAATATTTGAACTAATATCACAGAACATCATAGAAAACCGGACATAGAGCCTACACCCCCTGACCAATCAACAAACCAAGGATCCTTGGAACAGAAGCCCTGATTCCAAGACCCCACACTATCAAAGAACATACAACACTAGAGATTCTTCACCTGTAAACAAGACCTAAAACCACCCAAGACACAAACCACTGAACCCTTCTAGAAGGACAGGAACCCAAAGGAAGGGAGAATTCAACCAAGAAGCCTGGTGGGGAAAAGAACGTCACACACACAGATACCCACAAAGAAACAAAAACTAACCTAAGAATGAAACAACAGAGAAACACTGCGCAAATGAAGAACCAAGCTAGAGAATCAAAGCTTAAAATGACAGAGGAGGAGATAGGCAAATTATCTGAAAGAGAATTCAGAAAAACTATACTAATGAGGATGCAAAATAATGAAAAAAGAATATTAGAGGAAATTAGTGCATTGAGAAAAGACATGCAGGAAATGAAAAATAAGCAAATAGAGACCACCAACTCAATTGCTGAACTCAAAAATACTATAGAAGGCCTCAACAGTAGAGTATCGGAGGTAGAAGAACGGATAAGTGAGCTGGAAGATAGAATTTTTGAGGTAAATGCTGAGGAACAGAACAAAGCTGAAAGAATTAAAAGAACTGAGGATAGCATCAGGGACATCTGAAACAATATCAAATGCACCAACATTAGAATTATAGGAGTTCCAGAGGAAGAAGACGGGAAGACAGGCTACGAAAAAATTCTTGAAGAGGTTATAGTTGAAAATGTCTCCAGCATGGGAAAGGAAATAGTCAACCAAGTCCAAGAAGCACAAAGAGTTGCATGCAGGATAAACCCCAGAAGAAATACACCGAGGCACATACTAATCAAATTAATGCAGACTATATATAAAGACAGATTACTGAAAGCAGCTAGGAGCAAACAACAAATAACATATAAAGGAAACTCCATAGATCTAACTGCAGATCTCTCAACAGAAACCCTGCAGGCCAGAAGAGAATGGCAGGACACATTTAAATGGCGAAAAGAGAAAAACCTCCAACCAAGAATTCTCTACCCAGGAAGAATCTCATTCAGAATTGATGGTGAAGTCAAAAGCTTCACAGATAGACAAAAACTAAAAGAATTCTGTACCACAAAACCAGCCCTACAACAAGTGGTAAAGGGCCTGATATAGCCAATAAATACAAGAGTAGGAGAAGTCCTGCAAATCATACCCCAAACTTCTAAGAAGATGACAATAGGAACATTTGTATCAATAATTACTTTGAATGTAAATGGATTAAATTCTCCAAACAAATGACACAGGCTGGCTGAATGGATCCAGAAACATGACCCATATATATGCTGTTTACAAGAGACCCACTTCAGACTTAGAGACACTCATAGACTGAAAGAGAGGCTGGAAAAAGATATTCCATGCAAATGGAAATTAAAAGAAAGCTGGAGTAACAATCCTCATATCAGACAAAATAGATTTTAAAGTAAAGAAGATTCTAAGAGACAAGGTAGGTCACTACATCATGATTAAGGGGTCCATCCAAGAGGAAGACATAACGGTCATGAATATCTATGCACCCAACACAGGGGCACCTCAATACATAAGACAGATACTTTCATACTTAAAAGAAAAAATCAATAATAGCACAATAATAGTAGGAGACTATAACACTCCTCTCACACCAATGGATAGATCATCTAAACAGAAAATTAATAAAGAAACAGAAGCCTTAAATGCCTCACAAGAAAAGATGGACCTCATTGATATCTTTAGGACGTTCCATCCAAAAGCAGAAGAATATACTTTCTTCTCAAGTGCTCATGGAGCATTCTCCAGGATAGACCACATCTTGGGCCACAAATCTAACCTCCATCAATTCAAGAAAACTGAAATTATATCAACCATCTTCTCGGACCACAATGCAATGAGACTAGAGATCAACTACAGGAAAAGAAACGGCTAAAAATACAAACACATGGCGATTAAACAAGACATGCCTAAAAGACCAACTGATTACTGAGGAAATCAAAGGAGAAATTAAACAATTCCAAGAAGAAAATGACAATGAACATACGACCGTGCAAAACCTATGGGATACCAAAAAAGGAGTTCTAAGAGGGAAATTTATAGCAATACAATCCCACCTCAAGAAACTAGGAAAATATGAAGCAGACGACCTAACCCTTCGATTAAAACAATTGGAGAAAGAAGAACAAAAACATCCCAAAGCCAGCAGAAGACGAGAAATTATAAAGATTAGAGCAGAAATTAAAGAGAAAGAAATGAAAGAAACTATAGAACGGATAAATAAAACAAAAAGCTGGTTCTTTGAAAATGTAAACACAATTGACAAGTCCCTGGCCAGACTCATCAAGAGAAAGAGAAGAACCAGATCAACAAAATCAAAAACGAAAAAGGAGAGATTACAACAGATCATGCAGAAATCCAAAGGATTGTAAAGGACTATTATGAGCAACTCTATGGCAACAAACTGGACAACCTGGAAGAAATGGACAGTTTCTTGGGGAAGATCAACCGCACAAGACTGAGCCAGGAAGAAACAGAAACTTTGAACAACCCAATCACAAGCTCAGAAATCGAATCTGTGATTAAATATCTACCCCCCCCCCAAAAAAAAAGCCCAGGGCCAGGTGGCTTCACAGCCGAATTCTACCAAACATTTAAAGAAGAGCTAATACCTGTCCTTCTAAAACCCTTTCAAAAAATTGCACATGAAGGAAAACGTCCAAACACGTTCTACAAGGTCACCATCACCCTGTTACCCAAACCAGGCAAAGACAACACAAAAATGGAAAATTACAGACCGATTTCTCTGATGAACTTAGAAGCCAAGATCCTCAAGAAAATCCTAGTAAACAGAATTCAATGACACATCAAAAAACTCATGCATCATGATCAAGTCGGTTTCAACCCAGGCATGCAAGGATTCTTCAATATCCACAAATCAATCAATGTGATACACCATATCAAAAAACTGAGAGACAAAAATCACATGATCATCTCAATAGATGCAGAAAACGTCTTTGACAAAGTACAACATCCATTTATGATCAAAACTCTTCAGAAAATGGGCATAGAATGAACCTATCTCAACATAGAGAAAGCCATCTATGAGAAGCCCACAGTGAACTTTATCCTCAACGGTGAAAAACTGAAAGCATTCCCTCTAAGATCAGGAACAAGACAGGGGTGTCCACTTTCACCACTACTATTCAACATAGTCCTGGAAGTTCTAGCAACAGCAAAAAGAGAAGAGAAAGAAATCAAATTAATCCAGATTGGAAAGGAAGAAGTCAAGCTCTCTCTTTTTGCAGACGACATAATATTATACATAGAAAATACCAAAGACTCTATTTCAAAGCTACTAGAGCTAATCAACGAATTCAGCAAAGTCTCAGGATTCAAAATCAACACAGAGAAATCACTGGCATTCCTATACACAAACAATGAAAAATCAGAAAATGAAATCAAAGAGGCAGTCCCCTTCACCATTGCAACCAAAAGAATCAAATATCTAGGAATAAACCGACCCAAAGAAACAGAAGAAGTGTACACAGAAAATTATAAGGCACTCATGAAAGAAATTAAAGAAGACTTAAACAGATGGAGAGACATTCCATGTTCCTGCGTGAGAAGAATCAATATTGTGAAAATGACCATACTTCCAAATATGATCTACAGATTCAATGCAATACCTATTCAACTACCATTGACATTTGTCACAGAACTAGACATAAGAATGACACAGTTCATATGGAAACACAAAAGACCTCGAATAGCCAAAGCAATCCTGAGAAAGAAGAATGGAACTGGAGGGATCAGCCTCCCTAACTTCAGACTCTACTACAAAGCAACAGTTCTCAAGACAGTATGGGACTGGCACAAAATCAGAACTATAGACCAATGAAATAAGATAGAGAACCCAGAGATAAACCCATGCACCTATGGGTACCTTATTTTTGACAAAGGAGGCAAAACTACAAAATGGGACAAAGACAGCCTCTTCAACAAGTGGTGCTGGGAAAATTGGACAGCTACATGCAAAAAAAAAAAGTTGGAACATTCCCTGACACCATACACTAAGATCAACCCAAAATGGATTAAAGACCTAAATGTAAGACCAGAAACCATCAAACTCTTAGAGGAGAATAGAGGCAAAACCCTCAAGGACATCAATCAAAGCAAGATCTTCTCTGATTCACCAACTAAAATAGCAGAACTGAAAAGAAAAATGAACATATGGGACCTCATGAAGCTTAAAAGCTTTTGTACAGCAAAGGGAATTACAAAAAAGCTCAACAGACACCCCACAGAGTGGGAGAAAATCATAGCAAATGAAACAACAGACAAAGAATTAATCTCCAAAATCTACAAGCAACTCAGACAACTCAGCACCGGAAATACAAACAACCCAATCAAAAATGGGAAAAAGATCTGAAGAGATGCCTCCCCAAAGAGGTCATACAGATGGCCCAAAAGCACATGAAAGGATGCTCAACCTCGCTTATTGTTAGAGAAATGCAAATTAAAACTACAATGAGATACCACCTCACACCCTTAGAATGGCCATCATCAAAAAATCTGCAGACAATAAATGCTGGAGAGGGTGCAGAGAAAAGGGAACCCTCTTGCATTGTGGTGGGAATGTAAATTGATACAGCCTCTATAGAAGACAGTATGGACATTTCTTAAAAAAATAAAAATAGAAGCACCCTTTGACCATTAATTCCACTACTAGGCCTGTATCCTGATGAAATCAAAACTGAAAGAAGCACCTGTACCCCAATGTTCATTGCAGCTCTCTATACAATAGCCAGAACTTGGAAGCAACCTAGATGTTCATCGACGAATGAATGGATACAGAAGCCCTGGTGCATATATACAATGGAATACTACTCAGCTGTTAAAAGAAAGGCAGAAGACTCAGTCTTAATGAAGTGGGTGGCTCTAGAACCTATCATAAAAAGTTAAGTCAGTCAAAAAGAAAAAGACAAATACAGTATACTGACACACATATATGGAATCTAGTAGGATAGTCTTGATAACACACGCAGGGAACACATGGAAAAACAGACAGAGCATAGACATAGGGACATTGTGGGGAAGAAATAGGGAGGGGGAAGCTTGGAGGGAGTAACATGGAAACCTATCCTGTTATGTTGGAAAAGATAGCTAGTGCCATTGTGCTAAGAGAATAGGAGTGCTCACAATGGCTTGGGGCAATGGTCTGCAGGGGTGGGATACAGGGAACTGGAGGGATGGGGTCCATGGATATGCATATGACTGATCTGGAAACATACATGTCTGTGAACAAAACTCTGTAAAACCTTTAAAATAAAGAATAATCAAAAAAATATTGAACCAAGTTTGAGAATCTCTGCTCTAGACTTCTTTATTCAATTACCTACTTTTCTAAACTGGAATATATTATTGGTGTCACAAAATTAACATGGTGAAACACAATGATATCCATGATCTATGCCTGGTTCTCTCCAGGCATCCCCATCCACTAACTGCTCAAGCCTCAACTCTGAAAGCTTATTCTTTTTTCTGTTCTTTCATTCTTCCTTTTGAGTATACCTAAGCTACTGGCAAATTATTCAACACTAACTTGAAAATATCAATACCTTACAGCCCTCTCGTCTAAACAGGATCATTGACCATCGGTTTGTTTTGTTTGTTTTTAATGTTTATTTATTTATTTTGGACTATGTTGGATCTCCATTGCTGCACACAGACTTTCTCTGGGTGTCACAAATGGAGAATACACACAAGTTGAGACATTTAGACTTCTCATTTTTGTGGCTTTTCTTCTTTTGGAGTACATGTTTTAGAGTATAGGCTCAGTAGATGTTGTGCCTTGTGGCATGTAGGAATGTCCCAGACTGGGGATCAAACTTGTGTCTCCTGCATTGGCAGGTGGCTTCCTAACCACTGGACCACCAGGTCCTGTCTGCTTTTATTTGGTTTCTCTCTAATATATTCTTCCTTAGTTATCCAAAGTAACCTTACAACTAAAACTAGGCAATGCCATACTCTGTTAAGAAAGTTATGATGGCCTCCATTCCATGTAGAATAAAATCCAACTTAATTATACTGATTTTTGAAACCCTTCGTGACCTCTTGCATCTCATTTTTATAATTTAATTTTATATATTTCCTCCCTTATCCATCAGGACTAGACACACTTATGTCAAACATCAAGCTCATTCCCATCTGTGGAATCTTGAACCAACTGTTTCATCCACACAGAACATACTTTTCTGGATCTTTGCATGGTTCATGTGGTCTCATGATTAGAAGAGGCTTTAAGAAAAGAAATGGAACACAGGGGTGGGATACAGGAACTGGAGATGGGGTCCATGGATATGCATATGACTGATCTGGAAACATACATGTCTGTGAACAAAACTCTGTAAAACCTTTAAAATAAAGAATAATCAAAAAATATTGAACCAAGTTTGAGAATCTCTGCTCTAGACTTCTTTATTCAATTACCTACTTTTCTAAACTGGAATATATTATTGGTGTCACAAAATTAACATGGTGAAACACAATGATATCCATGATCTGTGCCTGGTTCTCTCCAGGCATCCCCATCCACTAACTGCTCAAGCCTCAACTCTGAAAGCTTATTCTTTTTTCTGTTCTTTCATTCTTCCTTTTGAGTATACCTAAGCTACTGGCAAATTATTCAACACTAACTTGAAAATATCAATACCTTACAGCCCTCTCGTCTAAACAGGATCATTGACCATCGGTTTGTTTTGTTTGTTTTTAATGTTTATTTATTTATTTTGGACTATGTTGGATCTCCATTGCTGCACACAGACTTTCTCTGGGTGTCACAAATGGAGAATACACACAAGTTGAGACATTTAGACTTCTCATTTTTGTGGCTTTTCTTCTTTTGGAGTACATGTTTTAGAGTATAGGCTCAGTAGATGTTGTGCCTTGTGGCATGTAGGAATGTCCCAGACTGGGGATCAAACTTGTGTCTCCTGCATTGGCAGGTGGCTTCCTAACCACTGGACCACCAGGTCCTGTCTGCTTTTATTTGGTTTCTCTCTAATATATTCTTCCTTAGTTATCCAAAGTAACCTTACAACTAAAACTAGGCAATGCCATACTCTGTTAAGAAAGTTATGATGGCCTCCATTCCATGTAGAATAAAATCCAACTTAATTATACTGATTTTTGAAACCCTTCGTGACCTCTTGCATCTCATTTTTATAATTTAATTTTATATATTTCCTCCCTTATCCATCAGGACTAGACACACTTATGTCAAACATCAAGCTCATTCCCATCTGTGGAATCTTGAACCAACTGTTTCATCCACACAGAACATACTTTTCTGGATCTTTGCATGGTTCATGTGGTCTCATGATTAGAAGAGGCTGAGCTTTGTGGCCTACAGCAGTGATTTCAGACCCTTATATAATGTCTATTTCAATTTTATTCTGAGTATTCAATGTGTAAAAAGTCCTCTACCACCTAGACCTTCCATTCCTCTCTGAACTTATCGTGGAGTCCTATCCCAAGATCACAGGCATGAGACTTTACACCAAGGTCATAAATGTGGCGCCTAGAACCAGTTGCCAAAAGTCACCCTGATCAAAATCAATAGGCTTTTTGACCCCAAATTAGACAAAATTGCCCACCCCAGTAACCACCTATAACACCCTAGCCAGTCACCTAATACCAACTCTTAGCAGAAATTTTGTCTTGAGGCTATAAAAATTGACTACTAACCCATGAAAAGCATCACCTCTCTCTGTCAAGAAGTTTGACCATTGCATTCACAGGACCTTTATTATCTCTACTCTTTATTTTTAGTAAACTCACACCCTTCTGAAATGCTCTATTTCTGGAAATCCTTTCCCAATCTGCACTCAGACACTTAAATTCTACAGTATCCTTCCATTGAACACTCCTCTACAGCTGTATTTCCCTCCTGGTTATTACTCAAATTCATCACGCAACTGTTCATCTCAGAGACTTTCACCAGATATTTCCTTTATTCAAAACATGTCTCACTCAGATACCTGATATCTCACCACGTTAAATGTTGGCTTGATATTTCCTCCTCCGTGAGGTTTGTCTTCACTACACTAAATAGTTCTGCATCCTTCTCCAACCACTCCTGAGACTGCTTGCTTTGTTTTCTCTGACTAATGTTTTCCAAAAACTCACACCACTAATAAGTTAAATGCCCCCTGGGGACTTTTAAAAAAGGCAATGCCATACTCTGTTAAGAAAGTTATGATGGCCTCCATTCCATGTAGAATAAAATCCAACTTAATTATACTGATTTTTGAAACCCTTCGTGACCTCTTGCATCTCATTTTTATAATTTAATTTTATATATTTCCTCCCTTATCCATCAGGACTAGACACACTTATGTCAAACATCAAGCTCATTCCCATCTGTGGAATCTTGAACCAACTGTTTCATCCACACAGAACATACTTTTCTGGATCTTTGCATGGTTCATGTGGTCTCATGATTAGAAGAGGCTGAGCTTTGTGGCCTACAGCAGTGATTTCAGACCCTTATATAATGTCTATTTCAATTTTATTCTGAGTATTCAATGTGTAAAAAGTCCTCTACCACCTAGACCTTCCATTCCTCTCTGAACTTATCGTGGAGTCCTATCCCAAGATCACAGGCATGAGACTTTACACCAAGGTCATAAATGTGGCGCCTAGAACCAGTTGCCAAAAGTCACCCTGATCAAAATCAATAGGCTTTTTGACCCCAAATTAGACAAAATTGCCCACCCCAGTAATCACCTATAACACCCTAGCCAGTCACCTAATACCAACTCTTAGCAGAAATTTTGTCTTGAGGCTATAAAAATTGACTACTAACCCATGAAAAGCATCACCTCTCTCTGTCAAGAAGTTTGACCATTGCATTCACAGGACCTTTATTATCTCTACTCTTTATTTTTAGTAAACTCACACCCTTCTGAAATGCTCTATTTCTGGAAATCCTTTCCCAATCTGCACTCAGACACTTAAATTCTACAGTATCCTTCCATTGAACACTCCTCTACAGCTGTATTTCCCTCCTGGTTATTACTCAAATTCATCACGCAACTGTTCATCTCAGAGACTTTCACCAGATATTTCCTTTATTCAAAACATGTCTCACTCAGATACCTGATATCTCACCACTTTAAATGTTGGCTTGGATATTTCCTCCTCCGTGAGGTTTGTCTTCACTACACTAAATAGTTCTGCATCCTTCTCCAACCACTCCTGAGACTGCTTGCTTTGTTTTCTCTGACTAATGTGTCCCTGAACACCAGAAGAGAATCTGGCACAGAGCAGCCACACAATAAATACACATTGAATGAATATTATTGTTGTAGCCTGGATGCCCCCAGTTTTCTTCATTCTGGGATTATGAACAATTCTGATGTTCCAGTTTTGTTACTTATACTCCTGCACAGTAGAGAACCTAACTCCCCTTCCCTGATACTTCAATATATTCTGTAGCTACTTGTTAGACTTAAAGGGATCCCAGTGCCCCTGTTCTCCAGCTCCAGTCCTGTGATGGTGTCAGATACGTGATATCATGAAGAATTCTCCATGGGAGGCTGCTTCCCTGCCACCATCCTGATCTAGAAGGCCCTGATTCTTCTTTCTCATTGCCCAACCATCAGAGCAGATACTCCTATTGCTGTCCCACCATTGACTTTGACTACTTTTGCTGTATTCTCCCCAAAAAGGGAGAAAATGTTTCCCTGCTCTACTTTCTGATGCCAAGGCTGACATGGATCCTACAACAAATAATGTGTGCTCTAAGTCTTTCAAGATTGTGTGACAAAATTGTCCCTTTCAGTTTTACTTAGAACTTGGAACTAACACATGATAGAAGCAAACCTGTTCTTCATTGCCGCCTTGCCTCTGGTCTTTACTCTAAGCTTCCTTTGAACCAGACTCCGCCTTCTTGCTTCAGAGATGAGCATGGACCTCATAGCTCCCAATTCATGTGAGTACCTGTCTGCCAGAAGGTGTCCTCTAACCTCACACCTAGCCTTCACTTATCTTCAACCAAGGCATCTATCCCAAGCATTGAGAACAAAGCAGGTTATCATTTAAAATAAAATTAGATAGCCTTATAGAATAATCAAATGTCTTAAGTTACTTTATGTTGGTAAACTGGTATCCCCTCTGAAAGTTCATTTTTGCATGAAAAGCAACATTCCCAGTCCAACAGATGGCCCACGGCAACATGGTATGGTTGATCTTTTAAAAATGAATTCGAGCAAATGAGAAACCATCCCTAGTGATGTGTACATCAATTTCATCTCCACATGTCAATCAATCTCTTCATCTAGAAGTTATTTTAGTGGTATTTATTGTCTAGTGGTTGCAGGATACAGAGGGGTGACTATTATTAGTATTAATTACAATCACTTGGATTTTTCTAATGCTTTATGCTTTTTAATGCTTTCATAACTGTTCCCTGATATGATTCCTGCAATATGCCTATGAGGTAGACATTAGAATTGAACAAGATGAACCCAGGAATTCATGCAAGGCATTCCCCTCCCCTTTTTTTTCTACAGGTCTCAGAGTCATTTTGTATCAAAGCTTTGGCTAGAAAACATCGTTGGGTGGTTGGCCTGCCAGGTGATTGATGCTGAGGGAAGAAACACACAGAGAACACTGGCTCCGTTCCCTAACCAGCAAGGTATTACTGGGGAAACTGGAAAAGTTTCCTGTACAGGAAGTGGTCTTAGCTAAATTGCTGTGGTGGCCTCTAACTGGTACCCTCCTTCTGTCTTTCCCTTGCTTCCATCTGTTCTCAATGCATTAACCAAAGTGAACATTTTCAGTCCTATTCTAGACTTTATGACTGCAATTCTAAATCTATCCCACAGCTCTCTATCAAGCTCTAAGTGATAGCATATCCTAACAATGACTGACAAGGCCTGGCCATAGTCTAATCCCATGCTTGCCTATGCTTGTTCATACTTCTTTGGACTCCTTGTTATTACTCAAATGTGACACACTCTACCACAAGGCCTCCATGGGGTCTGCTTCTTCTGCCTGGCCCACTCATCTCTCATCTCTTCTTGACTCATGTTGTGCCCTCAAGCTTTACATACATCTCACCATCTCAATGTTGCCTCCTCTTTGCCTCCTTACCAGTCTTCTTCCTTTCTCCCTCATCCTTCTCATGCTTTATGTATTATTTTTCTCTATAGAACTTATATACTACATGTTTCAGTTTCCCCAGGCTGCCATAAAAAACTACCACAGACCAGTAACTTAAAACAGCAAAAATATATTGTAGCAATATATTTTTAAAAATTTTAGATCTATGTTTTAAAGTAAAGTAAATAAAAGCAAAATTTAAAAAATGAGACCTAATTATACATAAAAGGCTTCACAAGCATCAGTAACTATTGACAAAACAAAAAGACATCCTACTGAAAGAGAGCAAATATTTGCAAATGATATGACAAATAAAGGATTAATATCTAACATATATAAACAGCTCACACAACTCAACATCAGAAACAAAGACAGGAGGGAACCCAAGATGGCAAAGATGTAGGATGGGGTGACCACTTTCTCCCCCACAAATACATCAAAAGATCATCTGAATGTGAAACAACTTCTACAGAACAACTTTTGAATGCTGGTGGAAGACTAACCAAAAGATGACACAGTCTCTTCAAAAGAAGGTATGGTGAAAAGACAAGAGAAATTGGGGAAAAAAGACATGATTGATGCTGGAAAAAAGGCCTGTCCGTTCCTAACCAGCAAGGTATTACTGGGAAACTGGAAAAGTTTCCTGTACAGGAAGTGGTCTTAGCTAAATTGCTGTGGTGGCCTCTAACTGGTACCCTCCTTCTGTCTTTCCCTTGCTTCCATCTGTTCTCAATGCATTAACCAAAGTGAACATTTTCAGTCCTATTCTAGACTTTATGACTGCAATTCTAAATCTATCCCACAGCTCTCTATCAAGCTCTAAGTGATAGCATATCCTAACAATGACTGACAAGGCCTGGCCATAGTCTAATCCCATGCTTGCCTATGCTTGTTCATACTTCTTTGGACTCCTTGTTATTACTCAAATGTGACACACTCTACCACAAGGCCTCCATGGGGTCTGCTTCTTCTGCCTGGCCCACTCATCTCTCATCTCTTCTTGACTCATGTTGTGCCCTCAAGCTTTACATACATCTCACCATCTCAATGTTGCCTCCTCTTTGCCTCCTTACCAGTCTTCTTCCTTTCTCCCTCATCCTTCTCATGCTTTATGTATTATTTTTCTCTATAGAACTTATATACTACATGTTTCAGTTTCCCCAGGCTGCCATAAAAAACTACCACAGACCAGTAACTTAAAACAGCAAAAATATATTGTAGCAATATATTTTTAAAAATTTTAGATCTATGTTTTAAAGTAAAGTAAATAAAAGCAAAATTTAAAAAATGAGACCTAATTATACATAAAAGGCTTCACAAGCATCAGTAACTATTGACAAAACAAAAAGACATCCTACTGAAAGAGAGCAAATATTTGCAAATGATATGACAAATAAAGGATTAATATCTAACATATATAAACAGCTCACACAACTCAACATCAGAAACAAAGACAGGAGGGAACCCAAGATGGCAAAGATGTAGGATGGGGTGACCACTTTCTCCCCCACAAATACATCAAAAGATCATCTGAATGTGAAACAACTTCTACAGAACAACTTTTGAATGCTGGTGGAAGACTCCAGACACCCAGAAAGATGACACAGTCTCTTCAAAAGAAGGTATGGTGAAAAAGACAAAAAGAGAGACAAAAAATTTAGGGAGGAAGACAACTCCTGGGAAGGGAGACATGAAGGAGGAGAAGTGTTCATGCAATAGGAAACCCTCTTACAGGTGGGGTCAGTGCGGAGCTTTGGAATCTCAGAGGGCAACATAAAAGGAAAGAAAAAATCACCACAGACTTCATGCAGAACACCTGCAGCAAGCAGTGTCAGGGTGTAGAGGAGCAGGCTCCTTCATTGGCCCATAGGTTAAATACTGAGGTTAAATGTCAGGAAGACAATCTGAAGAGGGTAATTGTGCCATAGCAACCCAAACCACGGGTATTCCAGAGATACAAATACAAAGACCCTTTCACGTGGGAAGGCTCTAACAACAGATGGTGACCCTTGGCACTCACAGAACAAAGCATCTCACCCTAGCGAATATCTGAGAACAACTTGGCTCTCCTTTCTCAAGGCAGAGAAGCAGCCATGAGACAGTCAGAGCGGACTGCTACTGTCTCAGGCCCAGAGTCCATGCCAAACTGTGAGCAGGTTGCCAGTCACTAATCATGTCTTTCTGGGGTCCTGGATGTTCACATCAACTGGGAGTGCACAGCCTGAGACTAACTCCACTGAGGAGGAACACAGCAGCACACCAGGGACCCTTCTCCCATGTCACACCTTGGAATCCAAGCAGCAGATACCAGGGAGGTGCCTGAGATTCACGGACCACCTGAGTCTGCGTGGTCATGGTGCACCTGAGATACTAAGTGGCTCGAACCTGAGAAATGCACAAAACACAGACCCCATTGGGGAATGCCCTCATGGAACACCTGGGAGAATGATCAGTGTGGACTGGAGAAGTACATTCTGCCCTGGTCTTTGGCAGCCCCAGTGGTTCCATCCACTGTGAGGGCTTCCCACACATGCAAGTGGTATTTGTTTGGAGGATCCCTTCCTCTCCATATCACAACTGAGCAAGAAAGCAAGTCTGAATAAGTGACCACTGTTTACCACTTGTGTCAGGGCAGAGATTAGACATGAAAACAGAGGAAGCCAAAATAAGCAAAGGGGAAACTGTCCCTGAAATGACAGGTGGAACAGATTAAAATCCTGGAGTTAAGTTGAGATGCAACATTCAAGGGTCAACTATAGATTTTCAGAACAAATACAAACCAGGAGAAGGAACTACCTGACACTGAACTGATGCCATGCTGCCCACAATAGTTCCAAAGAAATTCATGCCACTTTTATTGGTCATTCATTTATTTATTTTCATCCATCTTTGTTCTTTGACCTGTGTGGGCCTCCCATTGCAGTGGTTCTTCTCATTGCAGAGCACCGGCTCTGGGCGCATGCACTCCAGAACGGTGGCTCAGTAATTGGACACATCGGCTCAGCCACTCCACAGCACATGAGATCTTCCAAGGCCAGGGATTGAACCAGCACCCCTTACACTGCAATGCAGAGTTTTTACCCGCTGGACCACCAGGGAAGCCCTAGGCATATATTTTTGTTATTTTTTTTTTACTTTTAAAATTTTTAGTACTCTATTACTTCTTTAAATTTCATTTTTATACCCAACTATTACCAGTCAAAAAATCTATCTTAAACAAATTCCATATATTTTTATGGAATGCATATTTCTAATTTTGTGGTCAATTTGGTTTTGCATTTTTATTTTGCACTTTTGACAGTCTAATCTCTATTCTCAGCTTTTAATCTTTGCTTTTTGGTATTTGTAATTAACTTTATACATTTAAAAGTCTATTTTTTTAATATCCATTTTCACTTTAGGATTTAATTACTGGCTGGATTCCTCTGTTCTCTTCTGGCTCTCCCTTTTCTTCTGGGAGATAGAAGTCTATCTCCCTCCTCCCTCATCTCTTCTACATATAACTCTGTGAATCTCTCTTGGTTCTCTGGCATGCTAAGAGTTGCATGTTTCACCATTAACCTAGGGGTTTTGTCTTCTTTGTGGTGTGGACAGAGAAGTCTTGTGGCTACTGTAAGAGGGGGACCAAAATCCGGAAGCAGGAGACTCAACTCCAGAACTTTAGACCCCAGGGGGGTAGAACTCCTTACCCCAGGGGAAATTAATAGACAAAAGCCCACAGATTTCCACACCTGCACTGAAACCAAGCTCCACCCAAGAGCCAGCAATTACAATACCTCACGTCAATTTTCCAGCAAAAGAGGAACACAATCTGGAACATTAAAAGATAGATTGCCCAAAGTAATAACAAACCCAGAGACACACCCAAATTCACTAGAGGACACTTCACTCTAGAGAATATACTCCAGCTTTAACCACCAGAACACAGATACAGACTCCCCCAATCATGAAACCCTCACAAACCTCTGGTCAAACCGCAGTCACAGGGAGCAGACTCCAAAATTAAGAGGAACTACTATCCTCCAGCCTGCAGAAAGGGAACCCCAAATACAATAATCTAAGCAAATGGAAAGACAAAGAAATATCCATCAGGTGCCAAACCAGACCAAAAAGCAGGATGTAGGGAGTCCACTGAAAAATAATTCAGAATAATGATAGTGAAGATTATCCAAAATCTTGAAAACAAAATATAGTTACAGATGAATAGAATTGATATATGAATTTAGATGATTCAAGGAATCAACAACGACCTAGAAGAAATAAGGAACAGTCAATCAATACTGAGCAATGCAAGAAGTGAAAGTAAAAGCATTCTGGAGGGAACCAACAGTAGAGGGGGGAACCAGTTGAGGCAGAAGAAAAGATAAGTGAGATGGAAGATAGAATGGTGGAAATAAATGAACCAGAGCAATGAAGATAAAGAAAGAATGAAAAGGAGTGAAGACAACCTGAGAGACTTTTTGGGCAATGTTAAATGCACCAACATATGAATCTAGGTGTGCCAGAAGGAGAAGACAAAAAGAAAGGGAATGAGAAAATACTAGAGGAGATAACAGTTGAAAACGCCCTGAAAAAGGGAGGAGTAAATAGCCACCAAAATCCAAGAAACCCAGAGTCCCAAACAGAATAAACCCAAGGTGAAAAACACCAAGACACATATTAATCAAACTAACAACAATTGAATACAAACAACATATATTAATAGCAACAAGAGAAAAGCAACAAATAACATACAAGGGGGTCCCTATAAGGATAATAGCTGATCTCTCAATGGAAACTCTTCAGGCCAGAAGGAATGGCTCAATACACTTAAAATGATGAAAGAAAAAAGCTCACAACCAAGGTTACTCTACAGAGCAAGGATCTCACTGAGATCCAAATAAGAAATCAAAAAAACCCCAAATCACCAGTTACAATACCTCACGTCAATTTTCCAGCAAAAGAGGAACACAATCTGGAACATTAAAAGATAGATTGCCCAAAGTAATAACAAACCCAGAGACACACCCAAATTCACTAGAGGACACTTCACTCTAGAGAATATACTCCAGCTTTAACCACCAGAACACAGATACAGACTCCCCCAATCATGAAACCCTCACAAACCTCTGGTCAAACCGCAGTCACAGGGAGCAGACTCCAAAATTAAGAGGAACTACTATCCTCCAGCCTGCAGAAAGGGAACCCCAAATACAATAATCTAAGCAAATGGAAAGACAAAGAAATATCCATCAGGTGCCAAACCAGACCAAAAAGCAGGATGTAGGGAGTCCACTGAAAAATAATTCAGAATAATGATAGTGAAGATTATCCAAAATCTTGAAAACAAAATATAGTTACAGATGAATAGAATTGATATATGAATTTAGATGATTCAAGGAATCAACAACGACCTAGAAGAAATAAGGAACAGTCAATCAATACTGAGCAATGCAAGAAGTGAAAGTAAAAGCATTCTGGAGGGAACCAACAGTAGAGGGGGGAACCAGTTGAGGCAGAAGAAAAGATAAGTGAGATGGAAGATAGAATGGTGGAAATAAATGAACCAGAGCAATGAAGATAAAGAAAGAATGAAAAGGAGTGAAGACAACCTGAGAGACTTTTTGGGCAATGTTAAATGCACCAACATATGAATCTAGGTGTGCCAGAAGGAGAAGACAAAAAGAAAGGGAATGAGAAAATACTAGAGGAGATAACAGTTGAAAACGCCCTGAAAAAGGGAGGAGTAAATAGCCACCAAAATCCAAGAAACCCAGAGTCCCAAACAGAATAAACCCAAGGTGAAAAACACCAAGACACATATTAATCAAACTAACAACAATTGAATACAAACAACATATATTAATAGCAACAAGAGAAAAGCAACAAATAACATACAAGGGGGTCCCTATAAGGATAATAGCTGATCTCTCAATGGAAACTCTTCAGGCCAGAAGGAATGGCTCAATACACTTAAAATGATGAAAGAAAAAAGCTCACAACCAAGGTTACTCTACAGAGCAAGGATCTCACTGAGATCCAAATAAGAAATCAAAAGCTTTAACAGACAAACAAAAACTGACGGAATTCATCATCACCAAACCAGCTCTTCAACATATGCTAAAGGATCTTCTCTAGACAGGAAACACAGAAAAGGTTTATCATAAATCAGCCTGAAATAATAAAGTAAATGATAATAAGATCATACTTATCAATAATTACCTTAAATGTAAATAGGTTAAATGCTCTAGCCAGAAGACAAAGACTCACTGAATGGATACAAAAACAAAACCCCTATATATGCTGTCTACAAGAGACCCATCTCAAACTTAAGGGATAGATACAGGCTGAAAGTAAGGGGTTTAAAATATATATTTCATGCAAGTGGAGACCAAAAGAAAGAGGGAGTATCAATATTCATATTAGATAAAATAGACTTTAATGACTGTTCTAAGAGACAAAGAAGGACACTACACAATGATCAAGGGATGAATCCAAGAAGAAGAAATAACAATTATAAATACAGAAGAACCCAACATAGGAACACTTCAATTCATAAGGCAAATGTTAACAAATATGAAAAGAAAAATTAACAGTGACAATGTAGCAATGGGGGACTTTAATACATACACCACTCATACTAATGAATAGCTCAACCAAACAGAAATTTTATAAGGAAAAACAAGTTTTAAAAAATACAATGGACCATTTAGACCTAATCAATATCTACAGGGCATTTCACTTCAAAATAATGGTGTTAGCCTTCTTCTCAAGTAGAGACAGAATATTCGTCAGGATAGATCACATCCTGGGCCACAAATCTATCATTGGTATATTTTAGAAAAAGATCAAAAAAATATCAACTACAGGAAAAAAGCCATAAAACACACACACAAACATATGGAGGCTAAACAACAATAAACACCAAGACACATATTAATCAAACTAACAACAATTGAATACAACAAAAAAAAAGAAAAGCAACAAATAACATACAAGGGGGTCCCTATAAGGATAATAGCTGATCTCTCAATGGAAACTCTTCAGGCCAGAAGGAATGGCTCAATACACTTAAAATGATGAAAGAAAAAAGCTCACAACCAAGGTTACTCTACAGAGCAAGGATCTCACTGAGATCCAAATAAGAAATCAAAAGCTTTAACAGACAAACAAAAACTGACGGAATTCATCATCACCAAACCAGCTCTTCAACATATGCTAAAGGATCTTCTCTAGACAGGAAACACAGAAAAGGTTTATCATAAATCAGCCTGAAATAATAAAGTAAATGATAATAAGATCATACTTATCAATAATTACCTTAAATGTAAATAGGTTAAATGCTCTAGCCAGAAGACAAAGACTCACTGAATGGATACAAAAACAAAACCCCTATATATGCTGTCTACAAGAGACCCATCTCAAACTTAAGGGATAGATACAGGCTGAAAGTAAGGGGTTTAAAATATATATTTCATGCAAGTGGAGACCAAAAGAAAGAGGGAGTATCAATATTCATATTAGATAAAATAGACTTTAATGACTGTTCTAAGAGACAAAGAAGGACACTACACAATGATCAAGGGATGAATCCAAGAAGAAGAAATAACAATTATAAATACAGAAGAACCCAACATAGGAACACTTCAATTCATAAGGCAAATGTTAACAAATATGAAAAGAAAAATTAACAGTGACAATGTAGCAATGGGGGACTTTAATACATACACCACTCATACTAATGAATAGCTCAACCAAACAGAAATTTTATAAGGAAAAACAAGTTTTAAAAAATACAATGGACCATTTAGACCTAATCAATATCTACAGGGCATTTCACTTCAAAATAATGGTGTTAGCCTTCTTCTCAAGTAGAGACAGAATATTCGTCAGGATAGATCACATCCTGGGCCACAAATCTATCCTTGGTATATTTTTAAAAATTGAAATCATCTCAAACATCTTCTCTGATCATGATGAAGTAAAGATTAGATATCAACTACAGGAAAAAAAGCCATAAAACACACACACAAACATATGGAGGCTAAACAACATCCTTCTGAATAACCAAAAGATAACTGGAGCAATCAAAAAGGAAATCAAAATAAGTGCAGAAAAAAATGATAATGAAAACATTACAAAACAAAACTTATAGGATTCAATAAAAGATGTGCTAAGAATAAAGTACATAGAGATATAAGCCTACCTCAAAAAACAACAGAAACCTCAAATAAGCAACATAACTCCGCACCTAAAGCAACTAGAGAAAAGAAGATGGGATGAGAGAGATTTGGAAGGGACATAGCAGGTAGGGCTCAGGGTTATATCTACGACTGATCTGGGATTATACATATCTGTAAAATTCTGTAAAAGCAAAATAAAAATAACTAAGTAATAATAAAATTAAGACAAAGTTAGCCAAAGGAAAGAAATCATAAGGATCAGAGCAGAAAGAAATGAAAGAATCTATAGAAAAAATAAACAAAACTAAAATCTTGTTCTATGAGAAGATAAACAAAACAGACTCATTAAGCAAAAATGCAAGAATGCTCAAATCAATAAAATTAAAAAACAAAAATGGAAAAATCACAACAGACAGCACAGAAATACAAATGATCATTAGAGATAACTATGAGCATCTATATGCCAATAAAAATGACAACTTAAAATAAGAGGACAAATTCTCAAAAAATTATAACCTTCCAAAAAAACCTGGAAGAAATAGAATCACAAACATGAAAATTGAAACTGTAATCAAAAGTTTTCCAACAAACAAAAGGCCTGGAAAGAAATTAACAGTGACAATGTAGCAATGGGGACTTTAATACATACACCACTCATACTAATGAATAGCTCAACCAAACAGAAATTTTATAAGGAAAAACAAGTTTTAAAAAATACAATGGACCATTTAGACCTAATCAATATCTACAGGGCATTTCACTTCAAAATAATGGTGTTAGCCTTCTTCTCAAGTAGAGACAGAATATTCGTCAGGATAGATCACATCCTGGGCCACAAATCTATCCTTGGTATATTTTTAAAAATTGAAATCATCTCAAACATCTTCTCTGATCATGATGAAGTAAAGATTAGATATCAACTACAGGAAAAAAAGCCATAAAACACACACACAAACATATGGAGGCTAAACAACATCCTTCTGAATAACCAAAAGATAACTGGAGCAATCAAAAAGGAAATCAAAATAAGTGCAGAAAAAAATGATAATGAAAACATTACAAAACAAAACTTATAGGATTCAATAAAAGATGTGCTAAGAATAAAGTACATAGAGATATAAGCCTACCTCAAAAAACAACAGAAACCTCAAATAAGCAACATAACTCCGCACCTAAAGCAACTAGAGAAAAGAAGATGGGATGAGAGAGATTTGGAAGGGACATAGCAGGTAGGGCTCAGGGTTATATCTACGACTGATCTGGGATTATACATATCTGTAAAATTCTGTAAAAGCAAAATAAAAATAACTAAGTAATAATAAAATTAAGACAAAGTTAGCCAAAGGAAAGAAATCATAAGGATCAGAGCAGAAAGAAATGAAAGAATCTATAGAAAAAATAAACAAAACTAAAATCTTGTTCTATGAGAAGATAAACAAAACAGACTCATTAAGCAAAAATGCAAGAATGCTCAAATCAATAAAATTAAAAAACAAAAATGGAAAAATCACAACAGACAGCACAGAAATACAAATGATCATTAGAGATAACTATGAGCATCTATATGCCAATAAAAATGACAACTTAAAATAAGAGGACAAATTCTCAAAAAATTATAACCTTCCAAAACATGAACCTGGAAGAAATAGAATCACAAACATGAAAATTGAAACTGTAATCAAAAGTTTTCCAACAAACAAAAGGCCAAGATTAGATGAATTCACAGGTGAGTTCTACTTAAAATTTGGACAAAAGCTAACACCTCTCTTACTCACTTTCAGAAAGTTGAAGATGAAAGAAAACTCCCAGACTACATTCTACAAGGGTCTATAATCACCCTATCCCAAAAACAAAGATGTGACATACAAAAAAAGAGAAAGCTACAGGCCAATATCACTGATGAACATAGATGCAAAAATCCACAACAAAATTCTAGCAAACAGAATCCAAAAACATTAAAAAGGTCATACATCATTACCAAGAGATTCCAGGAATTTGTGGCTTTTTCAATATATACAAATCAATACGATACACCATATTAACAAATTGAAAGATAAAAGCCATATGCTTCTCTCAATAGAGTCAGAGAAAGTCTTTCAGAAAATTCAACCCCTATTTACGATAAAAACTCTCCAGAAAGTAGGCATCAAAAAGACTTAACTCAATGTAATAAAAGTCATATACAACAAACTTACAGCAAACATCAATGGCAGGAGGGGGCCAAGATAGCAGAGGAATGAGGGGAGGATTTTGCCAGCTCCCCAGTAAAATCACCAGAACTAATTAAGAAATGACATACCAACAACAAACCAGCCGCTAGATGACAAAAGAACTCCTCAGCTCTAGAAGGGTCAGAGAGTGGACAGCCAGAACTTTACTGGAGCTCCTGTTCTGAGAGCCTTGTACCCCAACCCCCACATCTGACCAGACGGAGAGAGTGCTGCGAAGTGCACAAGGAGAGAGCCTGGGAAATGTGCCAGGTGGAGAAAGGACAGAGGACAGAGTTCATGACGAAGGTCCCGCCAGGTTGGCGGGCCTCAGGTGAGCTGAGACACCGCTGGCGGGGGTGTGCGGAACAGAATGGGGAAATCCCCCAAGGGTTGTTGCCCAAAAACTTGACTCTAGCTGAACAGGAAACAGGCAGCAGAGAACTGGCTGCAGCAGGGGAAACCGGGAGAAGAGCATGGATTGGAGGTTACCAGCAGGTGTGCACTGGAACCTGGGAGCCCTTTCCAGTACGGGACCTCCACCTGACAGACTGGGAAGAGACTGCTGCCCCGGCCAGCACCTGAGCTCTCAGCAAAGTCTTTGTTGTTTTGCCAAAAACAAAAACAGAAACCAATAGCTAGTGGCTATGCAACGAAAGACTACATCATGAAAACATCATCAAGAGCAGATTGGTGGAAGGTCCACATGCAGATGAGAAGATAAAAACAAGAGACAGTATTTACCCTTTTGTGTGTGTGTTTGTTTTGTTTTGTTTTGTTTATTTCCTTGTTTGGATTGGTTTGTTTTTTTGTCTCTTGCTAATTTTATTTTCTCATTTAATGTTTTTTATAATTTTAATTTTTTTAATTTTAATTTTCTTAAACTTTTAATTTATCTTCCTCTTTGCCACTGCTTCCTCCTTCTATGTTCTAAATGCAAAATCTTTTCCTATCTACTACTATCTTCTATATAAATATTTCTTATCTTCCTGTCTCTACTATTCTCTTCCAGTTGCACCAAACTCTACAACACACTAATCTTTCCTACCTAAACCTACAAAATCCTTGCAAGACAAATCTATTTCTTCTCATTACACATATGCTCTCCTCCTCCTCACCAGCAAAACATGTTTTAGTTAAAAATTGTTTTCCATTTAATATTCCAAGCCAGGACCTTGCCATGGATCTATTTTTCTGGGCAGTATTTTAATTAATTTAGAGCTTAAGGGTCAGGTATCATCTTTGATTGTACCGTTTGCCAGAAAATTTTCCTATACTTTATATTTCTAAGACTGTTCAGTTGTGGAAATTGATGTATATGTATGCATATTTTCCCACTGTTAGTAACGATCTGCATGCTATTTTGACTATCACCAATTAGGGATGCACCTCTTATTCCTCAAATGCTAGTATTCAAATGAATACCACTGAACACCATAACAGACCAGAAGAGAATGGTAAGACATATTCAAATGGCTAAAAGAGAATAACCTAAAACCAAGAATTCTCTACCCAGCAAGGACATCATTCAAAATTCATGGAAAAGTCAAAAGCTTCACAGACAAAAGCTCAAAGAATTGTGTACCATAAAAAAAGCCTTACAACAAGTGCTAAATGGCCTAATATAGGCAATAAATAAAGACTAGGGGAAGTAAGACAAATCAAATCCCAGATAACTAAGAAGATGACAATAGGAATATTCATATCAATAATTACTTTGAATGTAAATGGACTAAATGCTCCAACCAAAAGACACAGGCTGGCTGAATGGATACAGAAACAAGACCCATATATATGCTGTTTACAAGAGACCCACTTCAGACCTAGAGACTCTCATAGACTGAAAGTGAGAGGATGGAAAAAGATAATCCATGCAAATGGAAATCAAAAGAAAGCTGGAGTAGCAATCCTCATATCAGACAAAACAGACTTTAAAGTAAAGAAGATTCTAAGAGACAAGGCAGGTCACTACACCATGATTAAGGGATCTATCCAAGAGGAAGAAATACCAGTCATGAATATCTATGCATCCAACACAGGTGTGCCTCAGTATATAAGACAGATACTTTCAGACTTAAAAGAAGAAATCAACAATAACAGAGTAATAGTAGAAGACTTTAACACTCCTCTCACACCAATGGACAGATCATCAAAACAGAAAATTAATAAAGAAACACAAGCCTTAAATGCCACACGAGAAAAGATGGACCTCATCGATATCTTTAGGACCTTCCATCCCAAAGCAGAAGATCACACTTTCATCTCAAGTGTCCAGGGAACATTCTTCAAGATAGACCACATCTTGCGCCACAAATCTAACCTCAGTCAATTCAAGAACACTGAAACTATATCAACCATCTTCTCGGACCACAATGCAATGAAACTAGAGATAAGTTGCAGGAAAAAAATGCTAAAAACAGAAACACATTGAGATTGCACAACACATACCTAAAAGACAAAGTGATTACCAAGCAAATCAAAGGAGAAATTTAAAAATTCCTAGAAGAAAATGACAATGAGCATACGACAGTGCAAAACCTATGGGATACCGCAAAAGCAGTTCTAAGAGGGAAGTTTATAGCAGTACAACCCTACCTCAACAAACTAGGCAAATATTAAACAGACGACCTAAACTTACACTTAAAACAACAAGAGAAAGAAGAACAAAAATAAACCAAAGCCAGCAGAAGATAAACCGTAAAGATCAGAGCAGAAATAAGTGAAAAATAAATGAAAGAAACAATAGTAAAAATAAACAAAACAAGAAGCTGTTTTTTTGAAAAGGAGAACAAAATTCACGAGCCATTGGCCAGGCGCATCAAGAAAAAAAGACAGAAGAATGAGATCAACAAAATCAAAAATGAAAAAGGAAAGATTACATCAGATAATGCAAAAATCCAAAGGATTATAAGAGGCTATTATAAACAACTATATGGCAACCAACTGGACAACCTGGATGAAATGGACAGTTCACTGTAGAAGATTACTCTCCCAAGACTGAACCAGGAAGAAGTAGAACCTATGAACAATCCAATCACAAGTTCAGAAATGGAATTTGTAATTAAAAATCTACCCCAAAATTAAAGCCCAGGGCTAGGTGGCTTCACAGGTGAATTCTCCCAGACATTTAAAGGAGAGTTAATGCCTGTCCTTCTAAAACTCTTTCAAAAATTGCACAGGAAAGGAAAAATTCCAAATACACTCCTCAAGGCCACCATCACTCTGATACCAAAACCAGGCAAAGACAACACAGAAAAAAAGGAAATTATACTCCAATTTCACTGATGAACTTAGATGGCGAGATCCTCAACAAAATCCTAGCAAACTGAATCAATAATACATCAAAAAGCTCATGCATCATAATCAATTCAGTTTCATCCCAGTCATGCAAGGAATTTTCAATATCTGCAAATCAATCAATGTGAAACATCATATCTACAAATTGAGGGACAAAAATCACAGGATAATCTCAATAGATGCAGAAAAAACCTTCGACAAAGTACAGCATCCATTTATGATAAAAACTCTTCAGAAAATGGGCATAGAAGGAACCTATCTCAATGTAGTGACTGCCATATATTAGAAGCCCACTGGGACCATTATTTTCTATGGTGAAAAACTGAAAGCATTCCCTCTAAGATCAGTAAAAAGACAGGGATATCCACTTTCACCACTTGTATTCAACATAGGCCTGAAAGTTCTAGCAACAGCAAAAGGAGCAGGGAAAGAAATAAAAGGAATCCAGATTGGAAAGGTAGAAGTCAAACTCTCTATTAGCAGACGACATGATACTATACATAGAAAATACCAAAGACACTATTACAAAGCTACTAGAGCTAATCAATGAACTCAGCAAAGTAGCAGGATACAAAGTCAACACAGAGAAATCACTGGCATTCCTATACACAAACAGTGAAAATTCAGAAAAGGAAATCAAAGAGGTAGTCCCCTTCACCATTGCAACCAAAAGAATCAAATATCTAGGAATAAACCTACCCAAAGAAACAAAAGAACTGTACACAGAAAAAATTACAAGACACTCATGAGAGAAATTAAAGTAGACTTAAACAGATAGAGAGATATTCCATGTTCCTGAGTCGGAAGAATCAATATTGTGAAAATGACCATAGTACCGAATATCATCTACAGATTCAATGCATTCCCTCTCAAACTACCAATGACCTTCTTCATAAAACTAGACCAAACAATAACACAGTTCATAAGAAAACACAGAAGACCTCGAATAGCCAAAACTATCCTGTGAAAGAAAAACAGAGCTGGAGGAATCAACCTCCCTAACTTCAGACTATACTACAAAGCAACAGTCATCAAGACAGTATGGTACTGGCACAAAAACAGAAGTATAGACCAATGGAACAAGATTGAGAACCCAGAGATAAACCCACACACCTATGGGTACCTTATTTTTGACAAAGGAGGCAAAAATATAAAATGGGACAAAGCCTCTTAAATAAAAAGTGCTGGGAAAATTGGACAGATACATGCAAAAAAAATGAAGTTGGAGCATTCCCTGATACCATACAGGAAGACCAACTCAAAATGGACTAAAGGCCTAAATGTAAGACCAGAAACCTTAGAACTCTTAGAGGAGAAGTTAGGCAAAATGCTCAAGGATATAAATCAAAGCAAGATCTCCTCTGACCCACCTATGAGAATAGCAGAGTTAAAAACAAAAATGAACATGTGAGACCTCACGAAACTGAAAAACTTTTGTACAGCAAAAGAAATTACAAAAAAGCTCAACAGACACCCCAAAGAGTGGGAGAAAATCATAGCAAATGATACAGACAAAGAATTAATCTCCAAAATCTACAAGCAACTCAGACAACTCAACACTGGAAAAATGAACAACCCAATCAAAAATTGGGAAAAGGACCTAAAGAGACAACTCACCAAAGAGGACAAACAGATGGCCAAAAGCACATGAAATAATACTCAACCTAGTTTTTACTTAGAGACATGCACATCAAAACTACAATGAGAGATCAACTCACACCTGACAGAATGGTCATCATCAACAAATTGACAGACAATAAATGCTGGAGAGGGTTCAGAGAACAGGAAGCACTCGTGCATTACTGGTGGGAATCTAAATTGATACAGCCTCTATGGAAGACAGTATGGAGATTCCTTAAAAAACTGAAACTAGAAGCACCATATGACCCAGAAATCCCACTATTCAACTTGTACCCTGATGAAATCGAAACTGAGAGAAACACCTGTACCCCAATGTTCACTGAAGCTCTCTATACAATAGCTGGAACATGGAAGCAACCTAGATGTCCATCGATGAATAAATGGATAAAGAAGCTCTGCTACATATATACGATGGAATATAACTCAGCTGTTAAAAGAAATGCAGAAGAATTCTTCCTAATGAGGTGACTGGATCTAGAACATATCACAAAAAGTGAAGTAAGTCAAAGGAGAAATAAGGGTACAGTATACTGACACAAATATATGGAATCTAGTAAAAGGGTAATGATAACACACTCAATGAACCCATGGAAAAACAGACTGAGAATAGACATATGAACATTATTTTAAATGAACAGTGGGTGGGAGGCACAGAGGGAGTAACACGGGAACCTATACTATCATGTGTGAAAAAGATAGCTATTGTCATTTTGCTATGAGAATAGGAGTACTTACAAAGGCTCGGTGTAACGGCCTGGAGGAGTGGGATGAGGTGGCCTGGGAAGGGGGAGGGGACCAGGAATATGCATATGACTGATCTGGGAACATGCATGTCTGTGAATAACAAAACTCTGTAAAAATGTTAAAATAAAGAAATGCATTATAAGAAAAACATCAATGGCAAAAAGATGGAAAGCATTTCCCTTACAATCAGAAAGAAGACAATGGTGTACACTCTCACCATTACAATTCTTCATAGGTCTGCAAGTCCTTGCCACAGTAATCAGAGAAGAAAAAATGAATAAATAAAAGGAATCCACATTAGAAAATAAGTGAAACTTTCACTGTTTGCCAATGACAAGATCCTCTACATAAAAACCCAAAAGTTGTCTGGAGAAAATTGCTAGAGGTACTCAATGAATATACTGAAGCTGCAGGATAAAAAATTAATACAGAGACATCTTTTGCACTCCTATATACTAAAAATGGAAAATCAGAAAGAGAAATTAAGGAAAAAGACCCCTTCACCATTGCAACAAAAATAATAAAATATCTAAGGATGAATTTACCTAAGTATACAAAAGAATTGCATACAGAAAATTTTAAGACATTGATGAAAGAAGTCAAAGACAACATAAACAGATGGAGAGATATTCCATGTATTTGGGTTGGAAGAATCAATACTGTTAAAGTGACTATACTACCAAATGTAAAAAAATCCTATTTACCTTTGGAATGAAAAAAAATAAAATGCTTAGGAATAAATTTACTTAAAGAAACAAAGGACCTGTATATAGAAAGCTGTAAAACACTGATGAAAGAAATCAAAGATGATACACATAGATGGAGAAATATACCATGTTCATAGATTGAATCAGTAGAGTGAAAGTGAGTATAATACCCTAAGGCATGTATAAATTCAATCAATTCCTATCAAACTACCAAAAGTGTTTTTCATAGTACTAGAACAATTGATTTCACAATTTTCATGGGAATGCAAAAGACCTCAAACAGCCAAAGCAATCTTTTTTTTTCTTTATTTTAAAGATTTTACAGAGTTTTGTTGTTCACCAATATGTAGGTTCCCAGATCATTCATATGTATATCGCTGGACCCTCCCCCCACCCAGTTCCCCCTCATCCCATCCCTCCAGACCATCGCCCCAAGTGGTTGTAGGTGCTCCTATTCCCCTAGCACAATGACAATAGCTATCTTTTCCACACATGACAGTATAGGTTCCCATGTTACTCCCTCCATGCCTCCCTCCTACTGTTCGGTCTCCACAATGTCTTTATGTCTATTCTCTGTTTTTTTCATGAGTTCACTGCATGTGTTATCATGACCATCCTAGCCAAAAAAATCTTGAGAAAGGAGATTGAACTGGCAGAATTATCTTTCTTGACTTCAGACTATACTACAAAGCTAGTTATCAAGACAATATGCTACCAGCACAATAGACAGAAATATAGACCAGTGCAACAAAATGCAGAGTCCAGAGACAAATCCATGCACCTACGGAAAACTTATGCTTGACAAAGGAGGCAAGCATATACAATGGAGAAAATACAGTCTCTGCATCAAGTGATACTGGTAAACCTGTTCAACCACGTGTAAAAATAATGACACTAGAACACTAACTTTATACACAAAAATAAACTCGAAATGAGTTAAATATATTAAAAATTTAAGACCAGAAACTGTAAAACTCTTATAGTAAAACAGGCAGAACACTCTCTGGCATAAACCACAGCAAAGATCCTCTGTGGCCCACCTCCCAGAGTAATGTAAATACTAAAAAAGTGTGACCTAATTAAAGTTAAAAGCTTCTGCAAAACAAAAGAAACTATAAGCAAAGTGAAAAGATAGCTCTCAAAATGGAAGAAAATAATAGCAAATGAAACAACTGACAAAGAACTAATCTCCAAAATATATAAGCAGTTCATGCAGCTCAATATCACCAAAATGAACCAACCCAATCAATAATGGGTAAAAGAGCTAAACAGTCATTTCTCCAAAGAAGGCATAAAGATGGCTTATAAACACAAGAAGAGTTGCTCAACATCACTCATTATTAGAGAAATGCAAATCAAAGCCACAGTGAGGTATCATCTCATGCCAGTAAGAACAGGCAATGCCAAAATGTCTAAAAACACTAAATGCTCAAGAAAGTGTGTAGAAAAGGAAACACTAGTATACTATTGGTGGGAATTAAAACTGGTACAGCCACTGTGGAGATCAGTGTGGAGATTCCTTAAAATACTGGAAATAGAACTGCCATATCGTCCAGCAATCCAACTGTTGGGCATACACCCCAAGGAAACCGTAACTGGATGATACATGTACCCCAGTATTCATTGCAGCACTATTTACAACAGTTAGGAAATAGAAGCAACCTAGAAGTCCATTGACAGATGAATGGATAAGGAAGTTGTGATACATACACACAATGAAATGTTACTCAGCGGTACAAAGGAATGCATTTGAATCACTTCTAATTTAGTGGATGAAACTAGAGCCTACCAAACAGAGTGAAACAGAAAGACAGATATTGTATATTAACACGTATATATGTTACATGTATATGCTATGCTATATGAAATACAGTAACAGTGATTCTACATTCAGGGCAGCAGGAGACACAGATGTAAAGAAGGCTATTGGACTCTGTGAGAGAAGGCAAGGGGTGGGATGATTGGATAGAGTAATATTGAAACATATATATTGCCTTATTTAAAACAGATGACCAGTAAAATTTCACTGCATAAAGCAGGGCACCCAATACCGGTGCTCTGGGACAACCAAGAGGGATGAGGTGGGGAGGGTGGTGGGAAGAGAGTTCAGAACGCGGGAACACATATATATCTGTAGCTGATTCATACTGATGCATGGCAAAAATCATCATAACATTGTAAAGTAATTATCCTCCAATAAAAACAAATAAATTAAAAAAATAAAGACAAACCAATTAAAAAATGGCAGATAAACTGAGTAGCTATTTTTCCAAAGAGGGAACGCAGATGGCTAACAGCACATGCAAAGATACTCAGCATCGCCAATCATCAGCTCAGTTCAGTTGCTAAGTCGTGTCTGACTCTTTGCAACCCTATGAACTGCAGCTAATCATTAGGAAAATGCAAACCAAAATCACAGTGAGATATCACTTCACACCTATCATTTAATAATTTTATGGCTATTATCAAAAAATAGTACAAGAATAAATGCTGATGAGGATGCGGATAAAAGAAAAATATTCTACATTGTTGGGAATGTAATTTGGTGGAGTCACTGTGGAAAACAGTATAGAGGTTTCTCAAAAACCAAAAATAGAGTTATAGGGACCAGCAGTTCCACTTCAGGTGTATATATACAAAAATAACATTAATGGAAAAAGATACAGACATCCCAAAGTTCATGGCAGCATTTTTTTACACTTTCTAAAATGCGGGGGTAAGCCAAGTGTCCATCAATATATCAATGAAAAAAGAAAATGTGGTAAACATATATTAGAACAATTGAACACTACTCAGACATAAAAAAAAAAAAAAACACTTTGCCATTTGCAGTGACATACATGGACTTGGAGGACATTGTGCTGAGTGAAATAAGTCTGTTAGAGAAAGACAAACTTATATGTGAAATGTAAAAAACGCAGCAAACTATTTAATACAACAAAAATGAAGGAGACATAGATATAGAGAAGAAACTAGTGATGGGGGCAATATAGGTATAAGAGGTTAAGGAGTACAAACTATTAGGGGTATGATAAGATACCAGTATATATTGTACAATGCAGGAAATATAGACAATATGTTTTTTATTTTTGTTGTTCAATCGTTCAGTCATGTCTGATTCTGTGAGACTCTATGGACTATGCCATGCCAGGCTTCCCTGTCCTTTACTATGTCCAGAGTTTGTTCAAACTCACATCCATTGAATTGATGATCCTATCCAACCATCTCACCCTCTGTCACCCCCTTCTCTTCCTGCCCTCAAAATTTCCCAGCATCAAGCTACTTTCTAGTAAGCTGGATCTTTTCTGGTGAGTTGACCCTTCACAGGTGGCCAAAGAATTGGAGCTTTAGCCTCAGGACTAGTCCTATTAATGTCTTTGTTTTTAATATATTTGGAGCATTTTAAAGAAAGAATCTTTTAATTTCATGGCTGCAATCATCAGCTCAGTTCAGTTGCTAAGTCGTGTCTGACTCTTTGCAACCCTATGAACTGCAGCTAATCATTAGGAAAATGCAAACCAAAATCACAGTGAGATATCACTTCACACCTATCATTTAATAATTTTATGGCTATTATCAAAAAATAGTACAAGAATAAATGCTGATGAGGATGCGGATAAAAGAAAAATATTCTACATTGTTGGGAATGTAATTTGGTGGAGTCACTGTGGAAAACAGTATAGAGGTTTCTCAAAAACCAAAAATAGAGTTATAGGGACCAGCAGTTCCACTTCAGGTGTATATATACAAAAATAACATTAATGGAAAAAGATACAGACATCCCAAAGTTCATGGCAGCATTTTTTTACACTTTCTAAAATGCGGGGGTAAGCCAAGTGTCCATCAATATATCAATGAAAAAAGAAAATGTGGTAAACATATATTAGAACAATTGAACACTACTCAGACATAAAAAAAAAAAAAAAACACTTTGCCATTTGCAGTGACATACATGGACTTGGAGGACATTGTGCTGAGTGAAATAAGTCTGTTAGAGAAAGACAAACTTATATGTGAAATGTAAAAAACGCAGCAAACTATTTAATACAACAAAAATGAAGGAGACATAGATATAGAGAAGAAACTAGTGATGGGGGCAATATAGGTATAAGAGGTTAAGGAGTACAAACTATTAGGGGTATGATAAGATACCAGTATATATTGTACAATGCAGGAAATATAGACAATATGTTTTTTATTTTTGTTGTTCAATCGTTCAGTCATGTCTGATTCTGTGAGACTCTATGGACTATGCCATGCCAGGCTTCCCTGTCCTTTACTATGTCCAGAGTTTGTTCAAACTCACATCCATTGAATTGATGATCCTATCCAACCATCTCACCCTCTGTCACCCCCTTCTCTTCCTGCCCTCAAAATTTCCCAGCATCAAGCTACTTTCTAGTAAGCTGGATCTTTTCTGGTGAGTTGACCCTTCACATCAGGTGGCCAAAGAATTGGAGCTTTAGCCTCAGGACTAGTCCTATTAATGTCTTTGTTTTTTAATATATTGTCTAGATTTGTCATAGCATTCCTTTCAAAGAAAAAGAATCTTTTAATTTCATGGCTGCAATCACCATCCACAGTGATTTTGGAGCCCAAGAAAGTAAACTTTGTCACTGTTTCCATTTTTTCATACCTTTTTGCCATAAATTGATGACTATATTGCAATATTTTGTAATAACTCTATGTAGAATGTAATTGTTAAAAATCGTGAATCAGGAGAGGTGGCCAATATGGGGGAGGAATGAGAGGAGGATTTCACCAGCTCCCCAATAGAATCACCAGAACTAATCAAGAAATGAAACGACAACAACAAACCAGTCTCTAGAAGACAAAAGGAGTTCTCAGGTCTAGAACGGTCAAAGATCAAGCAGCCTGAACTTTCCCAGAGCTCCTGTACTGGGATCCCTGTACTGCAGCCCCCACACTGGACCGGGCAGAGACATCACTGGGAAATGAGCTGGGAGGATGGAAAGCAGCGCTCAGCATGAGAATCCCATTGGGACAGTACTGTGACAGGGATGCTGGGCTGCAGGTGAGCTGAGACAATGCAAGCAGGAAAATGAAAAATGAAAGAGGGAAATCTCCTGTGGGTCACAGTCCAAAGGTCAGACTGGAAAGCTTGTGCCCACTATTGGGGCTTAGCTCAAACAAGCCCACGCAGCCCCAGATTTGCAGCAAACAAGCAGGGCATCTGGGAGGAGAGCCTCAGTTCCACTGCAGCAGAGCAGCAACAGAACAAAAGGGAGAAGTGCAATGATTGAAGGCTACCGGGGGTATGCAATAGAACCAGGGAGTCCCCTCCAGCAAAGGGTTCAGAGGCACAACCCGCAGCCAACAGACTGGGAATCACCCACCTTGCCTGCCCAGGCCAACATTAGGCACAGAGAGGCAGCAGTATGCTGAGCTGTCTGCACAGCCTTTGTTTTGCTGAAAGCAAAACAGAAATCAGAGCAACAGGTCCTTGAAGGTCTTGACTACGAAAACACCTGACCCTCATTGCAACCTAAGACAATCATGTCCAGCCCCCACACATGATTCCGACCAGTACAGACTAGGGAAATCTGGGACAACAACAAGAGCAAACTGGTGGAAGGTTCACATGCAGATGAGAAGATTAAAACCAGGGAACTTTTTTTTTTCTTTTTAATATTGTTTTAATTTTTTTAAATTTATTTTTAATTTAAGTT